>PVIH01000881.1:66464-155599 GCA_004025045.1 Sigmodon hispidus
TTTTTTTTTTTTTTTTTTTTTTTTTTTTTTTTTTTTTTTTTTTTTTTTTTTTTTTTTTTTTTTTTTTTTTTTTTTTTTTGTTGTTGTTCTGTATAGATTCAGAGCCTGTCCTGGAATTCACTCTGTAGACCAGGCTGGCCTCAAACCAAGAGATCCACCTGCCTCTGCCTGGAGCTAGGAGTAAAGTCTGTGCCACAACTACCCAGTGGCCCTTTATGTTTAAGATGTGGTTAGCTGAACTGGTTGAGAAAGACTGACGGGCTGGCTAGAATACCAACCGAGGCATCTGTTCTTGTCTGGAGGCTGTTCTTCTCTGTCTCCGTGATATTCAGCACTAGCCTCTGATAAGAACACCAATCTACACTAGTCCAATCACGAGTCTACTAGTCTTCCTGGAGCTGATGGGAGTGAGCTTGCCATGTCCTCCCAGTGTACATTTCCAAGGAGTAACTACATTGTAGTGTTTTAGCACATAGAGACCCTCAGAATTAGGATAACTTCCCATGCAGAAACCTCACCAAGGTTGAGGGAACTAGGTTAATATTGATAGTTGACCGATTCCAGTCCAAAAGCCAAATCTCACGTTATGCCCTAACTTTGTACAGTAACCCAAGAATATAGTTTATTCTTACACAAGATTTCTACAGGACCAGAGGTTTGACCTGCCCATGGCCACTTTCTCCCCCCAAAAATGACTAAGACACATATTAATTTTATCCTGTTTGGCCTATAGCTCAGGCACATTGCTAGCAAGCTCTTTCATCTTAATTCAACCCATTTCTATTAACCTGTTTTTTCATGTGGCCATGGCCTGTGGCTTACCTGTATTCCTACATGCTTCTTCCTTGGCGGCTGTATTGAGTCTGTCTGAGCACTCCCCGTACCTGAGCCTCAATTTCCCTGCCTACTTCTATGGTGCTTGACACAGGCCAAAACAGTTCCTTTCTTTACAGAATGATAGTCACACTATATAGACCAACATTCCCACCTCACTTCATGTTGTGAATACTATATGAAATGCTGATCTCCTGTAAATAAAGTTGTAGGATAGAACAGCAGGCATGCTTATTTACACTCTGCAGCTCTCTGGGAGTTAGGGCTGCTGAGCTGAGAGAGTGAGGTCCATAGTAGAAACGCTGATAACATAGGCTTAGCCTCCACTCTAGGTCCAGGAGGGAGCTGTTGGTGTGCTTGCTTGTTTAGTAATGAAGGCAGTTTCTTGGTAGGCATGTACCTTGGTGACCATCACAAAAGGTACAATACCACAGCTTATTCTATGTTCCTCACTTCATACTTAAAGCTAGAAAAGAGTTACTGTGTGAGAAAAACAGTTATCAGGAGAGGTTTCACGTTGCCTTATGGACTGCTAAGGCTGATTCGAACTCTCAAAATAACATTAGTAATTTTTCCTGCATGCTAACGTTTGATGTGATCTCTTCCTTGCATCTGAGAAATCCTTTTGAGAAACAACATGTTTTATACTTGTGATTCTTGCACACTGGTGAGGATGGGTGCCCTCCACTAATGGTATTATTATATTAAATGGTTTCATTTGGTTTGTACTTGTATTTTGCTATCAATAGGACATGATGAGTGATGGTACAGCAGTAAATATCTTTTGGTAAACCTTGATAGGATGTCTTATGCATTTGATATAACAGTTAACATAGCGGGCAATGACCCTCTACCTATTACAATGTTTTAAAAAATGAGATTCTACAAAGCTACCCACTCATAAAAGCTACCATAACCACAGCACCAAAAATATTATAGAACTGAATGAATGAGTTGTTTTGCTTTGAAATCTCTACTGTGTGTGTGAGTAACCTGGATTTCCCTCCTTTTTATTGTTCCAGAGGTTGAAGGCCGCATTGACTCATCACCCTGCTGCCATGTCGAATGGGAACATGAGTACCATCGGACACATGATGGAGATGATGGGCTCCCGGCAAGACCAGACACCACACCATCACATGCACTCCCACCCACATCAGCACCAGACACTGCCACCCCACCACCCCTATCCGCACCAACACCAGCATCCTGCACACCATCCCCACCCACAGCCTCACCACCAGCAGAACCACCCACATCACCACTCCCATTCCCACCTTCATGCACACCCAGCACACCACCAGACCTCGCCACATCCACCCCTGCACACCGGCAGCCAAGCACAGGTAGATGGTCACCAGCCTCCCTTCCTTCTTCTCGGCATGCTAACAGCTCAAGCACTAGCTCTGCAGCTGTCTGTTGCTACCTTGTCTGATAAGCCTAGGTTCTCTATCTGACATTCTGGGGAGCTCTGTCCATTTCCTGGAAGGGTCTGGACACAATTAGGTCAACATTTCTATAAATAAATGTAGTAAATTTCACCTTCAATTTCTAGAGAACAAATGAAAAGTAGAAGCTCTCAAAACCCTGTATTTTTGGAAGTGTGTCACAACATTTGTCCTAAAAAAAAAATAGGCAATACTGACAGGAGAATTCAGCGAAACTTAAGTAGGGCTGGAGAGATGGCTCAGTGGTTAAGAACATTCCTGAGGTCCTGAGTTCAATTCCCAGCAACCACATGGTGGCTCATAACCATCTACAATGGGATCTGATGCCCTCTTCTGGCAAGTTAGGCATACATGCAGAGAGGAGAGAAAGAGAGAGAGAGAGAGAGAGAGAGAGAGAGAGAGAGAGAGAGAGAGAGAGAGAGAAAGAGAGAGAGAGAGAGAGACTAAAGCTCATGATGAAAGATGGAAATAGAAGGACTGTTGAATTAACAGTTAATAAGCTGAAGAGTACACCCAGACAATGAAGAATCTCATCAATGGATGCCAGGATACAAGATGCTGTAGAGATGGTGAGAAATGACTCATCCCTGAATGCAAAATATCCTGAAGGAAGCAGAGAAGCAGCCAAACTCTGCAGAAGATCAGACCAAACAAAAGGTCAGATTCCAGGGCTGGAGTCACCAGGGCTGACCAGTAAGAGAACCAGGATGCACAGTAGTACACTTAAAGAGAGTTGGGGGACCAGGCAGACATTATGTCACCCAGGCTAAGAAGACAAGCAAGTCCCTGTACAGGACTGGGTTTTCTCAAGTAGCTGAAGGACATGTCCAAGAGTGCGGTTAGCCCTAGTCACTTTGGGGCTTCGAGCAAGATGACCTTCCCCAGTCTCCTCCACCCATTCTACACCGCCCAGTCCTAACCAGCTGGGTCAGAGTGGCATTGGAAGCTAGGGTCTGCCAAGGAGTGCTTATTCACTCTCTCCTCTCTGTCTGCCTCTGAAGACAAGCTCTCAGATCAGGCAGGGCCTGGAGCTCTTGAGATCCCTACTCTAATATACCCAGGCCAGGGGATGGTGGTAGGTCATCTACAGGCAACTTCCTAATCTATGTTTTAGATAAACTTACCTCTGCAGAGATACTTATGGTGCTCTACATAGTGCGAAGAGTTGAGCTATACAGCACAGAACCAGCTCTTGTTGACTGACTTTGGTGATGGTGATCAGAGCTATAAGTTAACCCCCCATAAACCTCAGCTTTCTCAGTCCCCAACAGCGATAGTGCTGGATTAAATTAATAGCCTCTCATGAGTATGAAGCCATAGAGGATCTGAAAAAGTTTTCAAGACATGTTAGCCAGGATCAGCTGAAACCCAAACAATTCCGAAGAAGCTTAGCAAGTAGTCCAGTAACTGTTTCCTCTAGAGAGTGTTTTTATTTACATTTTAGTGAACTGTTTTACTGGAATCTACATCAAAAAGGAAAAAAGAAAACCATCTCAGACAAAGGCAGTCCATTCACTGGGTCCATCCACTCTGTTTGTTGCTGAGGTACAGGGACATCAAGGTTTGGAGAAGTTATTTCAGAGACAAATTTAACAGTTTTTTCAATATGAAAGCCATTCATTAGCCAAGTGCCAGTTAGCCAATTGCCCTGCTTCAAGTCAGTAAGTACCCAATTGTATATGCAATTAGCTAATTGCTGTTGTAATTAGCTGCACCCAGAGTTTCTTCTCTAAATGCTATTCTAAAAAGAAAGACTGCATATCTGGGGATCATTTAGGCAGTATTCTAAACTACCACCTTACATTACATGTACATGGCTGATTACTGACAAGATCTTGCCAAATTCAATTATATGATAATCTGAACAGTAGGTACAGAAATTTTTGATGGTCCTTCCAAATCTGAGAGTCTAAGTTAATTTGGGACAAATTCTGTCTTCTTCACATTTCCGTTCATTATTTTTTTAATCAAAATGTGCTAAACAGCTCTGCTAAGAGGCTTCCATCTTGAACATAAAATGCTGAGTCATAGTAATTAACAGGAACATAGGCATTCTGGTTTTAGGTTGTGACTTCAAATTCTCCCAGCTGCCTGTAATTTTCCTACTCAATTTAGGTGTAAGTTCAGGAACCTGACACTTCTTGGTCACTGGGAATACTTCTTATACAATATTCCCTAGGCCAAGCCCTGAACATGCACTGGGCCTAAAGTCCCCGTCTGTTAGAACACAGGGTGAAGATACAGGAAAGGTGTCTGGGTATAAGGTTGATATAAGAAGAGTATACTGCACATGGCATTGGGAGGTCCTTGCTGTAAAAATTAAAATCCAGTTTTACTTAATTTTGTCTTTTATAGGACTGCAGTAAGAGATCTCACAAGAAAAAAGACCCGCAGCAAAAAGTTAGCATGCTTCCTTCAGCTGCCTGGTTGTACATGAGCTAGCTCAGGGGTCAATGTCTGAAATGGCACACTTTGCTACATCTTGGCCAATGGCAAAGATTATGTTATCACCAGTCACCCCCAAATAGTATTTACTTATTTTGTTATTCCTCTGTGTTTGGGCGGAAAGGAATTGTCGATAAAGACTTTCAGAAAATGTCTTTGCTTTAGATAAAATTACTGAGATACAGTTCAACCGACCTCTTGAGCCTGATTCTTTTATAGTTGAGTCATAGAAGATTTGACAGAGTTTAGGTCTGAAATACATCACCATCATTCAACTGATGTCAACCCACAACCACCATCCCTGCAATTACAGTCACTCTGATTGATTTCAATCGTAGAGTTGGAATGTGTTAGTAAAGGGTTTGGAGCTTAGTTTTTTTGAAAAAGTTTTTGCCTGTTATTTCTGTAGGTTAAATGTCTCTTGTAAAACAATTTTATAGGTATTACAACCATAAATTTGGGTGACTGGGAAACAGGATTGGGGGGAGTGAGGTGCATTAGTGAAAGCATTAGGTGTCCAGACATATAAAGAAGAGTTGTAGAAATTTCACAAGGTACTCTGTGTGTCTGCCTCTTGGAGGGAAATAAAGCTGTCTGTGTGGGGGTCTCCAACCTTTCCATGTTCTGGAGTCCTCTATAGACCTTACAAGGAGTCTCCAAGCTTGGTAAAACTTGGAAATAAAGTAAGTGACCACTCCCAGTGTTTCCTTAGAATGTAGGTTTGTGTGAGGCAGCCTGTACTTGTGTTATTGTCTCACCCTACAGCCCTACAGTGTGCAACACAGAGAAGTTGTAACAAACTGCTAGCTTCCCAATTCTCTGTCCAAGTCTCTGGAAAACTTCCTGAGACTCTCCCCTCCCTAACCAGAGCCCCACGGACCTCAGAGACCACACCTGCCTGGAGTCTGTGGGTCCAGTTAGTCCTCGCTACTAAAAATGGAGCAGGAACTAAGTCCCCAACTACCTTCTGCATTTCCAAGGCTCTTCTGCAGGAGTCTAGGGGTGATAGATCCCCTAACACAATTTAAACACATTTGGAGGCAAAGGAGCCCATACCTGCCATAAGATTTTTTGCAAAACAAAATTAAACCAACCAAACAAGTACTTTTGTGGGCAATAACCTTGACGTCACCTGTTTTAGGTCAGTAGCTGTCCAATTTAATGTTCTTGAAAGCATCTTAAATAAAACATTTTTATACCGAAGAAGAAACAAATCCTCCCTTTTCCCCAAATGCCAGTCTGGAAAAAATTCACCTGCTTGTGTCCTTCTACCAGTCACACCTGTGTCTGGTCCAAATGCATAGACTGCAGTTCAGGGACTCTGCTCTCAGGAGTGTGATTTTCATCTTTTAATTCATTCACTGAGAAGAAATTTCATGTGCTTACTAAAGGGCAACCTAGCTACCTGAGCTTTGCTTTTGTAACACAGGCTTGTGTGTGTGTGTGTGGGGGGGTCTTCCTTACCCAGATGTCCTTCCCTCTCCCCATCACTTCCTCCCCCTTTATCCTTAGGTTTCACCAGCCACACAACAGATGCAACCAACCCAGACAATACAAGCGCCCCAGCCCACAGGGGGACGCCGGCGAAGAGTGGTGGATGAGGACCCGGATGAGAGGCGGAGAAAATTTCTGGAAAGGAACCGGGCTGCCGCCACCCGTTGCAGACAGAAGAGGAAGGTCTGGGTGATGTCACTGGAAAAGAAAGCAGAAGAGCTCACCCAGACAAACATGCAGCTTCAGGTGGGGTCCCCATCCCTTCCCCAAGCCTTGCCATGGTTGGCATTTCCTGCCCTACAGCTGCTTTTGACCCATGCATCCTACCACACACCTCGTCTCAGAGGAAGCCCAGACCCTCTCATCCAACATTATTAATTAGTTTGGTTGCAACTGCATCAATCCTCCCACAGGACATGAGGGACACATGGGACCAAATAGAAAAACAAGGCTGCAAACCTGCACTCAGCAGTTAATGGCTGCATTAAGCTGTCTGGCTCTTGGTTTCTTCAAGTATAAATGGGGAGCAACTTTACAGAGTTGAGGGCTGGAATATGAATTGATGTCCATGATGCAGTTAGTATGGTCCCTGGTACTGAAGGCTTTTCATCTGGAAGCCATCCGGTGTGGCTGCCATACACCCACTTGTCTGTATTTTTGTTGTTTAATGGAAGAATATTTTATATGCTTTGTTATTTTTAGCTTTGTGTGCTCTCAAAGTAAAGTCCTGCTCCCACCTTCATCCCAAACTCAGCAAGGTTAGCATCTTGTGTGATTTTTGCTTTCCAGAGGTGGCCTAGCTAGGAACATCTTTAGGGAAGCTGTTGCTGGGGTTGTCTTGGTTGAAGAGGAAAGTCATTGAATGTGGGGGCTTCTCAGGAGAACTCCCTAGCTTGTCAATGATGTCATTCAAGGTGTTTGTTCTAACATCAGGAAGGTTCTCCAGAGAAAATGACAATTAAATTTACACGTGACTAACAGCTTCAGGAATCTTGGGAAGCATTTTAGATACAATCAGCCCCTCCCAGAGCTGAGAGGGACCTAGGGACATAAGGAAGCATATAAAGAGACCCAATAGGAAGACTGCAACACCTTAGTAGTTGACAGTCTCTCCAGCCTATCTCAGAACACCTATAGGCAGATTTGTTTATTTGTTTGTTTTGAGTCAAAGTGTTGTGTAGCTCACACTGGCCTTGAACTTACTATGTACCTAAGGATGACTTTGAACCTCTAATCCCCTTGTCTTTAGCTGAGAGTACAGGCATGTGACATCATGCTCAATTTTCTGTGGTACTGGGGAACAAGGTTTCACTAGTGCTAGGCAAGCAGTCTGCTATATCCCTAGTTGTCTGTGTGGTTTTTCAAAGAAACACTTGGGATGTCACACCCCAGTTCTTTGCATTAAACAAAAAGAATTAATGGCATCCAGTATACAAATCAAAGGCATACAGAGGAAGATTGGTATATCTTGCTGAACTCAGTAACTTACAGCCATTCACCCCCCACCAGACCTAAATGTATCACCCTTTTTATGGTAGATATCATGATCTTAGACAATGCACAGCTTACATATAAAAGTCAGATCACATGCCAGTTCATGAACACATTTTGAGACCATATCTCACTGCAAGCTCTTCCCTATTGGCTGTTCTAGCATAGGACCTACAGTGGATTTTTGGTTTTATTTTTTATCATTGGGAAAGTTTCATATCTCTAGAGTGTCCACAGACTGGCTGCCTTACAAACTTGGCAAGAGTTTGATTGTAGACTGTCAAACAACAAAGTGGTATCTGGAGCTGGACACCTTCAAAACCTCAGCTATGTTCAGGTGGGCAGGCCAGAGTAGTCTGTGAGAAACTTTTAATGGAAGTGTAGATAAGTATTTCACCATTTGAATTCATGGTGACATTTTCACTTTGACATGTGTTAAAAATGTTTTAGGGGGATGGAGAGATGGCTCAGCAGTAAAGAACACTTGCTGTTCTTCAGAGGATCCAAGATTGGTTCCCAGCATCCATACAGGGTAGCTCATGGCTGCCTGTGCCTTCAGTTCCAGGACATCTAAGCCCTCTTCTGGCTTCCATGGGTACCTATACACACATGCCATACATTCACACACACAAGGCATGCACATAAATACCAATTTTTAAAAAACTAAAGTATGATTGGAACATTAATCCTACAGTTTCATAGATACTTAGTAAATCATTTTTTGAGTTACTTTGCAGAAATATGTTAAGTGAGTGAACACTCTGGGCTGTGCAGACCCAGCACACTGATGCCTTTGGCTAAGTAACAAGTGAATCAGGAATGCCTAGCGGTACTGAGGCCTACGGAAGGATGGTGGAGACCCATGCGGTTTCCAGTTATGTGCTGTCGATTCTGGGATTCCTTGTTGCATCCTGTGAAATTCAGGCTCTTTCTCAGCATCATTGGCTTTTACATACTAGAATCAGGAGAAAATCCTTCCCTATGTCGTGACAACCACAGTGCCCCTAGACATCGACACTTACCCCTGGTTGGGGCAGAGAGGACACCGTACAAAAGTCAGGGCTGGTTAAGAACGAGTTCCTTAGAACAGAGCCATGAATGGCCCACAGACACACGTCAGATAGAAGACCTTAAATCAGGGTGAATTCAGATGAGGCCTTGCTGATTTATTTATTCCAGGAGCTTTCAGTCACAGCAGAAAGCTGCACAGGAAGATGCCCTTGAGTCTGAGGTCAGATGTGTTTGTGCCTTGATATACACTTATTTATGACTGCTTTCAAACAACATACAGAGCATATTTACCCTTTACTGACACTAATTCACTGCGCGTGAATGCTTAGTGCTTAATATTTTAGAGCCAAAAAAAAAAAAAAAGAGGTACTAAGTCCTAAGAACTGGGAGGGGGGAATTCAGCCCAAGTGAGTCTAGGCAGCAGATGCTGGTAACTTTTGGTTACAAAATCTGTACAGGGAAAGAAAAAAAAAAAACCAGCTCAGAGACACCACTCACTGGTGTTTTTCTACTACTGTAGGGTGACCATAGGGACAGCAGCCATAGGCGCTCCCTCTTCTCTTATATTGTGTATTGTATACTATGCCCTGTGGTGCAGGAGGAAATGTCACAGCCTTTGCTACCTTTGAGTGACCCCTTTCCCCTCACTGTCAAGAGAAAAAAGGTGTCTCTCTTGAGACTGGTTCCATGAGCCAAATTTGAAGTAAACAGAAATAGAAGGTGCTAAGCGAATATGCTCTAGCCAAATGGAATATCCAAGGTCCGAATGGCCAGCTGCCACTTTTGGGTTGTTTTCCAGAATAGAACCTTCTGGCTAGGCTGCCACAATGCTCCCTTAGAAAATGCCTGATCTGACATTTTACTATATGGGAAACTGAGAATTATGGAGATAAGGAGTCACCCCAAATGTCATGTGGCCAGTATGTATGGAGTGAGGACTTGGGCACGTCGCCTGTTGTCCTAAGCTACTGCTTTGACATCTCTTCCTTCTAAGAAGCCCTTGAACTGAGAAGTCTGTGCCTCTTTGTGCTGCTGTGACAGATTGCTGTTCATGTGGCACTCCTGGGTCACTCACATTCGGTGGGGATATGGAAATCATCTGGTCATCCACTAAAGTAATTGCTTTCCCTTTTCAGTGCAAAGACACATGGTCTAAGTTGATGCTGAAATTTTAGACACACGAACCCAGGTCTGGGACTTGGCAAGGGAATGGGCCAGATGGAAACTGTTGCTTGACAAATTGAAAGTCCTTTGTTTCTGAGGGGACCAAACCTGCCTTCAGCTAATCTGAAAAAGGGGGTAGGGGGTAGATTTCTGGGCCCTTTGTGATAATTATGTTTTTGGCACAAACTCCAGCTTGTACCAAAAAGCTTTGTGGATTTATCATATAACAAAATGACATTACCAAAGCCCCGAGCTGTAAATGTGCCTGTCAGGGAATTCTGAACTTGCCATTTAAAGGATGTTATTGAAGTATGGAACACCTCGACATGATTGCTACTTCACCGCCAAGCAGATTTACAGATTACAAACACACCAGTGTGAAGGGATCCCGCTCTTACCATCATTACCTAAATAGCTAACTGCTTTAAGAAGAGCAACCACAAATCCATTCCACAACCGAAAATAGAAAGGATTGACTTCAACCAGAGAATGTGTTGATTATTTATACTTTGATTTAAAAACTATTTTTATGTGAGCACCCAAAACTGGTATCACAGCCAGCAAAGGTGATTTCCCACCCCCCCTCAATTCATAAATGGTCTAAATGTGACTTTTTTTTCCTACACACTATTTTAAAGAGAAATAGAACTTATTGTTGGGGGAAACAAAGGTTATTTAAACATCACAATTCAGATATGATTCACAGAAAAGTTGAAAGCTGATGAGAATTTCTCTGTAAAATAAAGCTGCTTCACTTGCCCCAGAATTGTTAAAAGTCACTTCTGGCAATAGCTGGCCCCTATCAAGCATACTCACTGGGAAGTAGAAGGTTCCATTTGTCTTCATGAATGCTCTCAGACTTAAGCACAATTTTCCTATACTATTAAGCGATTTATTCATATTTAGGTGAATTTCTCATTGTCACCATTGTTTGTTGCTGATGTTTTGTTGTCTGAAGAATAATGGGGAAAGCTTTTGCAATTGAGACATTTGTTGCTTTATTAGTGATCTATTCAGAGTGCCGTTGAATTCAAGACTCCAAATGCATTTGAAAATGGGGGAGATTAAAAAAAGCAAAAAAAACATTTCCAAGTAACTTCTAGACTTTGAGGAATGTAAGACAACCTACAAGAACTTACAGGATGTCCCTGGCTAGGTCTCCAATCAATAGTGAAGGTATTGCCTAGACAGGACTGCCCCTATAATCAAATGAATAGCTACCCCAAGTACCATCACAGAACTTATATCCAACAATGAACAGAAGTAGAGACAGAGATACACGGCTGAGCACTGGGCTGAGCTCCTGGTCCAGCTGAGAGCAAAGGATGAGAGTCTATATGAGCAAGTGGGTAGGGCTTATGAGGAAAATTCCCACAGTACTGGCTGGCTGGAGCTCTGGGGAGCTCACTGAATTAAGAACAGCCACTGGGAAACCTTCAAAAAAGGGAACTAGGCCCTCCAAGGATAGGCAGCTGTTCATAGACATGGGCAGTATGTGAAACCTGGAGGGGAGGGATCAGACTGTGTTTGTGTGGACTGGCACCTTGGAGCCCATTCCCTGTAGAGGAACACCTAACCCAGTCTTGACATTAGGATGAGGAAATTGGATTTGCCTGGAGTGGATGCTGAGCTGATTCACCTTGGGACTTCTTACGCTTTTGGGGGAGGGGAGGGGGGATGGGTGGGAGGAGGCTGAAGGCTGACAAGGGGGGACTGGGAGGAGGAAGGGAGGGAGAGCAAGGGGATACATGGGGGAAAAAGGACTTTGTTTTATAAATAAAGCAAAAAAAGATTCTGATAGGGATTTGCATTGAATCTAGAAGCTGCTTTGGTAAAATATTTTAATAATAAATACAACTCATGATCCATTAAAAAAAAAAGTCCCAATTTTTCAAGTAACTTCTAGACTTTGAGGAATGATCTTCTCTATTTTATTTGTGCAGGGAAAGTCAAATTCATGCCATAGGTGTCACCAAGCTTATTGTAGGTTGTACTGTTTCTGATTCCATCTTCTAAATGCTATAGGAGGTTAACCAAACTCTGTTGTCTGTCCCGGGTTGTGCCAATGAAGAAAAGGGAATCTCACCTATAACTCCAGGCTCCAGAGCCCATCACTTAAGGGTGTGGTCTGACTTTTTAAAAAGTTAAGGGTTAAACTCTGGTCTCTTCAAAAGACCCATAGCAAATTGGAGCCATCTGAAGGAAAGCTACAAAATCCAGATCAATCTCTCCAAATAATATTCTTAATGTTGTTGAGACACAACCAGTGAAGTTTGATGATTTTGTTGCTGAAAGTAGATGGGATTTTGCATTTGCATTTTTTCTGGCCTTCTCAGCACAGTTTTAATATGTCTTTCCAGAATGAAGTGTCCATGTTGAAAAATGAGGTGGCCCAGCTGAAACAGCTGTTGTTAACACATAAAGACTGCCCGATAACAGCCATGCAGAAAGAATCACAAGGATATTTAAGTAAGTCACTGTTTCATTCTTTAGAAGCCACATTTATGTCACTAATTTTATACTGAATTTTATTAAGAGGGAAAAATACAGTGTAGGTTGAACACCCAGGAAGATAGATATACCAGGATTACTGAGTGATTATAGGCTCTAGTGCTTGGCGCGGGGAGGGTCTTTCCTGACCTCTCTAACATCATGCCCACCACTTCCTGATAACGTCTAGCCTCGCTTTCCCTGGCATTTCCTCATTACCAAATTCTAGCTTTGTGGCCAGAAAGAAACTAGTACATGGGGGTCCAATAACAAGGGGCCTGTTGACCCTGCTGAGAAATCTGCAGGTTGGGAGGCAGCATTGGGTGAATCACTTCCAGGGTCTCCAGAAATACTGTGTGTTGCCCACTAGTCTGGCAAGTTCTTGAGCTATTCAAGTTCAGTAGCAAAGTGGGGCTCTTTTCCCTGTCTCCACTGTTTGTACCTGGATTATCAGTAGACTAAATGCTGGTTTTGTAAGGGATGGTGGGAGAAAGAATGATTCATGGCTGAAGGTCAATTTGTTTTCAAATAATTTTTTAGATTGAGCAACACAGATTCTCCTACCACATGTGAGTATTTTTCCACATTTAATATACAAATGGATATCTGAAAATACAAGATGAGGAAGTTCATGCACCAAGACTCAAACACAAGGAGTTATTTTTCCTGATGGACAAAAGTATGGCTTCTCGTGTAGCTACAGACCTGAAAGGCTTAGCTTAGAGACTTCAGTTTAAAGTGGAGTTTTGGCTGTACCTTCTAGAAGAAAATGTATGAAACTCTTCAAATGAAGTAAATGTCTAATAATGTTTTTATTTGTTCCTGAGGAGTTCCCACAAGAAAGAGCTATATTTTTGTGTGTGCCTATGTTCTCTTGTAGGTCCAGAGAGCAGCCCTCCGGCCAGCCCTGTCCCAGCATGCTCCCAGCAGCCAGTTATTCAGCATAACACCATCACTACATCCTCCTCGGTCAGTGAGGTCGTGGGGAGCTCCACCCTCAGTCAGCTCACAACTCACAGAACAGACCTCAATCCTATTCTTTAAAGGGCAGTGGTCAGACCTGGCCTCCGAGAAGAGCTGAAGCATGCCATACATTCTTTCTCCAAAGGGCATTTTTAGAATTAACTCCGACCTGGAATACGCCTCAGCCCTTCAAAGACTGGCTTTCATTTTTATAGTTATTATGGAAATGTTGTCTTTTATACTTAGTTATGTAAGAAAAAAGGGAGTTATGCAATGAATATCTATCGGCTTGGGAAGCGCGTTGGTGCTTTTCTCCAATTTTCTGGTACCAGTTTCTTGTTTGTAAATGGAATCTTTCCTGTATATAGCCATAGTTTCATTCTTACCTATCCAACCCTTTGCCTGGAACAATGGATCTTGTTAAAGTACAGCTTTTAGCCAAAATGAGGTATACTTAGATGTCAAGTGAGATGTATTCACAATAACTGGGTGGGAAAGCTGATGATGTCATAACTCATGTTGAGTTTGTGCTGTGACGTCACCAGAATCTCAGATAAACATATGGGCCTTTCTGAATTTTTTTTTCTTGATAGAAAAGAAAAGAAATTATGGCCCATCCATGTCCCAAGAAAGCCACCAAGCATCTCAGGCCCTCTCTTGTCCACTTGCTCAGATGTTCTTATCCACTCCCACCTCTCTGGATTCTTTATTTACTCTATGTTTTTATTCTCTTCTGTTTTGCCTTACCTCCTTTAGCTTTGCATGTGAAGAAGAAAATGATGTTTAAAAAAAAAAAAAAAAGAAGCAAATCTTGAAACTGTGGACCTAGCCATTGCTTCACTTGAGTTTAACCCACAGCTGGAGTTCATTCAACTCTTGCCTTTCACAAAACAGTAACCGGGAGATGTTTAATGTGCCTGATTTAATGTTTTTAATAACCAGAGCAAATAAAAAGTGGTTTGGTTATAGGTGAAGCACTATTGAATGCCAGCTGTGACGACACTAGGGAAAGGAACTTTGTAAGCCCCAACTGTGAAAGATCAAATTAGGATGTAGGTTCTGACATCACACCCTCCAATTACAACCCATTTCTATAGCCTGTCTATAATGTTGAAAAATCCATGCAGTATATAATAGTTCGGAAGGGCTCTGTTCACTACACAGATTACATTGTTCAATCATCAGCTGCTAATAGCCTAAGATTTATTATTATTATTTTTTCCTAAGCCTATGGAAGCAGCTCTGCTGTTCTGGTGGGCAAAAGCAAGCTTCACTGGAAACAGAGAAGGAGCAAGCAAGGCCAGTGTTTCTGCAGGGTGCTTGCAGGTTGTCAGAATAGACAGAGTCTTTGGTTGCCAGTTGAGTTCCATGGGAGGTGGCCAGGCTGATGCACTCTTAGGAACAGTTTTGATTTATATTTTCAGCAACTTCCATGGACTTGGCCATTATGAAAAGCAGATCAAACCTGAACCACAGTTGTGCCTCCTTGAAACAAGCCATTCTACTCTGCTGGTGTTGTAATATCATGTTTCACAAATAACAGGAGCTAAGGTTTCTCACTAGCAGCCTAGGCACATGCTGGTGTTTCATCTCCACTCAAATACTTCACCTCCTGACCTGTGTGTGCATGTGTGTGTGCACACATGGGTGTGTGTGCCTAAGTGTGTGTATGTGTGTGTGTGTGTGTGTGTGCGCGCGCGGGTATGTGTGTGTTTATGAACAGTATAGGTTTTAAAAGAACAGTATTTTACAAAAGCTGTCACTTTTATAAGAGTTCAGTAAAGGAAGGATGTACTTTTTCGCTCACTATAGTTTAAAAAAATCTATTTTAGAGGAAAAAAAGAAAATATGAGGGCTCTGAAGCATGAACTTTATAACTAGTTTCAGTTTTATCTAATAACTTACTTTTAAAATCAATATTTATCGACAATTTTTCCATATATGCCGTGCTTTTGAGAGACAAGTTTGACTGTTCAGTAAAGCTTAAGACTTGGATATATGGCCTAAGAATTTAAAACAAAAAATACAAAAAAAAGTAAAAAGAGGAAAAAGAAAAATGAAAAGGGAAGAACAGGAATTTCTATTGTATTTTAGGAAATGTAAGTGTATCATTTTCACATATTTTAAATACTTAATTCATATTTTTTTTTGTTTTTTTGTTTTTTTGTTTTTTTTTTTTCTCTAAATTCCAGCAGTAATGTAACAGTTGAACCTAACTGGCTTCCTAAGAAATGTTTAAGACTTAGGTTTGAAAGAAGTTAGTATTCATCACTCTGGCTGAAAATCAAAAGTGATTTTTCTGCAGAATTCCTTCCTTAGGCCAGGTAGACATTCTTCACCCCTCCAAAGATAAGGGGGCTCGCTGGAGCGGCTGAGATAGTAGCTATTTTCTTATGATTGCTTTGAGTAAACAAGACCCTTTCTCTCTTGCCTGCATGTATAGAACTTGAAGGAATGGATTTTTTTTTTTTTTTTTTTTTTGTTAATCCACAATGTCCAGGGGGTGACCTGCCACTGAAATTCTAATTTTTTGTTTACTTCTCTGCCACCTCTTGACTGGAACACTCAGCTGTTAAATGGGCAGGCTTTGCAGTTAAGAACTTGCCTGCATTTTCTTAATTCAGCAACTCGACAGCTTGATTGATGTGCATTATTTATGGCTCAATTATGTCTGTTTTTTATGCTAAGTAGGCAAGCCACCACACACAGCAAACCTTTCTCAACATGTAATTAGAATAAACTGCCTTCTTGCTATGGGCAGGGCCTTTAGGTGTGTTCGTTTGCAGTAAGGGAGCCCTGTAGTAAGGGTGCCAGCTTGTCAGTACTTTCTACAATCCCAAAGAGAAAACCATTTTTGGTAAAATCTAATTCCTGTTCTATCCCTTGTAAAGGTTTTACAAAAAGGTCCAGCCTTCACCAGATGGCACAGCCTTCCTGAAATGAGCCTGGTAGTGCCCACTCCAGGAGAGCATCCTTTTAATTTCATTATCTTCTGCCAGGCAGTTGCTATGTGAGTCGGAGATAATGCCCTTCAGAGTCCCCCATCCAAAGGAGGGAAGCCCCAGAAACACTGCCTCTCCTTACTCCTGTGTGGCTCTCTTATCACAGGATCTGCTTCTGAACTCTTTGCCAGCTTCCTGGGCACTTCTCCAGTCCCTCCCTATCTAATGTGCTGAGAGCTGGAAACTTCATCCTCCCCAGAGCACATCTGCCAGGTGGATGCTCAACTAGATAGAGGCATTTTTTTTTCTCTGTGCCACCTTCCCCAGTCTACGGTGCTGAGATATGTAGATTGAGAGCCCCAGCCCTAGGTGAATGTACTAATCTCAAAGCTAGATGTTGAGTTACAAGTGGTCCCCAGATGTCCCTAGTCATTCTTTTCCTACCCTGATGGCAGCGTGTGCAATTACCACATTAACACAACCAGTGGGAGACCAGTAGTATGTGTATCGTGAGAACTTGGGTGACCAGTTCAGCCTGTGCTTTTTGGTTGGAGCGTATCTAGTCAATAAGGAACATGCAGTACCTGTTCTGAGAGAGGTGTCAGCGGGGAGTGTCTGGGTGATTGCTGCCTGCTAGTAAAGCAAATTGCCATGGCTTAGAGTTTGCCATTAAAATCATAAACCAGCTTCAGTTAAAGAAACTCAAAGAAAGAAAAGAAAAAGAAAGAAAAAATAGCATCTAGCTGGGATATTTTGAAGCACCAGTAACTGTATAAAACTAGTCTTCCATTTAGGGTAGAATGACCTTCTCTTTGAGTAATGAAACCATCTGAGAAAACATATATGTATGTATATATATATATACAGTGGGATTCAAGGACCAAAGCAAAATTTGAACAGGAATCTATTAATTTAGAATTTATAAGATATTTATTAATAAATGTTATTTTAAACATTCCATTTGAACAGTATTCTTCTGTAGGGTCTAAGTGTCTTGGAAATGTTAGTCCATAATAAACTGCCCTAGTTAGGGTGCCTTTTTCAGGGTCTTGGATGGCTATTCCCATCACTTGCTGGAAGCTCCTGCTTAGATCTCTGTACATAGACCTTAGGATGCTTGTTTGCTGCTCTGTGAGTTATTGGGTAATCTCCACTCTGAGCAAGGTAGGTTTTTTTTTTTTCAAGCATTTATTATTCTTTTCATTTTTTAAATAAGCTCTTTCATTTAGGAAGCAAATTCAACTGAAGGGCATCAGTGACAAGAAGCAGAACAGCATTTTTATTTTTTCCCTGTTTTGCATAAAATGCCTTCCTCCCCACTTGTCTTCAATGCACAACCATCTCCAAGAACACCTTGCACTACTCAGCTCCCGTGCGCTGCCTGGTCCCTCTTGAACGGTGTGCAACAGCCTTAATTCTTCCAAGCTCCATCCCGTCCTGGTTTTGCATCTGAAGGGAAAGGAAAGCTGCTTTCCCTGGGTAAAGCGGTGCCTATGCCACAGCGGTGGTTTAGAACCTCTCTTCTGCTTTTAAAATAATTTATATTTTAAAGTTGCACTTTAGCTTTGCTTTTCTTCTCTGTCTAACCTCTTTCTTGACCTTCAACTTGCCTTGGCTTCACCTTTTACAACTGTTCTGTGAAGGCTCCATGCTGCACCATTTCAGATGCTTCATAGAAAATGTACACACGGGACATGTGTGCACGCTCATTCCTACCACGGCTAAGCAGCACTACTTACAGCCTCATACAGCCTGCTCCAAGAATGCCAAGAAGAACCAGTCCACAATATGATGTGCATCCCCCTGATCTCTGTCTTCTTTGCATGGTTTTGAAAATTGCTATATTATGCAATAGATGTGTGGCAACAACTAAGCTGTCACATCCTCTAAACCAAAGTGTCCTGAGCAAGCCAGGAGACTTCTCTCGTGTGTCGCGGTGCACGTTTCACTGTGGTCCTAGCCATAGTCTTTGGAAGGCTGCTGAAGCAACAGTGGCCCTGTCCTCCCATTCCTAGTTCTCAAAAATACAACGATGCCTCATAGCGTGATTAAGGACAGCACCTCTGTTTTACAGTTATAGCCTAAGGAAGGATCAGAAGGCAAAGGAGCAATAATCTTATGAGTAAAAATATGATACCAAAATATACACAGAGAACTTCTCAGATCAGCCTGGTTCATTGTGTTGTTATAATAGAAATATGTCCATGTGTTTAAAGTCTCTTGCTATTCCTTGCGGGACATTCTAGTGATGTAATGCTTATAGCCAAATTGCTTAAAGAGTGTTTATATATTTTTTCCTTATAAATCATCTATTTTTTGGAAAAGAAAAACCTATTTAACTTCGAACTGAAGATAGAGTTAAGCCAAATTGCCAGCATTTGTTCAAACGTTAATACCAGTAAGTGGCCCTCTGATGCCTTTCCAAGCTCATCATCAGGAAGGAATCAATGATCAACTGCTATATTTAAACCAAGTTAAAGCGTCTAGCTCATTAGAAGCCAAGACCTAGGAATTTCTTCCTAAGGCATTCAAGGTTTCCCTACATTGAGGTTTATATTCTAGAACTTTATAAGGAGTTTTTAAAACATAAAATCATTTCACCTCACATTGGAGAATGTGGGACCTGAATAAATTAGCTTTAACTGCATCATTAAAACCTTTCACACAATCAATGCATTCGATTCTCGTTTGCTCTCAGAATGCCCACACTGCTAAAATTGCAAGAGAAAGTAGTGGTGGCCTGTGCAGGGGGTTAAGAGAAAGGACCCCTCCCAAGCAGCTGCGGGCAGGAAAACACACCCACCCCTTCCTTTCAAGATCCCTGCTAATCTCATCTGCCTGGCAGAGAGAAACTGTCTTTGAAGATTGTCTCTGAGGGGGAAAATAAGCTTGAAATGTTCTTCATAGAGAGTACATAATACGTGGGATCTTCTGAAAAGACCCTCAAATAACGGCTCCGTTCAAACACAATGTTCTAGGACAATTGGAATAGAAACATTGTCCAAAAATATAATAGAAAAAAAATGAAGTTTAGCACTGTGTAAAGTAAGTGTTGCCTAAAAAAGTCCTCCCTCCTCAACCCCAAAAAAAGTGACATCACTTTGAGTTCCATAAACTCTGGACTTGGGGTGGTTTGTCATTGTAAACAGCAAAGCCTTTGTGTTTATATGTCTGTCTGTAAAGCAACCACCTTCCAATTGGAGGGAGAAAAAAATCCTGGGGGTACATATGTGTAAATATTTGCGGCAGCATTTTAATGTGTTTAATTTTCTGTTAAGCTTTTTGTTGCATTGTGAAGACATGTATTGTTACCAGTGGACAATGAGTTCACTAAGACTGTTCAACTAGGTCAGATTTTTACTTCTCTTTCTAGCAAGAAGAGACGAGATTTTGTGCATTTGTACAAATGTTAATATCACTGCAATTCCAATATAATAAAGCACTCAAATGCAAGTAATGTGTGTAATGTTTGTATGATGGCATTTGGGCTCAAAGATAGTGCCACCCATTCTTCATACGGCCTTCACCACCTGATGGAACAAGGTTTATCCCCAAAGGTCACTGTTGTGTGGAGACAGGTCAAGGTGAGGAGTTCTCCTTTCCAGAGGTCTCTGCACTCCTATTCTTTCTATCCAGCTTCTCAGCTGATACCACTGATAACAGACTCTTGGCGGCTCAGTCACACCTGTACTTCCCTAAGGGTGCAGAGCTTTGCAGAGATCTTAATGCTCCAGTTACGTTGAAGAATCAAGAAGCCACTGTGACCCCATGAAGTTCTTCACTTGAAAGTGTTCTAGATGACTCTTTCCTCTTGGTTTTGGCTTTTATTCTAGATATCATTCTAGATAATTCTTTTTCCTCTTACCTGGCCTTCTCATACTATAGTTCCTTAGACATGTGGGAGACTGAATGGTAGGCACCGTCAGAATTCTTCATCTTGAGACCAATCTTACTGCAGTGCAGAACCTCTAGGCTCTGGAATGTTTCCACTGGTCATTTCTACCTGCATGTTCTCAGGACCAGTCTGCTCATTTGTCCTCTTCATGAGTCAGTAGGAAGAGCCCAGTTCACTTGGAACTTTCACTCAATTCTCATCTGGCTAGATGTTAGTTCATAATTACATTTGGGAAATCCATTATGACCTCATTTGCATTATCTTAAATGGAGCGTTCGTTATCTAAACCTGGTTTGCCAGCTTTGATCTTCATTCTCCTTCTAGACAGATGCTTGCTTGAGGAGGAAGAGCCCTGCCAGGAAGGCTCAAGTCATAAAGGAAATTACTGGACAGATATGAAAGGTAATGCACAGAATCCAACCGGGTTCTGTATGATCAGGAGGTCTCTAAGAAGGCCATAAGAAAAGGCCATCTGTTTCTATCTGTGTGTGTAGAGACTGTTTTCATTTAGTGCTGTGTCTGAACCTCTTTCTTTTTTTTAAGTTACTGTTATTTTTTCTATATATATTTTTAATTTATTATGAATAAAGAAGTCACATTTTCTATCCTTGTATATACTTATTCAAGATCACTTCCCCCTCCCACCACATCAGGTTGTTCTCTCTTCTCCACAACTCCCCATCCCCTCCTGGGCAGGCAGCAGACAGTCCCAAGGTCCCACTGTCCCAATATTGCTTAGTTCAGTCTCCACTCCTGGCATATCCAGTTTTCTCCTACCAACCTCAAGACTGAGTCAGGTGTTCCTCTAGGGGGAGTGGGATCCAAGGTGTCAGTCTAAGGTGTTTCCAATCCCAAGCTGTTCAGGGGTTGTGGTTTGCAGCTTATCTTTCTGGGTTTGTGATACCTCGCTCAGGAGGATATTCTCCAAATCCATCCATTTGCCTGCGAATTTTAGGATATCATTTTTTCTTACTGCTGAGTAGTACTCCATTGTATAGATGTACCACAGTTTGTTAATCCATTCTTCAGTTGAGGGGCATCTAGGATGTTTCCAGGTTCTTGCTATTACAAATAATGCTGCTATGAACATAGTTGAGCTAATGCCTTTGGAGTGCGACTGTGCATCTTTAGGGTATACACCCAGACGTGGAATTGCTGGGTCCTTGGGGAGATTGATTCTCAGTTTTCTGAGAAACCGCCATACTGCATTCCAGAGTGGCTGAACAAGCTTACACTTCCACCAACAATGGAGGAGTGTTCCCCTTGATCCACAACCTCTCCAGCATAGGCTGTCATCTGTCTTTTATCTTAGCCAATCTGACAGGTGTCAGATGGTATCTCAAAGTTGTTTTGATTTGCATTTCTCTGATGCCTAAAGATGATGAGCACTATTTCAAGTGCCTTTCAGCCATTTGTAATTCTGCTGAGAATTCCCTTTTTAGTTCAGAACCCCATTTTTTGATTGTGTTATTCAAGGTTTTGGGCTCTAGATTCTTGAATTCTTTATATATCTTAGAGATCAATCGTCTGTCACTTGTAGGGTTGGTGAAAATCTTTTCCCATTCTGTAGGCTGTCGTTTTGTCCTATTGATGGTGTCCTTGGCTTTACGGAAGTTTCTCAGCTTCAGGAGATCCCACTTTTGATCTTAGTGTCTGTGCCACTGGTGTTATATTTAGGAAGTGGTCACCTGTGCCAATTCGTAGAAGTGTGTTTCCCACTTTCTTTTCTATCAAGTTCAAAGTGGCTGCGTTTATCTGAACCTCTTTCTATGAGCTGCGTTATTTGCTCAGTAACTTCTATGGTTCCCCCATTTCTAATGGCCTCAGCCAGCAGCATATTCATAATCTCTCAGTGCAAACCCCCCAAAGGAGCTCATGATGCCTCCATCTTCCTATCCCTGCGAGAAAGAACCTGGTTACACATATTGGACCAGGGTTTCTCCCTATCAGTTCTATCTTGGGAAGCTGGGTGATGGGGGCCTAAACCTCAAACTTCAAGAAATAGAAAAGAATTTTCCAAAAGGGAGTGCAGAGAAAAATGGTAACTTCATGAAAAATCACTGCTATTTCTTGAGGTACCTTGTAGAGTTCAGGTCTATCAACTGTTAATATGCCATGAGGTGAAAGTTCAGTGAGAAGACCAGAATACTGTCATGTGCAAGGCAGATGTGAACAAATGTTCATCAAATTAATGTATGCATGAATGAATAAATGATAGAATCTCATTTTATTAAAAGCTTGGGGCTGAAACAGCATTTTTTGAAGAGTAAAGGCAAGAATGGGAAGACAGCCGAGCAGTTAAGAACACTTCATACTCTTGCAGAGGACCTGAGTTCAGTTCCTTGTATTCTCCCGGTGGCTCACATCTGTCTGTGACCCCATTTCCATCTTCTGGACTCAAAGGGCACCAGGAAAATAAGAGCTTTATGTATGTACATCGAGGTAAAACACTCACTAAATAAATTACAACTTTTAAAAAGTTTAAAATAATTTTTACAGCTATTTTTTCTGTATGTCATGGCTCAGTTATGGTCCTCGATATTCAAATCATAAGAATCAATTATCACTAGCAGTAGATTTTTGTTTTCTTGAATGTTGTAATGATTTTTTCTACTCTTGCTTTGAAATGATTCTATACTTATACTTTCAAGAAAGGTCATTGTCACGTTTTTCTTACAATCTCATAGATGTTTCTTAAAAACAGCTGGGACCTGGTTTGACTAATGGATAGGGAATGAAGAGACATTGACTCACATGCCACTTTTGTCAAAGCCATCATGGCAAGCAGGACTCAGAACTGGCAACAACCTGCAGACAGCAGCAAGTTGCACTTTCTCCTTCTACAGCAAGGAAGCAGAGGCCCAAGGCCATAAAATGACTCACCCAAGGTCCACAACTGGAAGTGGGTGCCCAGCCTCCAGATGACTAGGCCCCATGTCTTGTTTTCTATCTGTGTTAGTTCAACAAACTGAATACTCTACAACCGTCAAAACTGAGTCATTTAAAACAAAAAATTTTTAAATTCTCTTGTAAAACAAAATAAGATGAGGAGAAAAGGAACATTTTCCAGAACCTCAGTGATAATCTAAACCGTTCACATGTGAGTATTTGCTGTGGGATATCTTTGTGTATGCTGTGAATTACCATTGGATAACAAAGGAACTGTTTTGGCCTATGGCAAAGCAGCTTTTATGCAGGCAGGAAATCCAAGCATAGATAAAGGGAAAGGAAGGCAGAGTCAGGGAGAGATGCAATCCAGCTGCCCAAGAAGCAAGAAGTTATGGAAGCCATGTGGCAAGACAGATTAATAAAAAAGGGTTGAGTTAAAATGTGAGAGCTAGCTAGCAATAACCTGAGCCATAGGCCAAACTGCATGTAATTAATATAAGCCTTTGTGTGATTGTTTAGGACCAAGTGGGGCTGTGGGGCTGAACCTTGGGCTAGGCCCAGCCACATGTAGGTGAGATTCATTTGGACTTTAGGGCTAGTCTGGGCCAGAAACTTCTTACTACAGGTGTTTTTAATGCATTCAGAGGAATGCATCATCACTGTTGCCCAATCACATGGCTACTTTGTGTCTCTGGGTAAAGAGCTTGCTCAGAAGTCCAGGAGATCAAATTTCTGCATGGTCTTCCAGTCCAAACCCTGGGAATTAAACCTTAATGATGGAAATGATGATTCTTAGTCTAGTGTGTCTGGGCTGATTTTGATTAAATCAAAACAGCATTAACTAATAAGAGATTAAAATATTTAGAGTCACATTAAAGAGTTTCCACAACCAATCTCCCAAAGCCACTCTGCCATAATTTTTTAAAAACAATTTTATAGTTCTTCTGAAGACTTAAGTGTTGCACAAATTCATCAGGGACAATAAAAAGATAAAAATTGCATATGAGCAATGCATTAACAAATGTTCTTTAAATGTGCAAACCCTAGGGATCACTAGAACGTACAATGGAATTGAAGTCAATCTTCACAGTTGTAAATCCTGGCACTGCCACTGAATGCTCACCCTCAATGAACCTCTAAAGGTGTCATTTACTGTACATGTAAAATCAGGACCCCATATCCTTCTCTGGAAATGTTATGGCTGGTCAGGTTTACTGAGTGCAAAGCACACTGGAACTGTTTAGATGTGAGATGGCCCACAGACTCTTGACTTTGAACCCTTGATCCCAGTGGGTGGTACTGTTTGGAGGCAGGGTCTGGGTGTCTACCTGGGTCAATGTAGAAAGACCTTTGAGCATTATGGCCTGTCAAATATCTTCTTCCTTATCCTTATGGCCACATGTTTCTACCACACAGCACCACTAGACAATGCCTTCTCCACAGTGATTGATTGTACCCCTGAAGCCATGAGCCCCAAATAAATCCTTCCTAAATGACCCCTGTCAGGTATTTTGACATTATCACAGCAATGAGAAAATTAACATATATGTGAAAACTAAGTGATTCTAACTTTTTTCCATGCTAGCTACTATACATAATCACCAAGTAGGACTGTCCATGCACTGAAGGGGAAATCTGGGAAAACTGCAACTTCTGTGGTAGACAGATCTGTGTTTGCCTAACATGGGTGCTGAGGGTGGGAGGGTCTCAGGGAACCAGAAGAAACCCTGCCTGGCCACTCTGACTGCTACAGAGCCACCACCAATGATTAAGGGCGCATCCCTCATTTACAGGTCACCACTACTGGGACTGTATTTCAGTTTCACTTAAGTGGATTCCCCTTTTGTGCAAGTTTTACTCCATGGTTACAATCAGCTTGGAAACCTAGCCTACTGTCCTCATAAGGACTTTGAACATGCAGAGTTGTTCAATAAAAGTTTATTGAGCTTCTCTGACCAGCTGTCACTGGGGTGAAAATCATATCAGGCACTGAGAAGGCCTTGAAATTACTTGAGAAAAGAATCTTCCATGCCCAAGGCAGGGAGCCGACAGAGCAATCACAAGAGTAGTGATTCAAAGACAGCTATGGTGATCACTGCATCCTTCTTCTTCCTACCCCAAACAACTGACTTTAACACACAATGGCACACATACACACAGACACACACACATACCCCAAGTTATGAGGTTCACCTAAAAAACAAAGACAAATTAACAGTTTAGCACAAGAGAAAGGCCTGTCCAATGGGGATTGGCTAAATCACCTCCAAATCCATCTCAGGGTCACTTAGGTCAAAGGAAGGAAAGCATAAAGGCTCCAGCTTCCTTTGTGGCAGCAGTGACATGAGCCACAGGGGATGGTGGGAGAGAAGATGCAATAAGGACCAGAAGGTAGCAGGGGATGCTTCAGGACCCCCCTTTCCTACATGGGTGACTGTATTAGTGCAGGCCTCTCCAGCTGTCCTGCATGCTAACTGCACTAGGCATGCCTACGGAAGCTATCCCGCCTGATTGCTTGTACTAAGCATGTCTATGACATTGCTCTTCCTCAGTGGCTACAATATTGGTGTATGCCTCGGGGCTAACTCTGGTGGCCAATGACTGTAGACCCACATAAGTGTCACTCAGTAGCTAATTAGAAATGCTGAATCCCAAGCCTCATCCTAAACTTAATGACACTGAACAAAATCCCAGGTCATTCACTGATGAACTGCTGAAGTTTGGACCCCTTCCCCAGCTTCTCCAGCACACGGTTGTGAGTCACAGCCTTAGTCATGTGAAGGAAGAAGTGGAAATGGAAGAAGGGCTGGGAGAAGGCTCTGGACACTCACTGGGGCAGAAGCACTCCCCCCTCTCAGCAAAAAGAAGTTATCCACTGCTGATTCCTAGCTCAGTTCCTTTCCCACTGCCTCCCCAGTGTTTGGTTCTGCCTTTCATCCAGTCACAAGGCTCTCCTCATATCAGCCTCCAGGCTCCATAAAGAAGATAGCTTTTCTACCCAATATATATTCCAAAGATTATAATTTATATGTAATATATATGTATAACTGCAACTTGTGCTAATTGATAAACTCAGACTTTTGAATAGCCCCTTTCTTTGGAGTAGAATTCAGCATTTAAGGCTGTGATGTTCTTGATATATTTGCTTGATGCAAATACATCTTGGAATCCTGGGAGATTCTACTTTCTACTAAAGAGAACAAATAATTTTATGATCCATAGAAAACTGAAGCAAATTTCTTTTCTCTTTGTTTTTTTTTTCTCATGAAAGAAATGCTCCTATTATAATTCAATGGATTATTTGAAGTGGCAAACCTGCCTTAGAATTCACTGAATTCATCACACAGGATGGTCACAGTAGGCTGAGTTATAACCATAAAAATAGATAAATAAAAAGAAACAAAATAAAGAGGGAACCCATAAACATCAAGTCATGATAGTGTTTGTGGAATACTACACAGCACTAAACAAGCTATGGGGACTCACTTGCACTGATACAAAAGTATACTCGTGTATATTATTAAGTAAGAGAGTGAATGATTCAGAGAAAAAGAAGCAGAAGTTCTTTGGTTCTCAATGTCTCCTCTGGGAACCTGAGCATCATTCTTGCTTGAGGGCCTGCCAAAGAGCAGAATCCCAGGCTCTACCTCAGACATCTCACACTAGGTAGGAAACCCAGTGAGCCATGTTCTCAAGCTCTCAGGGCAACTTGGGATTGAAAACTACCAACATTATGTAGGGTCAGTTTGACCCATCAGAAAGCCAAAGCAGAGCAAAATGCTGAGGAACTTCCCTAGGAAAACTAGAACATGCTACAAGTGTTTCTGACTTAAACCATGGCTCTTAAACACAAGGCAGACAGTCAGAGGCAAAAGCCGAGGAATTTAATTGTTTAAATACACAGGGAAAAAAGTGGGACTACAACTCAATGGCAGAATGCTTGCTTAACCTGTGCATACAAAGGCTCACTCGGGTTTAATTACCAACACTGCAAAAAACACTAATAGCAGGTTTTTAAACATAAAAAGCCAGATGGAGGGCCTGGAAAGACAACTTGGTAACGGTCCTCCACACAGGTATGTGGACCCAAGTTACCCTTAGCATCCATGTAAGAAACCAACATAGCAGTACATGCCTGTAAAGCCAGAGCTAGAGAAGAAGAAACAAGGAAGATTCTGGGGACTTGCTGGTCAATGAAGAGTAGCAAACTGTGAGCTCAAGGTTAAGGAGGAGGCCTGTCTCAAGAAATAAGATAGAAGAAGGAGACACCACTAACTCTCATATCACTCCCCACAGCTACGTGCAAGTCCACATACACCCTCCCACATGCATGATCACACACACACAAACATCCAAAAATACAAGATAGATAAATTTTGTTTCTTGGAATCAATCCAAGAAGTGGATAGCATTAAAATATTTATTGACATGAGTTTTCAGACGTGCAGACATGACACATCTACAAAAGACCCTGGCCATCTCTCTGCAGAGCCACACAAGCTCTGTGGAACTGTTTCTCCTGTTTTAAGGTCTAAAAAATAGTTCTGCTGCTGGGCCATTTTATTTCACTCTTGTTAACTTACAGTTTGGTTTACAAAGCATCTCATGAGCAGAGCTTCTCTTATTCATCCTGTAGTGTGTTCAGAGCTCTTTTGACTAATGAATGAATTTCTACTTCCCTTCCAAGTAGTCACATGTAAGATGCATTTGAGTTCCTTTGTATGCAAACAGCCAAACCATGCAATTCAACCTTGCCCACTTCTACAGAACAAGGGGCCAGAATAGACACAGGTCAAGACTGTGCAATTTTTATTGCATAGTCCATTAGAGCAGCCAGGAGAGATTCACTTAAGTGAAATGCATTGTTCTTCAATAGCTGCTCTGCCTCACAAAGAAAATCAGTGATGTCACACCTCCCTGTAGCCTCTTTATCCCTTGTAATGAACTTTCAATATCAGAACCAGCATTAAAGTTCTGACACTTAATGCAGACCATGGCCCTTCTTTCTCCTGCCTGTTCTATCCTGAAGCCCCGCCCCCCATGGTGTCACATGATCAAAGCTACCCTTTAAAGTTTATATAATATTGATGATGTGTCCTGATAGTGGCATGTAAGCAAATATCAAGAAAAGTCTGACCATGAATGGACTTGAGGAAGCCAGTCTAAAAGGACTGGGGAAACGGCCCAGGGTCTATCAAAATCTAAATGTAGACCAATCAGATCCAACAGACTTTGCATCTAGATGGATCTCACTTTTGACCATTATTGCAAGTGTGCAAAGGGCAATGGATGATGATGTCCAGGAGCTGTAAGGAGGTATATATGCACTACACGTCATCTTTCTGATTGCTTTTCAGTGGGAGAACCCTGAAACTATTGTTCTTGGTCTACTTCTAATGAGTGAAATATTGAGGACAGAAAAATCACCGACGTTTGCAAGATTTATTTCTTGTGGCTGGGCATCCTCCTTACTGAGTCATTCCATCCCATAGAGCAGCCAGTTCTTGAAGAACAACTCCCTCCTTGTGACTTAGAACCTGATCACTCTCGGAATCCTCCATTCCACACCATGTCCGCCTTAGGCTTCAATTTCTTCCGAGCATCCATTCATACTTACGTTAAATAATGAATATGCAAACCAGTTCCTCTGGCACCATACTTTGTGCCTGGCTTCGGAATGTGGGGTTGGCATGACAGAGGTCCTTGCTTAGTTTTCATGCCCTCATCTACCTAAGATTTTCAGTTCTACTAGACTTCAAGGCCACGTGGTTTTGTTTTCAGCATGAAACCTGAATCGGTCACTGTTTGTCTTCTCCCTCTTTACCTGGCACCTTGTCACCTCAGAGCTAGATGACTGTAGCACCCAACTGGCTCACATATTGTCATTACTTTCTTCTCCTGCATTGATGCTCATTCACTCCTTTCTCAGACACAAGCATCTCTGTTTTCTCGGGATCAGGACCAACAAGTCATTTTCCAGTTACAGGTTCCTGAGGAGGAAGGCCATAGGATCTGAAATAATAAAGAAGATAGGAAAGTTGGGGCCAGGAGATCTTGCATAAACTATGACATATGCCAGACAACTTTATTAAGACATACAGTATCACAGGGTAGTAGTGGTGCATGCCTTTAATTCTAGCTCTTGGGAGGTAGAGGCAGGTGGCTCTCTATGACTTTGAGCCCAGCCTGATCTACAGAGGGAATTTCCAGACAGCCAGAGAAACCCTGTCTTGAAAACCAAAACCCCCAAACCACAACAAAACAGAACTACAGTATCTTGTATATGGTTTGTAGGGGGAAATGGGACAGGGCCTGCAGAAATCTATCCTACAATGGGACAAAGTCAGCAAGATGCAAATCAAGTATGTTATCCACAGGGAACATAGAGACAAAAACCTCAAAGCCTTGGAATGGATAAACATAGTCCTTGAAGAGAGAAAAAAAATCAAGTACCTAGGATCCAGAACCATGGCTCCCTCCAGGCCACCCCAGGCCATCACTGGCCTTGCCAAGCATGTTCCTAGTTTTAGAGACAGAATTCAGTTCCTGCTCCATACATCAGAGCCTCAGGCAAAGTCTTAGAAAGGCCTGGCCCACAACATTCTCTGGTTCCCTCTTGCCTTCTTATTTTCCCCTGACATGCCTGCAAATTCTTACATACATGTCTGTGCAGACAGATCCACTCATGTACAACCCCCACATGCTTCCCTCAATCCATGAACCTTACCTGGCTCTTACTGTGCTCCAGACAAAGCTCAGATTAGGGACTTAATTCCATTGAGATAAATTCTGCAAGTTCTCACTACCACCTCGTCGTCCTCCACATCTTTCCCTACCCTTCTGCTCCATTCCTCCATCATAGGGATGATTGTTACTATGCAGACCAGTCCCTTAGCCATGAGTGGGTTTGCTATAGATGTTCTTCTGCCAAGACTCTCTCCCCTGACTCCTTCACTCTGTCCATGCCTGTCAAGTTCCCACATTCTCCAAGTCCAGACCCCTTACTTTGGGCTGGAGTGTGTGTTTCCATCTACTCTCATAATGCTTTAGTGTGGCAGGCTTTTACTTTTAGGCTACCAATCAGCTTCCAAGTTATGACATGAAGCTTGATTATTAATTATGAATGCTCGGCATTAGCTTAGGCTTGTATCTTGTTAGTTCTATAACTTAACTGGTTTTCTCCTCATCTAGGTTTTGCGTTGGGATTTTCTCCCCTTTCTTTCCGTCTGTTTTTCTTACTTCCGCTGCTTCTTGTGGCTGGCAGCTGCCTGGCTCCTGGCCCCCTGTGTCCTCTTTCTCCTCTTGCTCATTCTCTCAGCCTGCCAGCCCCGCCCATCCCCCTCCTGCCCAGCTATCAGCTAGCTCTTCAGTTTTTATTAGACTAATCAGATGCATTAGGTAGACAAACTGAAACAAATGTAGCGCATCTTTACATCATTAACAAAGGCAGCAGAAACAAATGTATCACACCTTTACATAGTTAAGATAATACGCTGCAGCATAAGCAAATGTAACACATCTTTGCCTAGTTAAAAATAATATTCCATAACACTTCAGTCATATTTTTATCATGGTACTATCACAGCATGCTTCATGTCAATATTTGCATGTCTGTTTCACTCTCTTACTAGATTATCACATCTGTGAAACTGTACTGTAACTTACTCATTTCTGTTGTCCCATATGGCACCCAGTACAGAACTTGGCATTGAGGCAGGGCTTGGAAATATGTTTGAGGATATGTTATTAACTTCTATAATAATGCCAACAATATCCCCCCCCAGATACACACACACACACAAGCACACACACACATACACAACACAAAACAAAATGTAACAGTCTTTTTTCAAGGTTTTTGTAACCACTTGCACAGATATTTCAGCTAATGATGCAAAAAAGGCCCTTGATTTCCCCATGGAACCCAGCAGATATTCTAATGGTGATGAACATGTGACTTGAAGCCCTCAGAAAAGCTCTTGGCCACTTTTCTTTGGGTACCACTGACCTTGTCCTAAAGAAAACCATTGATTCAAGAGTCTATAAGAGCTCTTCACCTAAGACATATGCATACCTCCCTCAGGCAGTCACAGGGTGATGTTTAACTTGCATTAAACTCAGTGGTGTTGTGGCCCACTTAATCCAGTGCATCCCAAATTGGCCAGTTTCTTCTGACCTCACACCTAATAGTGGCCTTGGGGCTAACAGTTTTTCACTGGATAAGCATGTGAAGTGTTGCAGAGGTTGGGAGGAGCTTTCTAAGCCGGCTGTTCCATTAGGCTCTCTGGGCATCCCCTAGTTCCTGGTTACAAACCCTCTGCTCACAGCATAATCTCATCTTCCTATTTAATCTGGGCCTCCAATCTGGTCCATGCTTGATAAGAACAAACTTCTGTCTATATTTTCCTCCATGTAGCTAAGACACTTTTCATAAATGATGGTGCATAAACCTCAAAGGTGACAAGCTGCAGCAATGCAATTAAGGACCTAAAAAATTTACACTAAAATCTGAATAAAACCAATATTGAGATTTAAGGAATAAACGGACCTTGGAGAGCTGGTGATGGGTCTTTTAAATTGTTAAACATGAAACACAGTTCTTTTTTTCTATATTCTCTCAGATGGTTCCTTCCTAAGACACTGTATCTGGAAGCCAGAACAGTCCTAACCCTTTGATTGTCAAGAGCTGTTCAAAAGACTGTGTAAACACTGCTCCTTATTTTAAATAAGCAGCCAAGTTAACCACTATTCACAAGACTTTGATGTTTCTTTTCCATGAACTCCTCTGCTGAAGAAAGCACAGAAAATATCTTCCTGGCTTTAGCTTCATATTTTTTTTTATTGACAAAATATAGTTAGAAAAAGTTATACATATCTCATGTCCTACAGTAAGTTCTAGATCTGAGAAGTGGGATAGGAAATCATTCTCTAATGCTTTGCAGTCAAAACCATGCTTCTTGCCAGCAATAACCATCCTAATAAAGCCATGTTTAGGCATCCTCCTCCTCACTCCATATCTTTGTTTATGCAATGATGGATTAATGGATTGGCTGATCTCTGATCGATCCTTACAGGTGTCAGCATATCAGGGAACTGAACGACAGAAGTCCGTATGGGTCCATGCAGACCCAGAGCCACATTGAAGTAGGAGTTGCTGTCAAGCAGCCAAAGCAGTAGAAGTGGTAGCAGAGGGGACAATGTTGGCTTCTGTGGTTTTACAGCTTTTTTATCCCCATCTCTTTGCATTAGAAATTACAAGTTCTGTAAGTGACTTGTACAGAATAAACCCTTTCCCCCAGTGGCAACACAGTGTCTCTAGTTCTTTTTTTTTATCTGAAGCAACAAGATGAAACCTCCCAGGCCAAGCTCTGCTCAGAGCAACCATAATTCAATTGTTAACTCCATGGACTGATAGAGCTGAGTCAAGAAAAGAAAAACCGTGTGACTAGCAGTAGAGCGTGTAGTTTGTATATACAAGGCCTTCCGTTTGATCTCTAACCCCACAAAGGGAAAGAAGGAAGGAGAGAGAAGAGGAGAGAAGACAATTGAAAATAGCAGAGATTTGGGGCTGGGGCATAGTTCAGTGGTATAGCACTTGCCTACAAGGGGTTAGCAATTTTATTCTGCTCTATTTCTAGCACTGAACAGGTGAGTGAGTGAGTAAATAAATAACCCTGAGGTAAATGGGACCTGGCTCAGCGGTGATCTGCCTGGCTAGGGCCTTCTTAAAAACTAGCATTGAAGACCCTAAGTTTTGAATAGTTTGCTTAGCAAAACTGTTACCAGATACTAAAGTAGACTGAAGTGTTGGGGAAACTGAGTCCTGCTCAGACTTGAGATGCTAGCCCATTAGTCTGTATGAAGACAAAAGAAATCTGAGAGCCCTTTTTTTTTCTCTTCCACAGTGTATGTGTACTTCATTTCCAGGCCAGATTTCTCCTCCTCCTCCTCCTCCTCCTCCTCCTCCTCCTCTTCCTCCCCCTCCCCCCTTCTCCCTCTTCTCCTCCTTCATCTTTAGATTCATAATTTGCCTTCTCACACTTACAGGATGCCTGGGCTCTGCTTCTAAATAAAGAGCAACTTTAGTGTTAACCATCAGATAGCTATGAAAATGTTTTTATTTTGCTTATTTTTTATATAAACTTCAAAGACAGAGTCCCACACAAATGAATGGACTCAAGTCTCTGTCATCCTTTTGAACTCAGGAACTGGGTTATCTGCCCCTGAATAGTTTAAATCTCCCAGAACATCATTAGGCCACCCTGCCACCACCATCTCAGAAAGAACAGATTTGCTATCATCACTTATTCTATATTTGTAGGCCACTGCTCCCACCTCAAATTGAGGTTCCCCCACCCCAGAGGTTTCTATAATGCACTTACCTCACCAGCACATTAAGAATACATTAAGGCCTGCTGAATATCCACCCTTACCCCCTTTCTTGCAAGCCTTGCCCCGTGGCGGCCCCGCCTGAGACCAGGATTCATGGGTTCTGACTTCATTCGACTTGGAAGCTAGCAAATGGTGAAAATGACCAAGAAACTTGTCATCAGGCAGGGCCTTTGTGAAATGGCAGTCTAATTAGCCATTTCATATTTTTGTTATTTCTTTCGCGATTCACGTTAAAAATATGTTCCATGAATGGCCCCCTGCTGGGACCAAGGAGCCCCTGTCACTCAGCAGTTGTTCAGTGAACTAATGTCTGTGCCAGCCGTCTCGCCTCCTGCCTCAGTTCCCTCATTCCCATCCAACGGCTGTGAGGTCAGACCCCCACGCTACGTCTCCAAGCTCTGCATGGTCATGAGGATTAACAAAGGAGGAAGGGAACCTCGCCCACCTGGAAGCCTCCACTCCAGAAATTTTTTTCAGAGGCCACTCTGCCCCAGTCTATGAGGTCACCCAAAGATGGGTGTGGAAGGCTGTCTTCAAGAACACGTTATCATAAGCAGCCCCCTGAGAGAATTTCAGCATCGGAGACTCCTAAGGGGAAAATACCATTTCATCCTCTAAAGCCACATCAGCTGGAGCTGGGAGGCACCCAGCTCACATCTGCGGAACAGCTTGGACCAGGACCGCCTGTTCTGTCAGCGTTTAGGTGGGGCCCTCTATGCAATCCTTGCCAAAATTTCAGCCGGGTCCTCCCTGCTCCCCACCCTGGCCCATGTTCATCATCTTTACTGAGCATCCCAGGAAAGAAACAGTAACCTCCCCTAAGAGGCTCACCCATCTTGCTCTGCCTTAGGAAAACAGGCAGGAACCATCAAAACACAACAGGGAAGATGTTGTTCCGTTATCCAGCTCTATGGTCATCTTTCTCATGATGGGACCTTCTTACCCTGTGGGTAGTTAAAGGGAAAATTAGCAACAAAGAGAGATTGGCCTGTTACTCCCCGCAATAAAGCTGCATTTTCCACTTAGGACCGAGTGTTGTAACCCAGACTATAACTGGAAATTTCAAAAGAAAGAATTCAATGGCGGCCCTAGAGCCACGTCTATCACACTGCACTTGGGGACCCACAGCACTATTTTTTCCTAGAGCTTCTTGACAGATTTTTGTTAAGAGAGACCATCACTTTTTGTACACTGCTTGTCACATGTATCACTAGGAGTGGATATAGTGGTTTTAACTCCTTAGAAACTTATAAACAAAGTTAGTTTCTCTCTCAAGTATAATAGGTAAACAGCAACTGCAAAACCATGGCTGTGTGTTAGTCAGAAAGTGACCAGAAAGAAAACTTGAGCCGTGTGGTTTTTGTTTTCCTTCACTGCTCTCTTATTTTTAAGCAGCAATGGATTGAATCTGCAAAATAATAATCACTTTAAAGACATTTATTTCAGTAATGAAGTGTTGAGCAAATGAGCTTCTAAAACATCAGTGGTGCTGCCCATACTTGGTCTAGGAATAGGGTTTTCTTGCAGCAATAAGCGTCTCCATAGATGCTCTTACTGTGGTCCAGACTGTCCATCATTCATTGTGCCCTAGGAGGTACCCTTTACTTTTTTTAACTCAAGAGGAATGTAAGAAGAATCCTTATATTTGTTTAAGTTCTTTGCCTTACACTTAAAATGTTAACTAAAGAAACCAAATTTACTTTTGAACAATCTGTGCAGACCCTTGAAAAACAACCCAGCAAAGCAATGTAGTGAAGTGATGGAGAGCAGGCTCTTGATGGTGGGGATGGAGTTTTCTAACTTGCTCCTTGCTGCAGAGACCTCCCTAGGGTATGCTCAACAAGCACTCTGTACTGAGTGTCTCTGGCCCCTTCACTGCCATTTTTAAATTGTTATTTCTTACCAAACAAAACAAATATTCCAGAAATACAACGCTAGTTTTAAAAGTAGTTCTCTTTATGAACACACACACAATCTAAGTCTCCAAACTTTTAAAATTAAAATGATATGTATTTATTAATGCTGAAATATGTTCCAGTGTAAAAAAAATAGTTCCAACTACATCATAAAAATCTGAGTTTCATCAATTTGTCCACTGAAGTCCCATTTGGCCCTAAAAAATTTTTTTAGACAACTGCAAAAATATGCAAATCAAACACTTACAATAGGTCACAAATTGATTTACAATTAGTTGATATATATATATATATATATATCAGATGTTACTGTTTGTTAAAAATGTTTACAAATTTGCATCTAATAAGAAAAATGTAGTTTACTTTTAAACTTGGCTTAATATTCATACTATATTTTCAAAGTTCTTTAGAATTGATCAACATTTTGATTTTATAAATAAAAATGCTAAAAATGTCTCTTACACAAATATGTAGTATAAAATGACAGGAGCATGTTTAGTGTCACGTTAGAAATTCTGTCCTAATCCCACATGAAAATTCATTTAAAGAATTTTTCTTTACAAAATGTAAATCAATAGCTTACACAGCAATTCTAACAGACTATGATCGATCTATACACATCCTAAAGTGATGTGATTCTCCCACTGAATATTGATGATAGAAAACATTGTCTTTTCTATAACTAAATCATTATGTTTCTATTTGAGCAGAACACATTGTATATACAGAAAAATAAAGCCACAAAACCCTGCACTTCATAACATGAAATAGCCTTACGTCTGAGCCAACATGCTTTAGACAGTGTTCCTTAGCTTCTTGAGGTGTAACAAAATCAGTGTGTATATTGTGTGCTGATAGCCTGGGCTCCAGTGAAATTATGTGATTCAACTGATATACAATGCCAAAACAATCCCAGATTCATTATTTGTTCAATTTTGTATTAATTTTAATATTTTGTGCCTTTAGAAACCTCAGTATTGCCAAAATTCTTTGCAACACCCACATTCTATTACATGGCCCATGGGATCACACCCCCATATTTTAAAAATCTGTGGTGTAAATAAATACTTTGATTTTTAAAGAATATATGTTGTTTAAAAGAAAACTCTTTTGGACAGATATGTGTAAGAATGGCCGCTGGCTAGTCTTACATGTTGGGCAGGATTATCAGGGATATTTTATTTATTCTTTGCCCTTTTCTGTGTTGTGACTAGAATTTTAATTTAGAACACTCATTACTTTGCATTAGAAAGAAATATGTTAGGTCTGGAGAGACAGCTCCAAGCTTGAAGAGAACCAAAGTTCTGTCCCAGCACACATATACAGCTGCTCACAACAACCTGTAACTCTAGTGCCAGGAACTCTCTGGCCTCCTGAGGCACATACACACCTGTGGTACACATAAACATATGCAGGCACATATGAATACATATACATAAAAACAATGAACACATTCTTTTTAAAGGAAGTAATACAGACTGGAGATATAGCTCAGTGGTTAAGAACACCAGCAGCTGTTCCAGAGGTCCTGGGTTCGATTTTTCAGCACCCCCCCCTTCCCCACATTGACTCACAACCAACTATAGCTATGGTTTCATGAGCTCTGATGCTCTCTTCTGGTGTGCAGATATAAATGCAGACAAAACACCGGTATACATAAGATGCATAAATAAACCTTTAAAAGGAAGAAGTATGTTTTCAATGAAAATATTTCCCCTAAAACTGATTTTGGGCACGTTTCTGAATTGCTTTACCTCATTCTTTCATCCAACAGTAAATATCCTGCTAAGGCCAAAAAGGTCTTTGTCCTCAAAGGCACTTTTACGAGAAAAAAGAGTACAAAGGTATCTGATGTAAGTGGCAAAAATGTGTTCAAGTGAAAGTGAGTACTGAAGCATCAATGGGCCACATCCAAGATGTTCTAAAATTTCAGCCTATATAGTTTGGGGAAATACTTTATGAAGTAAACCTCCCACTAATTCTGAATTTACAAAGTCTGAGTGAAATTATCTTTTTGAGTGTTAGTAATTATGATCTATTTATTACACATCAAATAAGCTGGATTTCAGGGTGAATGTTTTCTTTCCCGTGAGCCTCCCAGGAACACAAGGCACTGTTCTTACTCCCTGTGGAGGCCCACTCCGTGCACAGCCAGGCATGCCACACTTGCTTAATAAGAACATTCTTTGATACTTATTATTGAATGGCTGAGTAGTACGAGCCTTACATGCAAATGAAGCTACTGCTTACTAATGGAAGTTATCAATGGCCTTTTAGCCAAATGGCCTTGGCAGTCACAGTAGGGAAAGTGCTCTCTTCATTCTTAAAACTAATATAACTGTATTCTTCTCAAGCTTTGAGCTACATTTTTTCTTTTCCTTGATTAGTCTGTAAGAGTAGCATGTTATATAATTTCAGATTTAATTAACAACACTTAAACTGACATGAGAATGTTAAGTGAATAGTAATCAAAGACAGTTCATCCAGAATCTGGGGTTCTTTTATATGCTCTGTTTTTTTTGCTTCTCACTGTCTGATTTAAAAGCACTGTCAGTTTCTTTTCACCACATTCACGTCAAGTCATTCCGACGTGAAATGTCAATTCTCCCGTACATGTATTCTTTAGTCTAACTGTCTTTTCACAGGCAGCATCTTAACAAGCATTGTTATTGAGTTACTTCCACTTACAGAGGTGTTAATTTTGCAAAGAAAGAGACTTGGGAAACTGAGAGAGTCAGATCTTCTTCACAGACTCCTTATTAACCGACAGTGGTTAGGTTCAACAACAGAGAGCAAGTGTGCAGTTACAAGTCTCTCTTGACACTGTTTCCATAAGTGAAGGGGTGTCGTTCCACAGAGTAAGCCACGGTCTATACCCCTGACATCCTCCACCACAGGGAAACAACTGTTTGAAATTGAAAAGTTACTTCCGTACACAATCTCCATCCTGAAATCTATGAATTCAATGAGACCATGATGGTTGAGGGAACATGCAGAGCGAATGTGTAACCATGTCTCTGCAAGGACAACACACAATATGTAAAACGATGGGCTATACTGGGACCTTGCCTGGCATGTGGACTTTGTGCCCTCTTTCCCTTGCTGCTGTCTGGATTCCTTTGCCCATGGCTCACACATCCACACCTGAGGCATTACAGTGCATAGGAATGTGTCATGGCATAATAATAAGAGGACCATCCTCAAACTTAACTCATTCTTAAGAATAGATTGAAATTGTGTGTTAGAAAGATCTAGACTCAGATCTCAGAGTCCACACATGAGGCTTTTCCTTGTGACCTGTGAACTCAGAAGTCTATCCGCAGAGAGTGTTGGAGCCCTGGCTCTTACTTGTGGTAGATATTATACCAACCCCTTCAAGGATCTCAGATGGAAGCATAGCACTGAGCAGTGGCAGCCTTCTGGGGTATGGAGTTCATAAAGAAATAAAGGCGAACCTAATTCCCTAAAGCCTGGATCTTATTTTCACTTTTGTTGCTAATTAATGCCTTCTAAACCGGTAGCAAAGTGTTAAATGACTATTAATTAGAAAATTCTGAGAATTAGAAATTCATCTATTTTAATCTTGTTTAAAATATAGACATTTTTCTTCTTTTTCTCCCACTTATTATTTTATTATATTTTGTTAAAATATAGCAGTAACTATAATCTTCCATAATATTTTATTTGAATAAAAGAGGCTTTTTTTGTACAAGATTATTAGTTTGAATCAGGAGAAACGATGGGCATCCCCTCCCAGACGCGCCTGCCAGGCTTTCATAGCGTTCGCCTGGTGCTCTGCGTAGGAGAGGCTTCTCAGACTCTGCTTTTCTACACCTAATAACTCTCCCTTCTACTCCCCATGCACATGTTTATCAAGGTTGGGACCTTTTTTTGTTCCAATTATTTAAAATTCTTCACTGCCTTTACTTCCTCTGAAACAGAGCAGGTCTTTCATTAAGAATATTTATGGGAAATAATGTATTTGTGGAGTTGGAGGCATTCCCTCTTTTGCCAAGTCAGTTGTCTGGATGCAAATGTGCAGTTACATGGTTTATCAACAACACTCACTAATGGAAAGTACTAATCAAAACTTTTCTACAGCAGTAAATTTTTATATTTTTAACCACTGGATTCCAATTAAATGTATTCAATATAGCAAGCTTTGATTAAGCAAATTTAAAAAGAGATTATGTATACACCCCCATGGAAAACAAGGCAGGTTAGGTATGCAGACACTTGTATATTCTTAATAGAAGTCTTTACCTGAAGGTAAAACCCAATAAATTGTAGCCTGTAATGTGCCTCGGACTATGTTGATTTACCTGTATTACAGGGTCAGCAGAAACCAGCATTACCAAGTACACACCACACATATATTCCGTGCATATAAAATGTATATAAAAGATCCTTTTTTCTTTTTATAAAGAATTACTGAATTTCATTAGGGCACGTTTTGCTCTAAAAAAAAAAAAAAAAAAAAAAAAAAAAGTTCTTTGTGGACTGTGGAACACACTGATTGCAAATAAAGGACTGGTAACTGATGCCCATGCCTGTAAAGGGAGGAAAACCCTTAGTGTGGAAAAAACCACCGTAAATACAAGATTTGTCCTGTATCCTAATATGCAGTTAGCAAGATCTTTAAAAAAAAAAACTTCTCTCTGCTTTCACTGGTGTATAAATATTTTCCTAAATGACTCAAAAATATTATGTTATTTAATTGAGTCTGTTAGAAGAGGTCTGGGAATAGACAAATGAAAATCATTTGGGAATTTTTTGTAAAAAAAAAAAAGTCATTTTTCTCATCTGAAGGTTTAAACACAACATCTTTGCACATTTCCAGTTTAAAATAAAATCACAAAGTGTTCATATGTGATATTCTCCCCCATGTTTAAGTTTTAAGATTAGTTGCAGCCTTAGAAAAATATTTAATTCTCTGTATTCTGTGACAAGGCGTAACGAACCCAGGCTGAGTGTCTTATGGAAATAGAAGAAACCTCGTGACAAGTGAGAAGTCTCCCAGATACCCATTCCTGTCAGGGTTTTCCAAACCCACACGTTAGCTGGGGTTCCACATCTGACAAGAGGAAGACAGAACTTCCCTTCCCTGACCTCTGCCATGCTTTAGTAAGAATGGTGCTTATTGCTCCATCTCTCTGAGTGTTTAAATGTCCCTACTGGGCACGATTAAGACTGCTCAGATAGCATATTATGAACGCAGAAACGCTCATTACTTCTGTCTCCTGCGCCTCGTCTTGTTCACCGTCCACCTTTGGTTGGTTGCCAAAAGCCATGTCATACTTTTTTTTTTTTTTGGTCTTTGCTTTAAAGTAATGCCACTACACAAAAATCTTGATCGAAGTCTTACAGTGGTTTTTCTTTCCTTGAAAACCTATGCTACCTTTAAAGGTGTTCCAGCAGACATTGTGTGTTTAACGGGAGAAGTGGTGAAGGATGAGGCGGGTGACATTATTCATCTTTTTTAATCTCAAAATTTAGGGGGAAAACATTTCAGAAAAGGTTTGTTTTCTTGCGTTGGGGCCCTAAATCTACAGACAGAAGGGGATGCTGTTGGAAGGGCTTGTTCTGTGAGAGGAAATGGCAGATCTTTCTAGAAGTTGGGAGAGGAAACCAAGACTCCATGGGGCTGTGTGCCAAGCAACAGTTAAGACTCAAAACTAATCCTAAATTCAATATCCTGGTATCAAGCTACTTTTCCAAACCCCGGGCGGTGGGAGAAGTGATCCATGGGTTTCCAGAGTAAAAGGAAGGTCTAGGGAAGGTTGGTAAGTAAGCCATGGAGTGTCCAGGCATTGCTCTCAGCCACTAGCCTTTTCTGCACCTGAAGAGGAAAGCCTGTGGACCAGCTATTTGCTCCCAGGAGTCTGACTGCACTCACCGAATCATTTAGGCTAAAGAGGCAGCCTGTGTAAGTGACCCAGGGTAAGGAAGTCACCATGCTAAATTCTTAGCCTGAGGGTCCCTGCATGGGTCACCTGCAGGGCACCTCCTAGAGGTCGTTTCCTCAGCTCGGGCGCCCTCTGGCGCTGCCATGGGGAAATTCACCTCTCAGAGGGAGGGAGGTAAAGAGAAGTCCGCGTGGCTGCTTTGACCCTGGGGGAAGCCAGGTTGGCTGCCACCTACCTAAATACACTGGTCTGTCTTGAAATGTGGTTCTTACCTGAGTGTTTCAAGATCGCAAAGCCCAGAGCTACAATCTCTCTAGAGAGATGACACTGTATGTACCTCCTACTCCAACTCAGAACTGGCAAGTCTCTGCCTTCTAGCATTCACCACCCCACTCCCACCCTGCGCCTTACCTATTCTTTTGTTTATATTAACCTGTGGTGCATTGTTTGATGTATCAATTTGACAATCTAAGGTCTTCTTACCCCATCAGACACTAATCTAGAGGTTACTGGTGAAGCCATTTGCAGATACCATTGAAGTTACTCACTTCTGGCTTTTTAGGTAAGGGAGATTATACTGGATATTGTGAGTGGGCATGAATCAATCAATCTAAAACCTTTCAAAGCAGTCTCGAGACTTTCAGCCATTCCCCTCAGAGTCTCTCTGTCATCTATCTTCCTACTGAAGGCTACCAAATGAGGTTCAGACCTGCTCTCCAAGTCAGTCAGGCATAGGACAAGTCCATCTTTCCTCTGGTTAGACCATACCAGACAAAACCCAAATCAGAACAGGCATTAAGGGAATTCAAAACATCATGAGGTTCCACTCATCTCTTCCAGAACTTTTTGATTGTCTGGTAGTGCTGAGTACAAGGTACTGTGTTCTCTGGAGGTCCAAAGAAGGACAGAGAGACTGGGTTACGTCCTTTTCTGGGCTTCGGTGACCCCTGAGTTAGAGACAAGGAATTAGGTACTGATTGGGAGGGGTCATGACTGGAATGGCTTTGTATGTGTGAACACACATAGCTTTATATGGCAAAACTGCAGTTTTCAAACCCAGACCAGACGCCATCTTTAATTGATGGTTTGTTGTGGGTTCTGGTGGCATGTTTGGAGCTATATGAAGATACTGTAAGAGGAGGAGCCAATAAGAGGCAGCAGACAGTAGTCTGCCCTGAGGGCCCTCAGTCTATCATCACTGGAGGTATAATGCTTGTTTACCCATCCGTCAAACCTCCTGAGTCATCCACCCCCACAGTGCATTTTTCTTTGCACTTACTGTTTCTATATATGGCAAAGGGGCAACACTTGCCGCTAATGGATCAGAACTGTAGAATGTTGGCAAGAGCAAAGGTGGCCAGACTGGGAGAAAAGGAGCCTCCCTGAAGAGACAACTGGTCCTAGGTCAAACTGAGAGGTCAAGTAAAAGACTTCATTCCATCCCTAACATCTCCTCCTTGCACCCATGGCTCTGTGCCCAAGGTCAGGGATAGCAACCAGGGCATTTCAACCCAAAACACATGTAGTGAGTCCTGCCTGGCCACTTGTTCTCACTCTGTCTTGCAATCGCTACTGGTTTGCAAATGGATTGCTGCATCTAGTGCTGACTTCCATATGAATCCCATGGACTTCTCCATGGATATTTTCCTTAATATCCACACATGGGAGGGGGAGCTCAGTTGCAATTGGAAATGACTTTTTCTTTATTACAGTCTCCATGATTTTGAAGGAGGCTTCTCAGTTGACCATCCTCCTGCCCCAAAGCAACATGCTTCTTTTGAGATTGAGTGGTCTCTGATGACCCCCCATTTCTGTGTCCATGGCCTGGACCAGCTATTCTCTTGTATGGACATTTGCATAGATGCTGAATATCAACAACATGAAAAGTTACCAGAAGAACTGAGCATCCTTTTCCCTTGTTTTATATTGTTGCCAACCCAGAACAGTCTTGCTGAATTAATGATACCAGGAACCAGATACCAAGGGGGTAAAAAGGCCCTCCTCGGGTTCTATTCCAGAAACCATTCTCAACAGAACCTGGGCCAAGACTGCTAGAGGGTGCAAGCTCATCCTGCCCTCCCTCTGCATGTGGTTGGCGTCTAAGGCTTAAAGGTTGGTTGTAGAACATCTCTGCTCTGCTCCTCCTCAGACTCCTGTTTACCTTCTTCCTTGACTTCCCTAAGGAATGGAGTGAAAATATCAAGCAAATGAGCCCTTTTCCTGTTTAGTTGCTTTAGCCCAGGGTGTTTTAACTCAGCAGCTGACAGGAAACTGGAGTACTGTGCATGTATTTTCAGGTGAGACCTTGCTGTCACTCAGGCTGACCTGAAGGAACTATGTAGCTCAAGGTGGCTTCAACTTACGATTCTCTCATCACAGTCTTCCAAGTGCTGTGATTATGGATGTGCACCTTGATGCCTGGTCTCAACAGAGCTCGAGATTACATCCTTGGATGGGTATCGATTGTATGTGTATAAGGGTAGACTTTAACAGAGACCTTACCTACTTCTCAAACACATACTGCCAATTAGGGCCCCATTGACATCCTCGAAACAATGACTATAATCAGAAATGAAATTTGCTGATTCTAGATCATAGCATTTAGAAGTAGGGGCTGTAAATTGTCAGTTCTGTCTTTCCCTACTGTGTTGGGGGGCAGAGACATAGCATGGAAACAGTATGGGTTTTTGGGGTGCCACAGGAAGAAGAGATCTTCGAGGAACATTGTGTAATGACCATTCTATTAAGTCCATGAAGTTTTGCTGGTGTTGGTTGCAATAATCTGGCTTATCTAACATAATCACTTCAATTTCTAGCGGGACTTTCAGTTATCAACATGACCAGGAGTCCACATAAGCTGTGGGTGGTCATTCTCTTAATCTCACAAGAGAAGTGATTTCAATAAGGGGCCAGCCCTGCCCTGGAGTGTCACAAAGAAAATCACTGGATCCAGGAGTGGTGGCTCATGCCTAGAAGTTTCTTGGGCAGGGACATATGAAGATTAGGAGTTCAAAGTTGGTCTGCAAGATGACTGTGCCTTCCGAACACATGGAAAGGATCTTTAAAAACCCAATACGAGTGCCTTTACATTACTTTCATAGGCCAATCTGCTTCCATTTACTCACTCACAATATTTATTGAGATTTGAGCATAAAGAAAACACAGACTTCCTGGTACTAAAGATCTGGCCTCATTGAGAACAGACTCATGGTCATTCCAAGATGATGTCTAGTGGGATAATCAGGGAGCAACATGAAAAAATAAGATAAGTTCAGACAGTGGTTATGAACGACTAAGAAAATCCCCAGGGCAGCATGGGAGGGAGGACAGGCAATCAGGAAAGGTCTCCAGCTGTGAGAGATACACTGAGCCATAATAACAGGAAGCAGCCTTGGCAAGGTCTGGAGCAGAGCCAAGCAGAAGAAACAGTAGCTGGAATCGAGGAAGGGGCTGAATTCTTAGATGGAGGGTTTGTGTTTTCTACTAGAGAGAATGTAGCATAGACAGAGGGACAGAGGAAATGAAGTTAGAGTCCTCTGTGAGGCCTCCAAGGCCCCTGAGGGCACTGGGGGTATTTAGATTGGGTTATAAGAACAGAGAGAGCCATTTCATGCTTCCAGGGAGGGCAGATTGTTTGACAATGGATGAGCTGGAAATTACGGCATCCAAAAGCCTGGTGTGACAGGGACACCATCTGAGTGATTTGGGAGAAAAGTCAAGGAAGGGGAATGAAGCTAACTTGGTAGCAGCTGTACCATTTGCTGGGATGACAATATCTGCTATTGGTTTTGTGGGGGTTGTTGTTTTGTTTTGTTTTGGTCAACTTTACAAATCTAGACAAACCTGGAAACGGGAAATCTCAGTTGAGGAGTTGTCTCCATCAGAATGGCTTGGACACATCTGTGGGGCATTTTCTTAGTTAATGATTGATGTGGGATGGGGAGGGCCCAGCCCACTGTGAGTAGTACACCCCTGGGAAGGTGGTCCTTAATGTCAAAAGAAAACAGGCTGAGCAACTCTAGAGAGCAAGCCAGTAAGTAACAGTGTTACTTACTGGCTTGCTCTGTTCAATTCAATCAGTGTTCCATTGATGCAGAGACCATGTAACACTGGGACTGTTCCATGGTCTCTGCATCAATTCCCGCCCCCAGGTTCCTGCTTTGAGTTCCTGCCCTGAGTTCTCTCTTTGTCCTGGAATGTGTAAGGCAAATAAACCCTTTCTTCCTCAAGTTACTTTTGGCTGTGGTGTCTAGCACAGCAATAAGAAGCCAAATAAAATAATTAGGAATCCTAGGTTTGACAGTTTATCATATACATTAAAATAATGAAAAGGGGAATTCAAAGCCTCAATACTTAAAATGATTGTGAAAGCTTTAAAGGGTATCATTAAAAAAAATACTGTCCTAACTTAGTCATGGTATACCATAGACATATATGTTTCTTGAATCAATACATTTCACCATGTGTATGTCTGTGCAAGCATCTAGTTGTTATTACACTCAAAATTTAAAAAGTAGAAGCAAAATTCCAAAGAGAGGCTACAGAAGAGGAGCAGGTGGAGTCGGAGGGCAAGGTTAGATCCAGAGTTATAAATTTGCACCGCCTCCATTTGAAAATGTAATTTAAAACCAGTGTTGAATGAGCTCACTCAGGGAGAGAGTGTAAATACAGACAAGGTCCCGGGACTAGGGCTTTGGATCCAGCATCGATCTGAAGGTCATCAAGAGGAAGAAGCATTCTTCCAGAGTATGGAGACCTTTTCCATTCCAAAGGGCTGCTTGTGTTTTAAATGCTATTCAAGGACATAAAGATTTCCCACACATCTTAGTAATAAACGCTGTGGCACAGTCTCCTGTGAGTTTTAAGTCATACTTGTCACTATGGAGAAGAGGCTGCAGGGGGATGGAAAATGAATGTAGCTGAAGGTCAGGAGACCCTGGAGGCTTTCAGACACTCCGTCTGCCACTCACTGGTGCTATGAGGAACGTAAGTCACAGCCGGGCAGAATCCAATTTTCTTCTCTGTAGCTTGGAAGTCACGATTCATCACTTCGGGGTACCATCAAAATTAATTAGGGAATAGGTAGGAATGTGCTTTGTGCCCTGCATGACCATGCTGTTCACTAGGGCCCACTCACTGTGAGCCACTTAAGAGCAAACCCAACTAAACATTAGGGTCTTAAAACAAAGAGATGTGATAATAATGACAATAATAGTATGAAGGCTGGTGAAATCCAAATCCAGTCTGCAGATAAATGAACAGGACTATGTGCTGTGTCGACACAGTACTGCAGTACTGTGTCACTATTAATTCCTCCCTTGATTCATTTGGATAAAGGAAGGATGGATAGAAACTCTATGTATTTGCACGGCAAAAAAGAAGAAGAGAAATCTGCTTCTCAGTCACATTTGCTGCACGAAGTGCCTACCAGGTACCAGACTTGAGAACACTGCTCATTTGGATAGCTTCCATCAGACTCCAGCATTCTCTTCAGACAGCCCTGCCTCTGGGATTAAACACATTCCGTCCGTAGATAACGCTCTGAGCACAGCATCATGGGAGACTCAGCAACTTCAATGAAAGGGTTCAAGTAAAAGTAAGAAATCAGTCTGCCCTCTCCAGCAGCACTGCCTCTCCTTGGATATTCTTATGTCTGTCAACATGGGATGTGGCTACACCAAATGACAGGTCTTCAAAACACTGTTTCTTAGATCCCTAGAACAGCTGGATCTACCCTGTGCCAGAACACTTAGCCCTAATACAGACACTAAAAATCCATGTGGCGCCCAAGGACGTGCAGTCTGGTAGTCAGCTCGTGAGCACATGGGCTTTTAAGGGTTTGATAGTAGAAGAAAACCAATGGGAAGTCGTCTTTTAAGCATAAGGTGATCTGGCTTTATGATAAGTTTTTATTCATTACTCCCAGTTTTCAAGAGTTCATACTACACAGGGATTTAGAAAGCACAGCTGACTATTGATTTTTTTTTTTCTCTCTATACTCTAATGGGCAGTCAGTGACAATAAATAGCATTTTCCTTTTCAGATCTCTGAGACAAAGCTTGAACTTTGACTCATTTTTTCCTATCAATTTTGTTGATATTAATAATGATCTTTTCCTTTATGCTATTGATCGGAAAGAAACTGATAATGGGCCCTCACTAGGGATCCTCTTAGATGTCCTGTGTCATGGATCCTGCAGTTTTGGATCTGTAGGTTCCATCTCTCCAGCCACTTGGATCTGTAGGTTCATTCCCATCACATGCTCCAACAGTTTCATGAATGGATGGACATAGGGGTGAGCCAACTCACAGCCTTGGTTCTGGGCTGGGGTGGTAACTGGGTTAGTCAGCCGGCCAGCTTTTCGTCATTATCACTCCCTGGGCCAGCTCTCCAACGCAGCCTCAGCTAGCTCACCTGATGGAGCCATTGTGGACAGGAAGAATTTGCCTTAATAAAAAGTTTCTTTCTTACCATATCAACCTAAAATATTGACCAGAATTACTTAGTTTTCTTAACATTAACAGCTATTAAGTATATCTAAAGCTTATTTGTTTGTTTTTTGTGACTTGGTCTCAATAATCTCAGTAACCTTGGATTTGCTATGTAGTCTAGATTGATCTTGAACCCACAATTTCCCAGCCTCAGCCTCTCCTCTCCAGTACTGGGTTTACACATGTGTATCACCAAGCCTGTGTATATATATTTGAATTCTGATCATTGGCTAGTTAATTATTTTTGTTTCCTTTACATGAAGTATACATCAGTTAGGGTTCTTGTTTAAATCTGAAGTCATGTTTGAAAACCATCATATTTTAATAGGCATAATCATGTACACATAGTACTCAGAATTTTCTTTTATGGTTTAATATGTCACTTATAACCATTTATATAAGCCCCTTATATAAGCATTGGCAAAGTGATGGCTATGCCACAGATGTTTGGATGTTTCCCCTGAGTGTCCACCAGGGAACGGAGGGTACAGACAGCCAAGGACAGCCAGCCCAGCCCACTTAGATGGTGGCTTATGCGTACATAATCTTTATGTTTCATAATAAAGCAATGCTGCACCTTAGAGCCTACATGTCCCCACAGGGTCCCTGTGCCTAAAGGCCAAGTTTTGAGTCTATAACACTTTGGAGATGTGGTGGGATCATAAAGATGTAGAGCCATGGGAAAGAAGTTAGGTCACATGGGATAGGTCTTCAGATGACTGCATCTTCTCTGCCACACACTATCACTGCCATGGTGTGCTGTGCTGCCACAGCCCAAACAGTGGTCCCCAAAACTTTCAACCTTTTCAAACTTCATTCTTTTTAAAGTTGAGTGCATTGGGACTTTTGTCACAGCAATAGGAGACTGATTAGCACAAATAGTTTTCATCTGGATGAATGGAGGTAGAACTTTTGTGATTTGAATTACAGACATGCTTTCTATGTCTATGACTGTCAGGGGCAGCACAGCAGGTGATTAGTATCCATTGCTGCCTTGTCTTGAACAGCAAACAATAACCCCATTAAAGACCTTTGTCTACCAATACTATATTTTCAATATGATGAATTCAATCCAGGAACAAAGAAATAAATGCCTGGTTATGACTACTGGGATTAATAAATATTGGCTGAATGCATTAGTAAGCCTCATAACAGAAACTATGGTTCAAATAACCAACAGCAAGGTTGTACAAATGTGTTAAAAGAGACACTTTATCTTAACAACTCTAAAACCCATGGTCAGAAACCATGGAAACACACACTCACAGGAACACATACACACAACCATTCACAAAAGAACAAGAGGGTATTGCATTCTTCAGCTGAGCATTCTAGATGCATCTGGACCTGGAGGTCTTATCTGGAATTTAGTAGCCAGTGCTTGGGAACAACCCTCAGAGTTTTAAAAGGATTCTTCCAGTCTTTTCCAAGGTTAAAAGAAGACACAAACATTTCACTTTGTTACAATATTTGAATTCATTTTAACAGTTGGTCAGACAGTAACAAAGACCAGTGGCCTGTCACTTTTCTGTCCTTCACCATAACCACAACCCTTTCCACTGCCCCGGTAGAAATGATTAGTTACATTTGTTAAATGCCCACCAACCATGGAGCTCCTGTTATTTTATGTGTCTTGAAATTAACTGTGTCTTCCTAAAACAAATATAAACATTCATTGCATTCCAGAGGAGGGACATAAAACAATGCCCAGGGAGATTTCAAGACTCACAGAAGATTACTGCAGATCTTTGCGGGGGAGGGGGGTCATCCCACACTTTCACCTACTGTGTCCTTCAGAGAGGACCTAGAAGCTATCAAAGGCTGTGAGTGACCGCCCTAGACTTGGGATTACTGATGACACAGTCAGGTTTAGGATTCTAACAATATAAATGCTCTTTCCAGGTCAGGACTTAAACAGAGCAGAGTCTCACCCTGGTTTCCTTGAAAATTATGTGGTGTTTTAGATACCAGAGTTCCTGGAGGGCTATCTCTTTAGAGTCTACCAGATGGCACCAAAAGCTGTCAGTTCTGTCCCAGGATCCTAATAAGGACAAGGGGAGCACAGGGAGGGAGCCCAGCTCAGGTCATCTGGTCTACCTCAGGTTAGCATCACAGCCATGAGAGGAGAAAACATGGCTGACAGTTAATAGTAATGACCAAAATAAGAAGTGTCTAGAGAAAGGCAGATGGCAAATAAATCAAACTTTAGATGAACCAGGTGCAAAGTCTCCAAGAGCTCTTAGCTGTGGGGCCTTTAGGGCTTCAAAGAGTCAGAGATGCTACCTCCAGGCCCTGAAGCTTGACCCCTTTCCAGGTTGGAAGGATACTGACCAAAGGGGAGGCTAAGAGTGCAACTGTGTGTATGAGGGGAGAAAAAGGAGACAGGAAAAAAAACAGCTGGGGGGGCTGGAGAGATGGCTCAGCGGTTAAGAGCGCTGTCTGCTCTTCCAGAGGACCCGGGTTCGATTCCCAGCACCCACATGGCAGCTAACAACTGTCTGTAGTTCCAGTTCCAGGCAAAACACCAAGGCAAAGAAAGAAATAAATAAAGTTTTAAAAAAAAAAAAAAAAAAAAAAAACAGCTGGGAATCTCTCTCTCTCTCTCTCTCTCTCTCTCTCTCTCTCTCTCTATCCATCTCTTCCTCCCTCTCTCCTCCTCCTCTCTCTCTCCCTCCCTCCCCCTCCTACAAGTCCTTCATCCAAACTAAAGATAGAACATGAAAACCAGAATCAGTGAGGCCTATGTTTCCTGTGAAGTTCCCTCCTACAATGTTAATATTTACCGTTTTCTTAAGCAACCCCCTGGCACATTTTCCCCCCCATGATTTTGCTATTCTTCCCCACTGAGGCCTCTGGAATGGAGGCATGCTCTTGCAATGGGTTTTCCTCATTAGCAGAGCGAATGCAAGCACTGATTTATCTGCAAAACCTCTGGGATGACTTTTTGTACTTCGATGTCAAAGAATTTCTCCTTCTCCTTCTAAACCATTAATTTTATCATTATGGAAATAGCTTCCATAATGGATGAAACATTGTCAACTGAATTTGACAGACTATTAAAACACTTCTGAAGATTTGTAAGCTCAGACGTTTGCCTCTTGGGACTTACTTAAAACACACACTCCCATATTTATACTCTCTCCTAAATGTCAATGGAAAAAAATCTTCTTGATAAGTTCTTTGTAATACATACAGTCAGTACACAAAAATCATGTCCCTCTAGTCCTCACCAAGGCATACTATAACTCACAAACTTGGGCTATTCAGGGATCTTTCCCACTAGCTGTGAAATCTGAGGCTCTGTCAGAATAGGCGAAGACCACCCTGTAAAATGTTTGTCGGTAAGCAGGCAGATCTCTGTGAGTTCAAGGCTAGTCTGGTTTATGGGAGTTCCAGAACAGCCAGCTCTACATAAAAGACCCTGTCTCAAACAAATAGGTATTGTTTGTTGTGAGGAACTATTTTTATGACACTTAAAATTTCAGACAATTCTAGATCCACATGCAGCAGCAGGGGAGATTTGTGTGCTTGGACCTAGTTATTCCCAATGGCACAGCTGGGCAAAAACTAAGACAGAGTCTGAAGACATAGCTCCATGGTTCCGGGCACTTACTGCTCTCCCAAGGCCCAGAGTTTGTTCCTAATACCTATGCCATGCCACTCACAACTGGCTGTAACTCCAGCCCCAAGGGACCAGGTGCCCTCTTCTGACTTCCTACTCACCTGAGCTCATATGTGACCAAAACCACACAGACACACACATTTACCCAAAATTTGAAACTTAATCTTTTTAAAAATCTCTAGGGCAATATACTAAGTATATTATGGACATTGTTAAGTATGGGTCTTGTTCCAACTTTCTGTTTTACTTGTATGCCTTCATGAGAGTGTTGAGAATAATGTAGTTTTACCATGTATAGACTATTCTACCACAGACAGGATAGAGAATAGGCTCAACACTGCAGACTCTCTCAGATTGGTCTTCTGGAACAGGCTCACCTCTGTCTTCTCTCTTTTTTCCTGTTGTTTTTTTGTTTTGTTTTGCTTTGCTTTGTTTTATTGAACATTGATGCATAATCAGAAGAAGCAGACTTATGAAAATACTTTACCTTCTGTTTGAACATAGTCTTCTCCTTGTAGCCGATGCAGACAGCGTAAGTTCTGAACCAGAGCTAGATTCCAACCTCCACTCAGTTCACCAGGCACTTTCTAGAGCTGCCTCGATGCACATCCCTGTCTGAGGCTTCACATTCAAGTAACAGCACTGAAGAAAGGAGGCATCATGAGTAGGACACCTGATTGCTTGGGAAATATAGGTAGGTAGAAATCATCAATCAAAATTCTAAATTTCCAGGTAAATTAAGAAGTTTCTTCCAAACTCAGGACTTCCTTTGCAAGTTCCAAATGACAGCATCCAGAGTGCACCCTTAGCTTCCCACAGGGACAAGGGTGGCACCAGTCTCTAGAATAGCCACATTGTGCAAAATATGAGGATACCCCCAAAAGTGTTAAACAAGTCAGTTACAATGTCTATCCTTTATTACAGTCTAATGCTATATATATCCAGGCTGACATTCCCCATCTGCTACTGTGGATGCTTTTGCCCATCAGATATAAAAGGCCAGCAAGAAAGTCCTCAAAGCCAGCAGAGTGACTTGATAAAATACAATCTTCTTGTCACCCTTAGTGCTTAAATAATTCCTTGTCAAACTGGGTGGCTTTCAGGGTTGACATTTACTGCTGTTTACTGCAAAGAGATTATAACCTAAAAAGGGGGCCAGAGCTGCTATTCCCACTGCCAATTGGGAGGACAAAGGTCTGGGTTTGACTTTTGTGATTCTCTGGCTGCCCCATGGTTCTCAAGACAGATGGTTCCAAGCAGTGGATTTCTAGCGAGACACTCAAGAAGTGTTTATCCAGTGGTCCCAATAACCCTGGTATATACAGTCACTCAAACCCATGCAAACACAGAAAGCCTAAAAGGTCCTTTATTGCCCCCCAGTCCCCCAACTCCCTGCAGTCCTTTGTTTCTTATTTCAAAGTCTCTAGATTAGAAACAAAAGAGATGTGCCTTCTAAAGTTAAACTGCAGTGTGAGTGAGATTGGTCTTTTAACTTACGAAGATCGAATTCAGGAAAGATACATTGAGTCTCTTAAATGTTTACGGCACTACAGCGTCACTTTAGGGGACATCAAGGTGAGTCCTCTTTCTAAAGAGTCTCTCTTTCTTAAAAGGAAGAAAGCAATGTTTCTGGGGCACTTTTACAATTCAAGCATTTTGTACTTGTCATTTCCTGTGATCATATAACAACATAAAGAGCACATTAGCGTTTTCTATGGCAGGAAAAGCACAGTCAGCCTGAGGGGCACACCCAGGCTCACAAAGCTGATAGAAGTTTGCAAAGCTGAGATTCACACCAGGTGGATCTAACTCTGACATCCACACCCTTTTACTCCCGCATCCTTTAAAAAGAACTCGCAAAAAAAAGGTCTCCAGAATTGTGGAAATATGGAAATAGAAGTCACCATAAAACTAACACAAAGCAGATTTTAGAAAATTGTGGAAGAAATGTTCAATTGAAGGATTATAAAGAACTTTAACATGTGGCCAATGCATTTATCCCAGTAGATATGTGAGTCAAAGCCTGACTGTAGAGCTTTCCTTTCAATGCCACACAAGGATATTCTGGCTCCAGAGTGTCCTGGTCCACCCAGTACTGCCGTTTCCTTTCCTCCCATCCATAGACAGTGATGTGCAGGGCTCTGGGTGTTGAGATTGGAAGCAATAACTGAAGGTCACTGAGCAGACAATGCTTCAGTAAGGATTCATGGACAGAGGATTAGATGTTCTGGAGAAACCTAGGTTGAAGCTCGCTTTATCACTTACTATCTGAGGAGATGGAGCATCATTTCATCACTCACGACCCCAGCTTCTTCTTGTGGTAAGACAACACATGCTGTTGAAATCTGGAAGTTCATGGCATTAACACACACATACACACACACACACACACACACACACACACACATACACATACACACCTCTAATGCTAAATTAGCAGTTTTGTTTCTCAGCCTGTGGGTCATGACCCTTTTGGGGATCAAATGATCTTTTCACAGGGGTTACATATCAGATAGCCTATATATAAGGTACGTACATTACATTTATAACAGTAGCAAAAACATAGGTATGAAACAACAATGAAAATAATTTTATGGTTGAGGGTCACCACAACATGAGGAACTGTATTAAAGGGTCACAGCATTAGGAAGATTGAGAACCACCGGTCAAAAAGAATGTGAGTTCTAACTGTGAAGATGCAAAAGGCCTAGAGCAAGGCTAGCAGACTATGAACAGCCCTCCTCCCATTTCCTCAGCCTGCTCCGGTAACTGAAGTTTTATTGGAACACAGTTGCATCTATTCTTCAGATATTGTCTATGTATGCTAAACCACAGCCTCGGAGAAAGGGAGTTACCAGAGAGACCATATACTGCTCCCTGGTTCTTCAGGAGATCTTTACCACTCCCGACCTCAGATATCATAGCAGAAGCAAAAGTAGGTGCCAGGGCAGGCCAGGGAGAGATTTATGAGAGCAGCAGGCGTTCAGGCTCAGAAGGACAAAGGGACAAGATTAATAGACAGGGTCTAGTGACAGCAATGGTGTTCCTAACTGCACAGAAGAAATGACTCACTGCAATGATTGCTTTGATTTGGGGATCCTGAGTTTCAGATTCTGGTAAAATAGTCACTGGGAGGAGGAAATGCAAACCTGATAGTTTGGGGGGGGGGGCTCAAGGTGGAGTTCTGGGTTTCAGAATGTGTATAAGGTCGTGAAGATTCAGAAAACAGTAGTTTGGGGAGAGTACAGCTTTTATTTAGCCCCTGTACTCTCTAATAGTGCTGCTGTAGAGAGGCCTGTGCACAGGCTGAGCCCTGGAACAGGGGGATCAAGTTGGGTTCTGCTCACCACTATTGCATTAAGCAGAAAATGAAGCGAAAGCACTGTTCTAGGAAGGAAACATCTGACTGAAAACCAGGCCTTAGTGGTCTTTAGCAGCATGTCGCAGGTGGGTCCTCTAAGGTAGAACGGTTTGAAAGCCAGAGAACATTGGAGAAAGCTAGATTGAAGAAACCAAAGGCTTCACCACCACAGGATTTGTCAGCGACTGTGATGTTAGATTCAGACATTCCTGAGAAGTAGATAGGGGTGACTGGATAAGGCTTGAGGAAATCTCTTGCCTGGGCTCAAAGAGCTGTTATGGAGCAGAGGCTGGCATCACATTCAGAAGCCCCACTGAGAGCTGTTGCCAATGCTGCTGGTGGAGACAATGGCAGTGTGTGGTAATAAAAGCCACTGCTACAGCCAAGTGGACCTTGAATAGATGATGTTTCTTAAAAGGCTGTACTAATCTAGTCTGATTAGCTTGTGTCAAAATAACCCTATACCAACCCCTGAAAGCTCAGTGGTATAAAACAGAAAGCATTTACATGCTAGCTACCAAAACTCTGGGTAGAGGCTGCAGGTTCATTTAATGCCTACTCTGTGGAGCACTCTCTTTCTGGGATCAGTCTATCACTGGCATAGCCCACTCCTGTACAATAGAAAATCTCGTTTCATCACACAGCTAAGCTTACCCACTAACCCCACAGCCCAAAGCAAGTCACGTGTCTGAACCCAAATCCAGGGGCTTGGATGTCTGCTCCACCTCTCATGAGGTAAAATGCAACTGCACAGTAAAACCCATGGACACAGGAAGGGTAAAGAAACGGAACCTCTTGTCTGTCTACCAAGACCCCGACATTACAGAGCAGTAACAAAAATTTAATCTGTTTTGTCTAAAAACACACAGAGCACTAAAGTCAGCCTCAAATTTAATCAGTGCGATTTTCTAGACATTTTCTTACTCATTCATAATTTGTTCAAGTCTTGGATCAACAAGGTAGATGCTCCTAGGTTTGCCCAGGGTTTATGTATAGGTCAGGAAGCAGTCAACAGGCCCCTCTGTGTGCTCCTTCCCCAAGCACAGAGTTCATCTGCTCTCTCTCCTGGCACCCTCAGGGTTTCTCTGCTTGTCGTTCAACTGTCCAGACCAGGGGAGTGTGCCTCGATACCACTGGAAATGAAGCTAGAGTCTTAGGAGAGTTGGTACAGCCATTCTGAGTAGGCATGACAAGTCCTGGGCCTTCCAGGACAGTCTGGCTGAAGTTCAAAGGCATGCTCAGCTAGATAAGAAGACAGCAAATAGCAAAATAGAGAGGGTAATGGGATGGCCTGAAGGTTAGCTATGAAGAGATTCCAGGGGAACACCAGCACAAAAACAGCCAATTTTTTCTGGGACACTTACAACTCTGATCTCAGAGAAAAAATGGTGATCTCCAAAACTTGTACAATAACTTTGTGTGTGTATGTGTGTTGTACATACGTGCATACAAGAGTAACTGCAAACATTTGCAGGCAATCGCTAACTACCTTGTTCCTTTGAAGCAAGGTTTTTCTTTGAGCATGAGGCTTCTCATTTTCCCACTAGGTTTGTATAGTTTTATCACTCTCATTCTGGTGGCCATGCCTGATTGAAGACCATGGGTGGTGAGGACCCAAATTCAGGTCCTCATGATCACACAGCAAAGTCTCTTACCCACTGAGCCAGTGTCCCAGCCCCTCTTGTAAGATTTTTTTTATCATAAATACGATGATGATGATGTAATATCTACTCTTGGAACAAAATAATAAGCACAGATAAGACTTAGATAGTCACAAATGACTTCTTCATTCAAGACACTTTCCTCTGTCTCCCCATGAATGCTATTGAAAGGAGCCACTTCTCTGGCTGTCTTTAAAAGTCATTGTTAGGGTGCTTTTTCCCACTTCGCTGCCATGTGAAGGAGGATGTTACCAGGCTTCAGTCTACCACGTTGATCAAGATTTATTATTCTGAACCAAAACCATTTCATCCCGAATTACTTTGACTTTCTGATAAGTCTTAATGTCGGGTAGAAGCCCTCTTGTAACTGGGTTAGAACTCTAAGAGAAGAAATTAGGCTCAAGCATTTTAATTGGGAAAATAAGAGAAATGATGTTAAGCACCTGACCCACCATTTATCTGTGGATAATATATTCTAGAGTCTGCTCCTTAGACATCCATAGTAACTATTCTAGCTGCTGTATCTATTCTATTTTCAGATAAGTGAACCCTTGCTTCAAAACCATACTGCAGTCTTCCCAGTGGCAGATGAGGACTGTGAAATGTGGTTTTTCTCTTCCACTTAAAGACATTCTGAGATATTTTACAACGCTATTACACCAATAACAAATGAAAACATGTTAAAGTGTTATGCTTGTGCCTGCTTTCACATTTAACATATTTTAATTGTATAAAACAAAGAGTTTCATTATGATCTCTGTTTTACACATGCCACTCACCTACTTAGTTGCTATGAAGGAGCTTATAGGCTTTGCATCTCCTTGGCATTATTTACACAGGGATTTCTGTTTGTAAAGTTAAGGCAGGGTGACTGGGTGAGCTGGGAACTCTCCTGGGGGTAGTTGGGGAGTTTGGGGGGCCTCTGCTATAAACTTCCTTTTCTCTCAGTGGACCACACATTTTATAACTCATTCTGTATAAACAGCACAAATCTTTGGAGCATTTTCCTTGCAGTGAATGTTGAATAAATTCTATTCAGTAGTGACACTGGATCCTGAGGCTGTTTACTCCGGCTTCCTCCACAGAGATAGACTTCTACAAAGCAAGCGATCTTTCAAATATGGTGCCTGAGACATATTGTAGCTCATGTTTATGAAAGGGGTTTTATATTTTTTGTAAAGGTGCAGAAAAGAGAGAGACTGTAGAATGCAGGGAATACACGTTTGGTCTACACATGGCTAAATGCATTGCAAGTAACCCCTCAACATCAGAACCGTGTGCTGTGGAAATGTACCTTTTCAGGAGCTTTGAGAACTGGTTTAAAAGAAATATTAAAGCTACAAAATATTGGCAATATGTATTTTAATATCATTTACTTGACAGAATGTGCTAATGGCTACAGAAAAAAAAACACCTTATTTACTGGGGGGTGGGAGTAGAGGAATAGGCTGAATGAGAAAAAATGAAATGTAAATAAGAATTACAACTTAGGAACTGGGGCTGTTACTCAGTGGTATGCTGCTGCTGAGCAGGCTCAAGGCCCTGGGCTGGATCCCCAGCAGCAATAGATATATACTCGCACATCAACATGCTGTGTGTAGGATGCATGTATATGTGAATCTTTAGTCAAGAGAATTATGAATTTTAAAAAGAAGGCAGAATTGAAAAGAAGAGGTGTTAAACAATGGGTTGCTGTCTGGTCACTTTCCCCTGCCCCCCAGTGAGCAGCTGAAAAAAGAATGTAGATGTTTGCTGTGTTTCTATGTTAGGGATACCATGAACTGCATTCTTCTAAGATTATGTTGGGTGTTCCTGCTTCCTGGCTTCTCTGCTCCTTTCACCACTCATAAAATCTTCCTGAGGCCACATTTGTCTTGTTGCATTGAAACTCAGAAAAATATCTTCATTTTTATCAGCATATAAAGTCTGCATTTAAGCCATAATCCCTCACAGCAAATTAGAAAGGCATTTTGATGAAAAGAATGTAAGTATAATTTTTATAACTATTATGTATGTGTTGGATATTTTTGTTCTATTTGTGTTTTTGTTTCTTTGTTTAAGTCAGGGTCTCACTGTGTAACTCAGTTTAGTTTTAAACTCCTCAAATTCAAAATCTTCTCGTGTGGGTGAGAATTACAAGCCTGTACCAGCATGTCCCAGCTTGTGTTACATTCATTACACATATGCCTGGAGAGATTTCTCAATGCTTAAGAATTCTTACCGTTCTTGCAGAAGACTGAGGTTCACTTCCCAGAACCCACATGACAGCCCACAACCCCCTTTAACTCCAGTTCCAAGGGATCCAATACCTGTCCTGACCACCAGTGACTTGTGTATACACATGGTGCAATAAATAAATGATAGCTATGCTATAGTCAGAATTGCTCAATGTCATTTGTAAGTTTCTAGTCACGAATTTACAATTTAAATAGATTTCTCAGATTTAGTGAAGCGGTTAAACATCAGTTCTTCCACTGAGCATGCAATATTAGAATCATAGAAATCAGGGGGAAATACTCACTGTTTGTGTAGCATTCAAATTTAACTAGGTGTTAGGCATTTTCTTTGGCACTTCAATAAGAGGCTCTTCTGTAGGAAGCACCATCATGTCTGCCCCAACAATACTCTGCAGATCTTCCTCTCTCCTGACCAAGCAAGATCCCAGGCCTTTTGTTCTCCTCATACTGTCTTTCTTCACACCTTCCTCCAGGCCATGCATTCCTTCCTCCATCCCAGGCTCAGCAGTGTCTTTCTTGCAAATACTCATGGGCCCCTTCTGATGCTTTCGATTCTCCTCTGGAAATCTAGCATCTCTCTCTCTCTCCCTCTCTCTCTCTCTCTCTCTCTCTCTCTCTCTCTCTCTCCTCCGTCTCTCCTCTCATTGTTCTTAAACGATATCTATAGAAATTTACTAATCAGAATCAGTCTTGACTGTTGACTCTTGATTGTTCTCTTTATTTCTCTTAGTACCTGGATTTTCCTCTTGTCCATCCCCCCTTCCAACTTCCACATCCATTGAGGCTAATTGCTCTTCTCCAAATTGCTAGATGTAGCCGCTTAGGCTGTATACTTCACTCTTCTACCCTAACACCTAGATTTAAAGCTACGCATGTTCTTCTAAGCACATATTTAAACAGATTCTACAAGCTTGGTACATTTCATTCTCATGGTATAGTTCAATTTATTACTTAAGATATTATTATAATTACTTCTTCGCTCGAGGTTACTCAAAAGTTTACTCCTTATAAACATTTAAGGATTTTTTTTCCAGTGCTCTTTGCTACTATTGATTTTATGCTTAGTTCCACTATTTTGAGATAATACATTGTTCAATTAATATTTTTAGACATTCCTATAAAGCCAAGAATGTGATTCTTTGGTAAGCATTCCATGTGTGTTTGACAGGAATGTGTATTTTATATATTCTGAACACAGAAAAGTCTGTATATAAACATTAATTAAGTCTGTTACTCTTGCTTTCAACTCACATATGCATTTGCTAAATTTTTATACTCTTATTCTGTGTTGAGAGAGAGAGAGAGATTTGCTATGATTAGACTTGTGACTATTTCTAAATCTGTCAGGTATTCTATCTTCATATAATGTGAGATTGTTTTATTTGTTGCACATAAATTAAGGACTAAATGGTATATATTTTTTAATCACTGTAGTACTTTTATATTAAAGCCCATTTCTCTTCAGTGTGACAGCTGTGGGATATAGCTGACAAGTCACCAGGGTTGCTAGGGGCAGGCATACAGCTGAAGAAGAAAAAGGAGACAGAAAACAAATTAAGAGGGACCTGTGGTTTGAAACCACAAAGACACTGAGTTTATTTCTGAAAGCACTTATATATGTTTTCAAGCCAGAAATTAAACAGAGCACAGTACAAGCATTCAAATGCTATCTCGAGAAACCCTGTGTTATCCTTGAGCCAGGCACCTGGCAGCTTCACTATGACATCATGTGCCTTCTGCTAGCTTGAGCAGCAAGATAATGAATTCTTTCTCGGGGGTTAATCAGACTAATCCTAGACTGTCAAGGCTAAAGCAAGCAGCAAGCTAAACTCATTACAACTCCAGAACAGCTGAATCACTGTGACTCTTTTGCTCTGCAAGTCAGAAAAGACTCTTGAATCAGTATGGAAAACTGAGTCACTGTATGGGCTCCCATTAGATATCTACATTAATTTCTATTCCACTGTGCATTTTACATATTTTCTCATCTTTTTATTCTTAACATTTCTATAATCCTTATATTGAAGGTGAACATTGTGTACTTGGCCTGTATTTTGCCATCTATTAACAAAATGTGTCTTTTACTTGAAGTTTTTCATCCATTTATATTTTATTTTATGTAATTATCAACATTTTAATTTTTATCTGACTTAGTGTCATTGTTTTCTACATGCTCTGTCTGTTATATGTTCTTTTCTTTTCTTTTTTCTTTTTTTTTTTAATTGGTTAACTGGGCATTTTAAAATCTTTGATTTTTCTTTCTAAAAGACTATAAATTATATCTGTTTTAATAGTTTTTATGGTCTTCTGTAGATGCTCTTAAGATCAGCTTGTTAGATAACTTTTAAATGTACTCCTCTAACATTTTATCAGTAATATCTTTGGAAACATGAACAAACATCTCCAAATTAAAAAAAAATTAGTATAAGATATGAGTTCATATTAAACTTGAGTGAGAAAAGAGAAAGTTTTCCAGTAAATATTGAACCAGTGTAGTTTATATTCCCATTTCTGAGTAGTCAGTATAAATTAGTATAAATTTATATATAATTGACAGTATTATAAGGGGAAAAAATCCTTAGAGGTAGGCACGAAAAAAAAAAAAAAAACAAAAGGGCTGACTTTCCTAGGAAGGAGAGATGACCAGACACAAAGATGGAGTTTATAAGAAATGACTGTGTATATTGCATCCTCAGATTATGTATGGAGACATAAAAGGATGCACTGTTGTCTCTCAGGATCTTGAACAGGTCAAGTCTCTTAAATAAAATCATTTATGTTTATGTGTAATCATTACATTTTCTTACATATTTGAAATCAGCTTTGAACATTTACCATCCCCAATACAACGTAAGTGTTCTGTAAGTTGATGGAGCACTGTATTGTGTGGGCAATAATGACCACAAAAGTCTGTATATATTCTCTACAAATGAGATTTTAGAAATAGTGTTGATCATGTTCAGTTGAATCCATAGATATATAACCGGAAAATGCATAGAACAAGTGGTATGTCAACACCTGGCTCCATTGACACTCAAGGGCACTCCCCAGGCTGCACTTTCTGGAGATCTCCCTGTCTATCTCCTTCTCTACTCTATGGATTTAGAAGTGTATTGTGAGAATCCCGTTCCCATCTAAGATACAGGAAGTCTTGGCAAAAGCTGGAAGAGCCTTGGGATGAGATGTGACTCTTGTGTTGGGTCCACACCAACTTCCTTCATGTGGGCTGCACATATTCAGAGGGAGGCTCCACAAGAAAGCTTTGTGAACGCTGAGAGGCACTTAAGCTAACCTCTCTGTGCAACCTCTGCAGTCTGTTTTCTGTATACATGCATACTCACACGGTATATACATATATATACATATATATGTATATGTATGCATCCCTCATTCCTTTCTTCTTTTCCCCCTCTTTCCCTCTAGCCCTGTCTTTTCATCCAGTTATTTCTAATCTGCGGTTTTTGCTGCCTTAAATCTCATTAGACTTTCAAACTAGGTCATGCCTTTACTAAAGGCTCATACGAAGACACAACACTTCCCCTTGGACAGTTTTCATGTTCTGACATTTGAGTTTTTGATTTTCTTCTGGGGCCCAGTATCCCTTCTCTAGACTCACGTTGTTTTCGTTATCATGTGGCCAGGTGTCTTTTCCTTTGCATTCCCCTGGTGAGATAGTCTGTTCCCACCTAAATGCATTCAGAATACCGAGAAGAATATATCCAGTGTCATCCAACTGAGTTTTAAAATTAGAATTATCAGAGCTTGCTGTATATCAGCTAAGAAAACCTTCTAACATTCTATGGCTGCATTATATATGACTCTAAAATTATAATAAATGCTTTACAGAGATGAAGTTTCATTTGGAGGGACATTCTAATTAGATATAAGATAACATGACAAGAAAACAATTTATAATATTAGTATTAAAATCTATTCACTGATACCTGATTTGTTACTGATTCTTGGTCCATACTTGTTCTTAAATAGATCCATAAAATTCATGTAAGTCTTTTGTTTAGTTTGGGTTGAAAAAAATTTCAACTGGTCTCATTATGTTGCCAGACTGGTCTTACATTCACAGTCTTCTCACCTGAGCCTCCAAGCTGAAAGCAATTTTAACCAAGATGAGGACAAACATTTTGTGTGACTGACAAGTTTATCTTAAAATTTATATGAGAATGCAAATAATGAGTATCTAATGCATTTTTCAAAAGTAGAGAGCTACATATGTCAACACTTTTAAAAAATCACCATAATTAAAATGAATAATATGACACAAGGAAGCCACATCTGAGGCCTCCAACAAAAAGCCAACTACTTGATTTACAGTGCACCATGGGAAATTATGGTATTGACAATAAATAGTACTGGACTCATTAGATATCCATAGGAACAGAATAACTAAAAACAAACAAACAAAAACAGATTTAAAAATGCCAGTTTCAAATTGAACATAAGAAATTTAAAGAAACAAGGCTTCTAGAATCTTCAAGATAACAGTATGTACCCTCAAGACTCTATGCATAGAGAAAAAAAATCTTAGCAAAAGTTCAAGAAAATAGCAACCATAAAGAAATGACTGATGAGATAAATGTCACTAAGATAAAATCCCCTGAAGCTTCCCTCGATACTATATCAGAGGCAAAATGCACAGCCCCAAATGAAATATTTGTAGCACATATGCATAGTGTAACCAGTGTGTGTATTACAAATCTTTGAGAAGATAGATAGCTAAAAAACCATGCAAGAACTTGAATGGCAGTGCTACAAAGGGAGTGAATACAAAAAAAGATCCTAACATTATTAGCTATTCTTACTACAATAACTTGATACTATTTATGCTAGTAAAGATATGAAATTTCCATATGCTATACATGCATTCACCAAGAGAAATTCATAGAAAGGGCCCTAACAGTCAGTTCCCTAAATAAAAGCAAACTTTACTATACTACACTATACTGTACTATACTATAAAAGAATTATTGTCTCTGATGCTAGCATGAATGACACCTAAAGACATGTTACTGAATGAAAGAACCAGACAAAACAACACAGTTTTGTACTATTCTATGCACAGAAAACTTTTATCCGGGAAAAATTAATCATGTTGGTAGAATCCAGGCAACGGTTACCTTTAAGCAGTAATGACTGTGTTATAGGGAGCCCACTAGAGATGGCCACTCAGACAGTTTATTGCCAACTGAAAGTTTTTATTTCAGTCAGCTGGCTGGGATTATCTTTAGGTATGCAGGACCTAAGTAGAGCCCTGAGCATTTAGAGTAAGGGATCTTTAAGGGCAAAAACCACATCCTGGCATCTTACTCTAGAGCTGCAGGAAGAGGTTTGGGCAATCAAGCAGTTTAACAGAAGCTAAGGTAAGTGGTTAGCTGGTGAGGAAGGTTTGCACAAGCAGACACTTTGACAGAAGCTATAATACATTAGCTGGGTTATCTTTCTTTCTAACTTTATTTTTATTTATTCTCTGTGTCTTTCAGATCATGTCTCCACATCATGTCTCCCTATCTCACCCATCTCCATCACCCCTTAAGATGTAATGAAACAAAATTTAAGAGAAAAACAAGGAAAAGAAAGAAAGGAAGAACCCTGCCATGGGAGCTGCAGTGTGACACAGTCACGACGTGCAGTAAACCTCTTTATTCATGCATTTCTACATACAGGAGTTCATCTCAAAGAATCATTGGTCTGGTTCAAGACTCCTGGTCTCTGCTACACCATTGATGCTGGGCCCTCATTGGGGCTCTTCCTGGACATCCACCTTGCTGCTCTGTGTGGGGAAGGTTCTGCAACTCTGGGTCCACAGAACCTACAGCTCCCATGTATTCTAGTCAATCACAGGTGGAGTACATGTTGGAGTGTGCTACCCTGGGCCTGAGTGGATAGAGGGTTGGTCAGCCCACCTAGCTGGGGTATTTTGATCTCAGATTCCTACAATGGAGTTGGATAATTCTCCATCAAGAGATCAAATTTTAGTTAAACCTGCTGAAATGGCCTCAGTAAGTTCAATGTCTTGTCCTGTCACATTCTCCACTGGTTTCATGCACAGCAGTCAAATATCTGACTCATCCTGTTCTAAGGGAGCACAGTTGGTCCTAAGGACCAGTAGTTTAGTTGCCCATGCAGTTAAAGATACAGGATCTCACCATTAGCCCAATCAGAATAAGAATCAATGGTCAGTTAATATGGATAGTAAGAAGGTCACTTGTAGGACCAGATAAAGAAACTGACACTGATTATCTGGTCTTTGTCTCTTTTCTTTCTTTCCTTTTTTTTAGGTTTTTCTGACCATGGAAAGATTTTCCCTAATTATTTCTGATTGGTTGTCACAGAAGTAGCAAGTTTCTCCTAAGGTTTGGGCCTTTTTCAAGAATTCCAAGACCCTCTACTCAATCTTAGTCTATCCCAAAGGCTGGATACCCCTACCCCTAGTGCTGGCATAAAGGTGCTTGGCTGTCTCAGAAAATCCAATCATTTAGAATCTGCAGTATCCAACCACCCCCAGAAATTTCCACACTGGTTTTTTCAATGTAGGAGCAGGGATTTGCAGGATGGCTGAAATACGGCCATTGGGATATGCCATCTTTTCTTCCTCTAGCTTGTAGCCTTGATATGTGACCAGAGAAACGCATAGCTGAGACATCTTGGTGAGACTTCGTACCCTGTCACTTGAAAGGTTTTTTAAAGGCCTTCTGTTGCCTTGCTACATTCTTCCTCAGTGGCCAAAGCTACAAAGAGGTCATGTACCCACTGGAGCATGATGCTTTGTAAATACTTTTGTTCAAATTCTAGCAGATGTGCACTCAGGGCCTCATCAAACAGTATTGGTGAGACTGTAAACGTTTCCCCTGGTCTATTTCCTCATCTCCTCTCTTGTCTGTTTTCCTGAGGGCAGCAATCAGTTCACAGGAGAACTTCTTTCCAAACTGTATGTCTTCGGCTGAATCTCAGCTTCTCAACACTTCCACAAGTTGAGACCTACTCATCCCTTCAAATTTCTCTAATTTCTAGAGTTTTCTCTTTATGTCTGGGGCTTGACTGCATGACAAAGGCAGTATTAGTGGCTAGTCGGTTTTCCAGGGCATCTGGGGCTATGGGAGTAAATACCTAAAAAGCGAATCTGCCATACAGAGCCTTTCTGGAAACCCAACAGGCAACTCACCAGGTCTTTGAGTAACTTGACCTACCTTGGGTAAATTGGTGGGGTTTTCTAATGCTGTTTTTAATCCTTCAATAATGTTGGGCAACAAACAAAAACGTCTTCATACTCTATTACCTTAAAACATTTTCCAACAGGCTGACAAAAAGTCTTTGCCTTCTCCAGAGAAAAGGGAACGTTTGGGGTCTTCCAATGTAGAGCTGAAGAGCTGAACTTCCACTTTTCCCCAAGAAGCAGCTTAGAAAATTAATTTCCCCTTCCCCAGAAGGAACCAGATGCTTAGAACAGAAGAATGATAAGAGAGAGTGCATAGGGATGGGAGACACTAGCCTTCCTGCAGCAGGGCTGAGACTGAAGAAGCAGAAGGTTAGGGTTTCTCTGGGCAGCCAGGCATGGTGGGGTCCAAATAAAAGGGTATACACAGCACTTAAGTCCTAATAAGGTGAAGGGGGAGGGAGATACAGTATGGGGGAGCATGGTTTACACTAGAGAAAGGCGTATACAGGAAAACTGGTGCTACCTCAACTGCATGCTGCTGTCACGAGCAGAAGAGCACCGTAGCAAGCATGAGTGGCCAGGTGGTCTGTGAACCTAAGGAAAATCCTGTGCCATCCAGGGGCAGCAGTGGCGGCAATCTTCTTGGATGGGTGCTGAAAATTTTGTTCAACTTCAGACTTAAAAGCTCTGATTAGGTTTGTGTTTGTGGCATATTCTTTGTAACAAGAAGGAGGAGGAGGCGGCAAATTGAAGTAGGCAGAATAAAATATACACTGGCAGTTTTCACAGCTCTGAACCCGCTCCCTTCTCTTTGCCTGAGCGCTGATGCTTTGTCAAAACCAGCCACTCCCAAGTGTACAGTCGGTCCTCCATGCTTTCTCTGTGTGCAAGTCTCTTTTTTTACGTACATGGTTATTCTTACACATTGCTTGCCAGAAAATCCAAATCTTACATTGACATGTACTAAGTACAATACCAACTCCACTAGAATGGAGTGATGAGGCATAGGCATCACATTATGTATTATAAGTATTCCAAAAAGGAACTGAACAATGTCAAACATTCATTTTATATAGGGAACTTGACCACACTCATATATTAATATCCAAGGTGATGTCTGGAACCAGTCTACTAATGTTATTAAAGTGTAAGTCCCATTTCCATTTTGATCTCTTTCTCGTTGGTACATGTGGAAGGAATAGAGAGACAGCTCAGTGGTTAAAAACATACTGAACTTACAGAAGTCTGGAGTTTCGTTTCAAGCACCTGAACTAGGTGGCTTACAGTCCCCTGTAACTCCAGCATCAGTGGATTTCATGCCCTCTTCCGGCCTCTTGTAGGCTTGCACATATCTGCACCCACACATAGATACACATGCACACTCATAATTTAAAATGAAAACATTTAAAACAGGTATATACCATGACATTTTCTCTTTTAATTTGCACTAATTAAGTCCTAGTATTCCATGTATAATTTTTGACTCTTTTTTAACTTAATATTTAAATTTTTAAAATTTGATTTTAAATGAGGTCTTACTATGTAGTTCTAACTGTCCTAAAATTGATTATCTAGACCAGGCTAGCCTCAAATTCACAGAGATCTGAGTGTATCTCTGCCTCCCTTTAATTAGTTTTTTATTTACTTCCTTTTTACTATATATACTACTGTGTGGCCTGAATGTACCATGACCACTTTCACTGTTTTTTTTTTTTTTTTTTTTTTTTTTTTTTTTTTTTTTTTTTTTTTTTTTTTTTTTTTTTTTTTTTTTTTTTTTTTTTTTTTTTTTTTTTGCCTTTATGTTTTTTTCTGACTGTTAAAGACTAAATTGTCCTCCTCAAAATTTACGTTAAGCCCTAAGCTTTGATGCCTTCTTTGTAATGTGACTCTACTTTAATGAGGTAATTGGTACACACCCTAATCTAATAAGACTAGTGAGCTTTAAAAGAAAAAAGATGATCAAGACACAGGCATTCCAGAAAACAAAAAGAAAGACAGAGTGTGGAGATTCCAAACAAGGGTAGAGATTACAGGGTGACATGTTGTATGAGGTTTTCTGGTAGGACTTTAGGGCCCAGATTCAAACCCATTTGCAGCTCCATTGCCGCTTAGCACCAAATAATCACACAAAGGCCTATATTAATTTTATGCCGATTGGTCTAGGGCCCAGGCATATAGCTTGCTAACTCTTAACTTTTAAACTAACCCATTATTCTTACCTTATTCAGCCATGCAGCTCTGTACCTTTTCTCAGCAGCATTTCAACTTCTTTCCTCTGCATCTCCTGGCATCTCTGCTCTGCTCTTCCTGTTCCCAGAGTTTTCCCAGTCTGGTAGCTCCACCCACACTTCCTGTCTGCCTTCAGCCAATCTCTGTGTGCAAGTCTCTTTTTTACATACATGATTATTCTTACACATTGTTTGCCATTTTTTATTAAACTAGTAGGCAAGACAATTATTTGCACAATGTAATAATATAATCCCACTACAATGAAACCCATCATAGAGACCTTCAACTTCAGGCTTCAGCAGCATGAGGACATAGATCTCTGTTACTTAAACTGCCAGTCTGTGATACCCCATTATAGAAAACTAATAAACCAATGCATAACTTTTTGCATTTATTTAGACTACTGTGGTGAACAGCCTTGACTGTACATGAGTGTGTGTTGTAGAAAGTTTCCCAGCCCTTTTGGGCCTGGAGGTTCAGACCTTGCCCATGCCGGCTTTTGTCCCCCAAAGAAATGAATCAGACACTTATATTAACTTCATACTGTTTGGCCCATGTCTTAAGCATATTACTAGCTAGCTCTTTCATCTAAATTAACCCCTGTTGTATTATGTTTTTCCCAGGCCCATTTGGGCCCGGAGGTTTGGGAACCTGGTCCGTGGAGGCTTTTGTTCCCCAAAGAAATGAATCAGATGCTTATATACTTTATACTGTTTGGCCTTTGTCTCAAGCACATTACTAGCTAGCTCTTTCATCTTAAATCAACCCATTTCCATTAATCTACCCACCACATGGCTCGGCCTGTGGCTCACCTGTGTTCCTTCCATGCTTCTTCTTCAGGGGAAAGATGGAGACTGACTAACTCCACCCTTCTCCTACCTGCCTGTCCTCTGATTCTCCACCCACTTCTATGGTGCTCTACATAGGCCAAGCCAGTCCTTTATTTGCAGCATACAGAGAGCATTTCCACCACACACCCTATTTCTTATAATCTACTAATCTACCCACCACGTGTCCCAGCTTGTGGCTCACCTGTATTCCTTACATGTCTCTTCTTGGCGGGGGGTGGGTGGTGGGGTGGGGGGTGGGGGGTGGGGGGGTGTTCGGATGGAGACTAACTCCACCCTCCTCCTACCTGCGGCGCTCCACATAAGCCAAAACAGCTCCTTTATTTACAGCATAAAGAGAGCATTCCGCCACAAGTATGTATGTATGTTTTGTTATGATGCATGGATAGAAGTTAAAATCATAATGAACTTTTATTTTGGTGGGTTTGCTGTTCAGAAACATTTCACTATAATTATTTTTTTCTTTATGTGCCCCATCCTCAGCATTTAAATCTTTTGTTAAAAAAAAAAATTCCAATGATGAATAAAATTTGAGATTCTATTAATTCACTTAATTTTTATTAATATAAAACTAAGAATAGTCAAATCCACTGGCCATTGAAAGCATCCCTGGTGTGACTGGCTTTTTGTTTCTGCTGTCCTTTTTGCTGGTAGGATTTTTTTTAAATCATCTCTTATTGATTTGTAGGGTGCTTTGAAAATTTTTATATTAATCTTTTGCTATATTCTTCTCAGTGCCCTGTATGTTTTTAACCTTTTTCTTGGCATTGCATTTTTACCTTCCAGATCTGAACTTTCTTTTCTTGTCTTATCACATTGGCCCGCACTGTGCTAAAGTGGTACCAGATCATACAGTAATCATTGGCATTTTGTTTTCCTTTTTCCCATTTTAATGGCAGTGCTTCTACACACTGATCAGTCTGTGGTGCCTTTGTTCTCCCCTTGACCTTGAACAGCTGGAGTAGCTTCCTAACGGGATTTTCTCAGGCTTAAAGCTTCATTGTTAACATTTGTCAATTCTGTTTTGTTTTGTGGAGCCAGGATTTGATTCCAGAACAGTTCAAGCTATTTTCACTACTCTGTCCTCATTTCAAGTAAGATGATGAACTTTTAAACACCAACAGAAGGTGAATAAAAAGAGACTTGGGTGACAGGAAGGTCTCTTTTCAGTCATATATTGTTTTTCACATTCGTCTTCAGTACATAACTATATTTGTAGCATCTATGTCAAATTTACTTCAAAATTTTTTTTTATAACTTTAGTGTTCTATACAACCCAAGTCATGCATGCTCTAATGTATGGACTAGGAAACATTCCTGTATACTGTTCCTGCATCAGATGTTCTCATATTCACATCACATACTGACTTTTAGCCTCTGTTAAAAGACACATGAAACGTCCTATATTAAGATAAAATTGTCTTTACTATGCAAGAGAGAGAGGGGGAGAGAGAAAGAGAGAGAGAGAGAGAGAGAGAGAGAGAGAGAGAGAGAGAGAGAGAGAGCTGTGCCATAAGCCCACTTCAGCACTCACTGTGAGCAAAGAGCTTCCACTCATTTTGGGTGTTGTTCAGAGTCCCAGGGAGCTAAGCACTAGACAAGACATACGAAATAAGATGCTCACAGAAGCATTTGTGCATCTATCTGCCACTGCAGGCTTGTTACATTTTCCTTCAGTTGAGCCTGTTGGCAATGCCTGGGTAAGGCCAGATAACACTTAATTGCAATTAATTCTGGAGTGTCTTGGCAGCCCAGAACTAGCTGAAATGAAAAGCAAGTATATTTATGTGATGAATAATATTAGGACCCACGGGGGGTGTTTAGAAGATGGAAAAAAAGAGTGGGTTAATTTTGAACCATTTTCAATTTCCATACCAGTCATTACCCACATTAGTGGATTTATTATGTTCTTTTTCTTTCCCTAATAAGAGCCTTGTAAAACTCAGCATATCATCAAGCAACCTAATAATTACTGTATTTAAGGGCAAATGTTAGATCCTAGACAGAGACCATTTATTACGTCCTGCTCCCTAAAGTTCGACTGAATAGCCATTTTTCTGCTTCCTCATTAATAATTATAATAAGTAAACTGCACAAAAGAGAAGGAAAGAACTCAGCAAATCAAAACTTAGAAAACTGGAAAGGCCAAGGCAGTAAAGCATCCTGCCATGACTCACAGACCATGCGAGATATTAGCGTCATGATTCTTCGTCTTCATGACCAGAATTCTAAAGCGAAAAAAGAAAAATTGGCACCAAATGAATCCACGCAATTAATGTGGATGCCCAGATGGAAAGGAGTAAAATAAATAATGCCCTGGATCTGCCCTTTGTCACCTCAAACCCCAAGTTGTAGGCCTCCCTGGGGAGCAAGAATCACAAAACAAAGCTTAAGTGACCCTAATGTTGAGGGTTTGCTAACCTTTTGTCCTTTACGCCCCAGATGACAACCGGAAAAACACTGTGATGGAGCTGTCTCAGCTGGCCTTGCTCTTGGCATGGCAGAGGGCCACCAGCGGTCGGAACCTCGCACCACAGATTCCCCCCTTCCTTTCCTTTGTCTCCCCTTATCATTCCTGTCTTTACTTCTTTTTTTTTTTTTTTTTTTTTTTTTTTTTAAAAAACTTTATTTATTTGCCTTGGTGTTTGCCTGGAACTGGAACTACAGACAGTTGTTAGCTGCCATGTGCGTGCTGGGAATCGAACCCGGGTCCTCTGGAAGAGCAGACGGTGCTCTTAACCGCTGAGCCATTTCTCCAGCCCCCCTGTCTTTACTTCTTAATTTCTGTCTTTTTTGTCTTTATTCCCTCTCTTTCTGCATCTCTCTTTCTAAGTTGTTCTCTGCGTGTGTGTATGTTGGCCTCCCTCCCTCCCTCCCTCCCTCCCTCCCTCCTTCTCTCCCCTCTTCCAGTTTAAAATCTCTTCTGTTTTTTGTAACCTCACGCACACACCCATTTTTCCTGCTGATTTCCCCTGTCTATTACACATTTAATAAACTTATCCCTTGCTTTTATTGCAGAAGGTGCTACCGATGTCTAAATTCTAGTACAGCACAATTACAGGTCAAACAAACAGCTCTGAGCAACCGAAAAGCAGCCCGTTCCTCCCATGATCACCCTTGCTCTGCCTTTCTATTTTCTTATCTCAAAGTAGAATCAATAACTTTTCCCTTTTACAGATTTCTTCCCTTCTGCTAAGATCTGGGCATTTTGCGGGTGTTTGGACACCTTCTGAAACTATTCCCCCGAGGTGAAAGCAACAAGAACCCACTCTTTGGTTTTGAAAATTTAGACCCAGTTGGAAACTTTGGAACAACCACTTAGTGCCAAGTCTGCCCTTGATCTTTTCTTTACAGCACATGGGGTTTACACTCCGCAAGCCAGATTCAGTCCCCCGGGACCTCTGCTGGGGAACACAGGAAGAATTCTCCAGTCTGCAGGGAGTGATTTCCGGCCAGAATGCATAAACCATTGAGAACATCTCCCGTGGAGTCTGATGAGAGGAAGACAATCCATTACCCCGCAGGCAGTTGGCCCGGGTGGGAAGGACGAGGACCCTGCCCTGCCTCCACTGACACAAATGAGAGCTGCATTTGAAAATCTCCCCGAAGCCAGGCTCTCTTTTTTTTCCACAGATTTTGCATTTCTCAGAAAGCCAGGTTAAGAGGAACAGAGAACAGAAATGCAAATTGCAACCTTTAAGAAAATATATAAATCCAAAGAATGAATAAATGCCTTCTATTTCTATAGCTGCAGAAGGGCCCTGTTAGCTAAATTAAGACAAAGTCCCAGAGGCTGCATGAAGACTTCCCACAATGGCCAGATAAAACCAGCCTCCGCAAGAGACTGTCCACGTCATACTTCAAAGTGAAGCCAAGCCTACTTTATCACCATAGGATTTGACAAGAATCCAGAGAAAGGCAGAGGAAACAAGTTAAGGCCTCCTTAAAAGCAGAAGGCTGGGTGTAGACCCTGAGTTGAGACCTGGAATCATTGAGGAAGCCAGAATCGGCATCGGCATCCAACACTTATGTCCATTTGGGGAAAGACAGATCTCCTGTGCTTTTAAATCCCAGAGCAGCAAAATAAAATAAAAGCTAATAAAAATGCTTTTGAGGCTGGATTGTTCCTGAGAAGCAATGAGGCAGGATCTGGAGGATATCTGTGCAAACAGAGAGCTCCACCCAAATCTGAGAGAAATGCTAAAATTGTAGGAGCTGGGAGCCAGCCCTCAGAAAAACAGGCATGTGGCCCACAGAGGAAGAAATAGAAATGGAACACAAATATGAAGAAATCTACCTGAGGGCAGTAACAAATCAAGAAAGTCAAATCTGCAAGTGGTCAGATTTGTCACTTAGGAGACAAGGAGAAAGTGACCTGGAACATACAGGCAGAGAGAAGGAATGTTCTCTACAGATTGTGGGATGGATCTACAATGGGAGATATTTTGAGTATATGCACACCTTCTCACATAACCACTACCACCACACATACAGAGTCTGGCAACGTTTATCAAAATAAAAACAGTAAGTTTATTCTTTGGACCCATGATTCCTTTTCCTGAAAGTCACTAATAGACTTGTGCTCATATAGAAGGCAAGCATGCACACAACAGCAAGGTTTTAATAATAGAAAGCAATCTATTAAAACTATCTACAGTGACTATGGCATATATATACTTGCATATAAATGGAAAGATACATAATAAATTACAAATAATGATTGCCTCTAGAGAGTGAGAATATTAAAAGCATTTGATTGCACTTTGTAAAGTTTAAAATATTTTAGCATAACTAGGTTATTATTATTGTTGAGGAAAAGTGCAAGAAGATGGTGAGTGTGAAGGCTGTCACACAGCACTTGTGTTTGAGTGGTGGAGAGTTTGGACTTGGGCGAGGTACTGTTCTCTAAGAAGCCCTGAGAGGACAGACTTTATCATGTATGTTCTTTCTTTCTGGAAAGTCTCTCCTAGGAGAAATTTCCTTAGTCCTCATCTTTAATGGATGCCATGTGTGTATAGAAATGGTTTCCACGTTCTGAATCCTGTTTAAAGATTGATTTGACTTCAATGTTTTTACCAGCTTTTGTTTCTCCAGAAAAGTATTCATTTCAGCAGACATTGTTATAGACACACTTGCTCTGCAGCCAGTCAGCATTTCCACGCACTTCAACAAATATTTTCAATTGCTCGCTGCCTTTAATTGATCAGGTAACTCGGCAAATGCCTGCTGTGTGCTCAGCTTGGGAGTATGCTGCCTGTGTTAAAGGCAAGAGTGATGACTAGCAGACGGTGAGGTTTCAGGTTTCCATCTTGAAACAGCATCCCATGAAGCACTGGACCAAGGTTTCCATTACTAGTGTTGGTGCTGTATTGAGAAATCACTCATCCATCCAAACACCAACCATTGACAAACTGGACTACAAAACGAAATTTGGAAATATTAGAAATGAAATAGAAGAAAAGGTCTCAAGACAAACAGGACTGTTACAGAGCCCTAAAGAGAAAAGCAACAAGTATCAGAGGGAACCTCTGTGACATCCTTTGGTCCTTGATTTCACCTACAAGCACAGGCCAGCACATGACCAGGCTGCAGCTCTGCACCCTGACACGGACAATGTGGACTCCATGTTTTTCCCTCTTCACTACTGGAGCACAGACTTCTGGGCTAAAGGAAGATCTTAGTTCCACTCTGACTATGAGGAGGTGGCTCACAGCTTGGCCAGGGTTACCAGAAACAGCCCAGTTCACCACAGCTGCTTCTCTTATAATTATCAACAGTGGTCCTTTCTGTCCCCAAAATATTCTTGTTCAGATGATGGCTTGCATGGCTTCCCTACCATACGGTAGAGTGGCCATTAGGGTCCCTTGGACTGTGACTGCCATGCTGAAATGCTTGTTGACTAGAATATTTTTTTAAATTTTCTCCTTTTGTTAAAATTTATTTTGCTATATTAAAAAATGAACTTGCAAATAAATAAAAATCACACACCAAAGTTAACCAAGCTCAAAGACTATACAACTGAATGAACTATGCAAGTCCTTCATCTGAGACTCAGTGCTTCTAGCCCAGTTCTTCTTATGGACTACAAACGATGCTGTATGGGTTCTGCTTTCCTCTCTGGAGTCACCTGGGCTTGGGGCCCTCTAAAACTTCTCTATAAAGTAACAATTGGCACATAGCACTATAAAATCTTTACATCCAGGCAGGCTGGCTTGTTTTGTTTTCTAAAATAAGCATCATAACTGGAAATTGAAGCCACAAACCTCTGAAAATTTCATTGGAAATATGCTATATAGTACATGAAAACACCCAGTCTCAGTGAGATGCACAGCTTCAACACCAGACCTCAATCAAGACAAGCCTTAAAAGAAGGCTGGTGCAGGGGTGGCGATCTTCTACCACATAAAAATTGATATGTTCATCTAATGAAACAGCATTTTCTCGTTTCTTATGGAAGCCCCTCCTTATTGATGCCACCATCAGTTTGGGCTGTCTTAAGAATCATATTCTCTGTCTCATGTATGTTAAAGCCCATAGGTGTTCTGGGCTGCAAAAGAGGTTTTATTCTGTCTTTCATGTCTTTGTCCAGAAGTTTAACAAAAACATACACAAATGCTATTTAAAAGTCTTATTATTTCTTAAAATAGCATTTGGTAGGATACTAGAAAACTAAAATATTACTGATGAAAACCAAATAACCATCTCTTCTGACACTGCTCTGCATTTTTTTGCAAAAGAGGAACCATTTTTATCTATTCACCTAAAGCCTATTGTCTGTAGCCATGTACTCTGTGACAGACTTCTAAACTAGCTACTAGAGACCTCTTTTGGGGGTCTCAGTTCTTGTTAACACTGACCATAGTCTGGGGAGGAGACCTAACCCAACTGTGTAGCAAGTCTTTAAACCACCACCTCACAAAAAGCAACATGGAGACTTATTAATTATAAAACCTTGGCCTATAGCTTAGACTTGTCTCACTAACTCTTATCATTTAATCCTTCATATTAATCCATGTTTTGTTTTGACTTGTGCTTTTTTACCTCTCTTCCAACTTGCTCTTCCTGTGTCCTCTGTTGTCTCTCTCTTGCCTAGACTGATTTCTTCTTTTTTCTTTCTCTGCCTAGAAGCCCTGCCTAACCTCTTCCTGCCCAGATATTGATCATTCAGTTCTTTATTAAACCAATCAGTGACACATCTTCACACAATCTAAAGGAATATTTCACAACACGCTGCCCCTAGAATAGTGACCTATGGAAGCTAACACACATGGGAAGGTTAAAGCAGCTGGGACCTGGAGCCATTGTGGATTTTTTGGTAACTATTGAGTCCTATATGATATGATATGATATGATATGATATATATGATATGATATATGATATATATGATATGATACTTGATACTATGAACACCACCTAACTCTTCTGAGCCTATTCTGTTTTCTGCCTAGAATACAGTATGTGTTCTGTGTGTGACCAAATTAGATGTGAAACAAAGGCAAAGAGATGATGATGGCCAAGAGTCTATCTCCCAAAAAGACTTGCAGGCTTTGCACTTAGACTGGGCAGCTCTTGGACTGGAAAGATGTTTCAATCCGTAAAGTGCTTGCTGTGTAATTGTAAGGACCAGTGTTCACACTTCCACAATTCACACCAATTGCTGAAGGGAAGTAGTGGTCCACCAGGAATTCCAGCCTTAAAGGACAGAGACAAGAAATCCCCAGAGCAAGCTGGCTAGCCAGACTCGCCATGTTAGTGAGCTCTGGATCTGATCAAGAGACTCTACCTCGATGAGTAAAGCAGAGGGTGGAGGATGCTTCAATGTCAACCTGGTCCCTCCGCATGCAAGTGATAGCCCTCAGCGACAGATTTTAAATACAGATCTATTCACTGCCCTTTCTTGCTGTTCTTTCTTTTATTTCTTTTTTTTTTTTTATTCTCCTTTTTGAGGGTATATTCATAAATTGCTTTAAATTCTGGTTTGCTTTTCAAATGAAAGACAGCCCACCTCGGCACAGAGGCTAATTGGTTTTCCAACTATTTCTTATCCTTTCTTGTTTTAAGCATAGCATGGCCCACATGTGGGTGTCTCTGCAGCCCTGGAGGATTTTTAATGCCTGTAACTGTCTTTGATATAGAGAATTACATGTCCTGCTGTCTTCCAGCAGAGGAATGTGCATTTTATGATGGCAGTTCACCTGGCTCCAGAGGAGCACCTGGATTTCATCTAAAGGCCGGAGCATGTGGCCTGGCCCACTAGCTGTGTTTCCTGTTGTCTCCCTCTGCTTCCTGGGGTGGAACATTTTCATAAACCTGCAGGTCATTTCCAGGAATCTCTTGTATTAAATACCACAGATCTGTCCTTCTTACTTTTCTGAGGATCTGGCTTTGCTTCACAGTCAACAAAACATGGAGTTTTAGACTGGAAACAAAGTCTTTAAGGCTAAAATTGTAGGTATTATGGGCTCCAAAAGGTGCCATCCTAAAATTTTACACACACAGCTTTGACCATCCAACACAGGGAATAAGGAGATGGTTTAGGGCATACTTGTTGCTCTTACAAAGAACCAGAGTTTGTTTCTCAGCAACCGTATTGGGCAACTCACAACTGCCTGTCAATCCTGCTCCTGGGGTCTGGCTTCTGTGGGCACTTACACACATGTGCTCTTACACGCATAGATGTGTAGCTGGTCTGGAAAAGATAAAGATATTATAGAGATACACTTGTTTTGTCTCTCAATCTATCAGAGTGTTGAAACAGTGAACCCCTAAGAAATAAAAATTCTCTAGCTAGAAAAATAGCTGAGCAGTTAAGAGCACTGGCTGCTCTTCCAAAGGTCCTGAGTTCAATTCCCAGCAACCACATGGTGGCTCACAACCATTTATCTGGTGCCCTCTTCTGGCCTGCAGGAACACATGCAGGCAGAACACTGTATACATAACAAGCAAACAAGTAAATAAATCTTTTTGAGAAAGAAAGAATGACACAGGAATTCTTCCCGTCATTTCATGCTGGGGGAAGAAACAAAATTCACACACACATCACCTTACAAGATAAAACTAAGATCCTGATAATGATAAGTCAGTAGTTAATGAGACCACACTCTGCTGCAGACTGCTTAGATGTGCATATCCTTGGCTTTTGATTTAAATTTTTTGATATCACTCACTCCAGGACCCTGAAGACTCTCTTCCCAGTGTGGTCGGATTGGACAGATCTTCTTTTCAGGCTTCCCCCTTTTAATGTGTCACTGAATACACAAGGTTGGACCTGACTTGAGACATGAGCTGTGATCCCCAAGTTTGATCATACGTGGACATACTTGAAAATAAATATTTAAAAACACCTTTTTTGCTTTATTGCTTTATTTTACAGGAAGTCACTCGTGTGGTAAAAAAAGAGGCGTGCTTCTATCCTGCGGCCTTGTTTCTTCTGTACCCATGACAACCTCCCAACACTTAGCTCCCTCTTAGCTGGAGGGAGAAAACCTGGTTCAGCAGAGCGGATAAAACATCTGATTTTGCACATGTCTGGATTTTTGGTTTTCTGTGATGGCTCCTTGACATGTAAGCCTGTTCTTATGCTAGTACTGTCAAAGGGACTCATTAGGGTTTCAATAAGCAAACAGAAATAAACACTGCATACAAAGGTCTCTATTCTCAAGCAGAATATAGGAAAAATGATTTAAAATATATACACATGGAAAAAAATGACTATAAAATCATATTTTATAGCGTCATTTTTGTCTTTTTTATTACTTGCCATTTCAATTGTTCATCCAGACCTAGAAAGACAAATGTCACATGTTCACATTCATATATGGAACTTGGTATTAAATCTTTAGATCTCTGTGATTTAATTTAGAGTATCTGCGGGATATAGAAAACTATAAGGGAAACTTTGGTGGGGGAATAGGATCTTAAGTGAGGGGTGGTAGAATACAGGTAAGATGGAAGGATGTGAGGATGAGGAGAGAGCTGGGAGGGTCGGTTAGAGGAAGAAGTGAGAAGAGGGATGGATAACTAACACTAAGGATGCTTGAAAAGGTCATGTGGAAACTACTATATAAAGATTCTACATATCCATATACATTATGCTCATGAAAGACTTTCATTGGAGTTTTCCTACACAATGATAATGCTATCTCAGAAGCTATCGGTTTCCAGATGAAGTGGCAGTGCCAGCATGGGACCTCTCTCTTCCGGTTGCTAGTCATGGGTACCCTGGAAATCCACCCACCAAACGGTACAAGCTATTTCTATTGCTCCTGGTTGCCCTCCAGAAATTAATGGTAAGATATGATCACTAAAGACACGGCACACTTTGGTCACAGGTCATGGAGGAATCAAATAAGTATTAACTAGAAAGCTTCCTCCATGATAGCTAGCTTTTATAGATAGAACTGGAAGGTGCCGTTCTAAATGTGGGATGGGATGGCATCAATAGCTGCAAACTCTGTGGACTATAGCAGTGACTGACTCAATAGGATATGCTCCTGGGTGCACTGGTGCTCTGTGAACTATAGCAGTGACTGACAGTGCAGGATATGCCCTTGGGTGCACTGGTGCTCTGTGGATGCCTATACAGAATATGCCCCTGGGTGCCCTGGTGCTCTGTGAACTATAGCAGTGACTGACAGTGCAGGATATGCCCCTGGGTGCACTGGTGCTCTGTGGATGGCTGTACAGAATATGCCTCTGGGTGCACTGGTGCTCTGTGAACTATGGCAGTGACTGTACAGGATATGCTCCTGGGTGCACTGGTGTAACAAATGCCATATGGGTCATCAATCACATTCTAATTGGATTTCAGGCTTATTCCACAGGAAGAAATGCATGTTTGGTATTATAAATCTGGCCAGGAACCAGATTATGAAACTCCTGGGGGTGTTCAAAGGCCCCAGGGGTGACTGTATTACCATTATTTTGCTGAATGGACATAGTTTCAAATGGCCTCCTAAAGCCATATCTCTATACCCACAGCTCCCAGACTCCATTGGGAGAGTTTCATTATACAGTAGATGATGGTCATTGCAGAAATTTACAACTTATCAGAGTTCAGAGAAAAAGCGTCAGTGAAGTGTTTAGCCACATTTATACATAAACCCTCTCCCAAGGCTTAGGAACCATTATGGATGAAGATGTAGAAAAATTGTGCTAGCCAGAGGTCTGGGAAACCCAAAGCAAAACAGTGTCTTCTGGGTCTAACAGTATCTCTGTGATCAAGAATTCATTCCAATTGTGGTTGCCTGTATAATAAGATCAAGTCAATAAATATTCCAGCACAGTGTGGGGAGTGATCTCCCCAGAGACCTTCCCCACTCCCCCACCCCCACTGAGGAGCTATTAAAAACTGATAGCTTCTGGGAAGACAGAGTCAGTTTGTGGCCCCAGGTAGGTCACTCCAGTGATGACCGCATACTTGTGAGTATATATGGGCAGCCCAAACTGGAAGGTTATAAGGAAAGGTGGGGGGGGCACTAATCGAGCTATCAGGGGATGGGGTTAGAGGGGGATCTGGCAGAAGCTGAGTGCAGGAGCTGGGGTGAATGTAAACAAAATACATTGTATACATGTGTCAAATTCTCAGCAAATTAATAAAATATGATTTTTTAAAGCTTCTTCTTAGTCCCCCTGCAGGGCCCTTCAAGGTATGAGTTGATATGTTAGCTCCAGTCGGAGCAGGAGCTTCAGAAGTGAAGAAAAGTGGCAGAAGAAATGTTCTTGGCACTGATGCACTCACTACTCACCATCTTCATCAGTGAGAAGGAGTCAAACATCCACCGGTTAAAAAACAAAGAAAGGCGCTTTCCCACCACACCGGAGGTCACCAGATGGAATTCAATGGAAGGCAACTGCTGAGCGGGGAAACGTATTAATGCTGGAAGCTGGACTTTGTCCTGATGCACTTTAAGACTAACAGCTGAGCAAGACTATGCTGCGTTCCATGCAAGGAGATTTTTCCACTGTAAGAGATCTCAGAGATGAGCTCAGTGGAATAACCCCAGGAGTTGGTACGTGGCTTAGACAAGGTCTGAGCACTGGAGGCTGTTAAGGTGAATGAATGGCACAGTGGTTTACAGAGATCTAGTGAGACTGGCAGAGGCTGCTCGGTGCCCTGGCCTGACTGCCCTTGGCAACGGAGTGCACATGCTAAAAGTTTGTGAATGCATTGACATGTCCTGTACAGAAGGCAGCATCTCATTGCGCTCTTCTTACATTCTTTCTGTTCTCGAGCGTGTGTGTGTGTGTGTGTGTGTGTGTGTGTGTGTGTGTGTCTGTGTGTCTGTGTGTATGTGTGTGTGTGTGTGTGCGTGTGTTGGGAGTGGATGTAGATAATAAGCATGTCCTGTTTAGAGCTGAGCATTAATCTCTAATTCTCAGCACCTGATCTCTATATTGATTTCCATCCACTGCAAAGAGAAGCTCCTTTGGCCGAGGCTGAGAGCAGCCCAAGTCCATGGATATAAACAGTTATGTAGAAGGCACTTTGATCACTTAGAGGGCCTGCATGAGATCAAGCCAGCCAGAATTCCAACCTGGGTGAGGAAGATGCTTTCTAGGTCTCACAGCTGACTGACAAGCTACTGGAAGTTGATAGCTGGTGGGGAGGAAGAATAGTTCTTCATTGGGGCATACTCTACCCGCTGGTAAGTTCCCACGCCTCAGTGGGGTGTCCCATACCCATGCACACACTGGCACCACTAATTTAACTTAGAAAGTTTTTTTAAAAAGACTTGAAGCTGACATGTTTCTGGGGCATGGAGAATTGAAGTTGGAAAAGGAGATGAAGATGAATCTATTTTATTTTATATGTGTATGAAATTTTCAGAATAAAGAGAATTATAATTTTAAAGGAGTGGAGTGTAAAGACACTGGTTAGAAAGCTATGGTGCATTAGATGGTAAAAGGATTCTGGAGCCTCCTGTCTATTGGTAGTTTAGGAGGAGACCTCTAACATATGAAATCTTACAACATCAATAACTGAGCTGATCTTGTGAGTTCAAGGCCAGCCTGGACTACAGGGTTAATTCCAGTACATCCAGGACTACACCGAGACACCCTGTCTTAACAAACAAAAAACAGAGGAAAGAACTGAGGTCACAGTCACTTCATTACTTCACTCGGGGAAGTCTCCATGACCTTATGAGTTCAAGTTCAAGAGAAGAGAAAGCCCAGAGGGCTTGCAATCAGCTCAAATCAAATCCGCCATCAAAACATATCTACAGGTAAGCTTTCTTGTTCCTCATGGTCGCCTCATTGAAGGATAACATTTACTCTTATTCACTATTACCCTGCTTTACCACAAGTTCAATTGCAGTATCACCAACTGGCCTCCAAAAGTGTAGGCAACAGAAGCCTTCTCACTGCTATGACATGGTAAGGATAGAAACAGCCTGCTGCCCTGGCCTCTGTTCCTCCTCAGATAAGACCACTAAATGCCCCATTCTCCCAACTTCACCTAACTTAATCTTTTGGATTTAGGGGATACATTATTAACAGCAACAATAAAGAATTTAGCTGGGACTGACCTTAGAGGAGCATTGGCAGACCAGGAATGGCTCTCACCAGGCAGAGATGCCATGAGCTTGGACCAGCCACCACAATGTGCATGAAAAAAGTGTGACTGAAGAGACACTGATTGATTCTTGTAAGTCTAATAAGTTTAATTAGAATTACTTTGGTTTTACAGCTGCATTAGAAAATTATTTGCGACTATTTACTCTGCCTGAATGTCTGTGCATCCAATTATCCAGCAAATTGAATTAAGTTCCAAAATGTATATGTGTGTGTGCCTGAAGCATGGGTAAAGAATGTTCAGAATGCTCATAAAGAGTCTGTGCAACGGGCCCAAACTGGAAGACACCCAGATGTTCATTCACAGTAAAAATTGATGCGCTGTAGAGAGCAAGTGAAGTCCTGAGCAGGCGAAACTCGGAGAGATCGTGTATTGTTTGACATGAGCTGGCCATGCCAAGGAAGCAGACCCATGGGAATTTGGCAAAGCCTTTCCCGACACAGGTTAGACTTGGAATTGGCAAAGCCTTCTTTCTTGGGTCCAAGTATGAGTGTTTATTAATGACTGATCAGTGCGTACACAAACTATCAACTGAAACGTTGTCCTCTTCCCAGACCCCAAGACTGCTCACCTCCAGAGACCTCCTGCTAAGATGGGCTAAAGAGGTGAGGGAGGTTCTCAGCTGAAGAACTGAGGCTCTCAGTTGGTGTCATTTACCTAACCCTGGCCCCAAATTTTCTTTTCTTCCTTCCTTCCTTCCTTCCTTCCTTCCTTCTTCTCTTTCTTCTTTCCTTTTTCTCTGTGCAGCTTTGGAGCCTGTCCAGGAACTTACTCTGCAGTCCAGACTGGCCTCAAACTCACAGAGATCCATGTGCCTCCTCCTCCCCAGTGCTGGGATTAAAGGTGTATGACACACCACCTGGCTAGACCCCAGCTGGAGCCCAGCTTTTCTGTACGTTTGTCTGCATTTCTCCCGTTGCAGCCATTCCCTCACTGCCATGGTTTCCAGATCTAAGCCACACAAGCCATGGCAATGAACTGTGGTCCATCCAATTAAGTGAGTTTCCATCCAGAAAGGAGACTGTGCTCTTTCTGCACAGCAGCATGCACCCTGCTGCAGAAAGCACAGGGAAGAAAGAAGCCACACCAACACATGCAAGCCCAGGGACTCCAGTTCTGCCAGATGCAAAAGCCGAGCTGCATTGCTAGAAACTGACTTAGCTTCCCTTCGAAGCGGAGTTTGGATGAATAGGGGGTTGGGAACCCTCTGCAAAAGGTGCTTGTTTTCTATTTCTGAATACAGGATCTGGCTCCCTTGGGGCATTTACTGTAGAAAATCCACCAAGCTATGCATTCTCATTTCTGTACTTACGTTATACTTTCCTCCAATGCCTTTTAATTTAAAATTAATTATTCCCTAGGAATTCACAGACCACTCCAGCCAGAGATGCAGGGAGGCTGACTGCAGAGCTTCACCTCTCCCTCAGCTCTTTTAACTCCCACCCCACAGTTGTGTACCCCACCCTAGCAGAACCCTCATTGCAGCCTCCCTTCCCACCCGTCTCCAGTGGATCACCCGATCTCCCCCTCCTGACTTCCTTCCACCAGTCCTGGCTTTATTGCAGCTCCCAGCTCTCTCAGGCACTCGCTGGGAACCCACCGGCCACTCCAGCCAGGGAGGCAGGGAGGCTGGCTACAGATCCTCCTCTTCCTCCATTTCGCAATCCACGCCCTCATTCTCACCCCTAGCTCTGTACCAAGCACCTGCTGGGGCCCCTCATCACTCTGCCCCATTCCCAGAAACTAAGTAGCTTATAGAGGAACAGCTAGCTATTCTACATCCAGTGGACACCCTCAACCCCCTGTAGTTCACCTATTCCTAAGTGTCAGCTCCCAATACAATGAAACAGATTTTACTTGGAGCCCCCTGTGGCCAGACCTATGAGGCTCCCATAAGAACTCCCTTCCAGGGAACACAGCCACCACACTCTTTTAAGAACTAGAGAGAGCGCCAGAAATCAAAGAACAAGAAGGGTCCAACAAAGACAAGACGGGTTATCAGCACCTAGAATTAGAATCTTTCTAAATCCAGATACCTCAATGCCATTGTAATACACAATAACAGCAGGACAATATGTCTCTCCTTGAGCCTGGCAGCCCTCTAACAGCAGGTCTGAGTGTTACAACACAGCTGAAGAGAAAAGACCTTAAAATAGCTTTTGTGAATATGACTGAGGCCCTCTAAAAGGACCTGAATAAATCTCTTAAAGAAATCTATGTAAAACACAAAACGGTAGAGGAGATGAATAAGAATGGTCATGACCGGAAAGTGAAAATAAAATCAATAAAGAAATCCCAAACTAAGGGAAATCTGGGAATGAAAAGTTTAGGAACTTAAAAAGAAGCTCATAGGTCTCAGTAGCAAGATTCAAGAGATGGAGAAGAGATTCCCAGGCACTGAAGACACAACTGAAAATATGGATACTCTGGTCAAGGAACATATGAAATCTAAAAAAAAAACAATTCCTGACCCAAAACATCCAGGAAATCTGGAACACTATGAAAAATCAAAATCTGTGAAGAATAAGAATATAGAAAGGAGAAGAAACCCAGGTCAAAGCCACAGAAAATATTTTCAACAAAGTTATAGAAAATTTATTCCTAACTTAAAGGAGATTTCTATCAAGGTGCAAGAATGATACAGAACACCAAATAGACTGGACCAGAACAGAAAGTCCCCTCAGCTCATAATGATTAAAACACTAGATATACAAAACAAAGAAAGATAAACTGCAAGGGGAAAAAGACAAAATAACCTCTAAAGGCAGACCTATTGGAATTACACCTGACTTCTCGAAGGGGACTCTAAAAGCCAGAAGGGCCCGGACAGATGTTCTACAGACTCTAAGAGACCACACATGCCAGCCCAGACTTCTATACTGACCAAAACTTTCAATCACAATAGATGGAGAAAATAAGGTATTCTGTGATTAAAAAAAAAGAAAAAAAGCATAAGCAATATCTGTGGACAGCTGCCGACTCACTGAAAACAGATAGCAAAGCCCCATTGCTGAAGACATCAACTGGATGACTTTGAGAGATGAATGGAGAAGTTAGAGCTTATACATAGACCCTTCACCCCTATGTTCTAGCATGTTTAGTACAGGAAGGTGCTCTTCAGGCTACCAAAGGAAAAACATAATCACTGACCAAAACTCTGAGACTAAATAGCCCAGGGACCAAGCGGGGAAGCTAATTATAAGCAATGTTTGCTAAAAAAAAAATGTATTTGAAAGTAGAAAAGGTAGTGACCACAATATTAGGAAGGTGAATTTTATGATTTAAAGTCCTGTGAGAATCAAAAAGTGCTTTTTTATATCAATAAAAGGCCAATCTACCATGAAGGCTATCAGCTGACCTATGTCTCAAGTCAGCCAGCATCAAATTGCATTGAATAAAAAATTTAAAAGGGAAAACTGGTAAGCATTTAGGGTATATGTTAAACATGTGTCACATAAATGTCCCATTATAAACACAGATGCAGCAGTCTCTGATATGGAGGCAAAGCCTATGAAAGCTTAGATCACACAACTATATGAATGCTACCTTCTATTTTTGTCAAAAGACCCATAGTCTAATATGGATCTCTTCCTCGTAAGATAAGCCAGTGACTTAATTGCTGGTCCAGTTTGTAGACTTTTTCCAAAAAAAGTGACAATATTTCCTTGCTGTACATGGCACATTGGAGATGGCAGGTGGCACAGCAGAGGTATAGGTGTCTCAGATGAGACAAAGTGAGACGAGATGGTTTCTGAGATCCTCCCAGCAAGGCTGTCCCTGATCCCGCTCCATGTATGTGAGCACACTTGTAAGGTTTGCTGTCTTTTTACCTTGGCCAACATTGTCCAGTAGGGCCACTAGTCTCATGGAGAGTCTGTGGCCTCTGGGCCTCAGCTTCCCGCTGCCTCCACCCACCATCACCTCATGCTGGAATCTTCCTGGGATCATCAGTCCTCTTCCACCCCATGTAGAGCAAAACTGTGGAGACTCAGAGAACAGCAGTGCCTATGTTTGTGTGGGCACTTAGCCTAATTTTCTTGTGCTGTCTGGGAAAGGAAATCTGGAAGGTTCCACCTACACAAATTCACAACTCTGTTTATTTTCCTTTCAAGTCTCTTTCTGAGGCCAAGAGTTGCGGAGATGAATAGCCCATTTACTGCCCTGGGTTAGGACATCGCAGCCTGTCATTACGCAATGTGTTTTTATGTGTGAACTTGGGTGAGAAGCGAAAGTGATCCATGAGGAGGCTGGGGAGGTGACCCAAACAGTGAACTGCCTGGTCTGAAGACTGTCTTCAAAGGTGACAAGGTCATAGTAGACTGGACCCTGCGTTTCAATGTGCGAAGGCTGAGAAAATAAGGATGCTGGAAGGAGCATCCAGGGAGCCCTTAATAAAGAGACAGTGTCACCAGCTGGACTTCCTGTGGGCCTGAGTTTGCTCTCCGTTGCTGTGGTAAAGACCAAGTCCAAAAGCAACTTAAAGAGGACAGGATTTATTTAATCTTACAGCTCTCTGGTCACACTCCATCACCGAGGGAGTCAAGGCTGGACCTGAAGCAGAGGCCACACTGCTCACTGGCTGGCACTCCTGGCTTGCTCCTTTTGCTTTTGTCTACACCCAGTACCACCTGTCCAGGTGTGCCACCATCTGTAGTAGTCTGGGTCCCTCCACATCAATCATTAATCAAGAAAATGCCCCACAGACTTGCCTTCAGGCCAGTCTGCTGGAGACAGTTTCTCAGTTTGGGCTCTTAAGTTTGTGCCAAGTTGACAAAATCAGCCAGCATAGTTGGGGTCTCTACTAGTCAAAAAGATTAGGATATTCAAGAACCCATCAAAGAACTTGGATAGTGAGTGAGAGTGATGCCTTGTGTGATGGAACCATTGTTACAAGTGCATGGAATGGGGCCCACCTGCCCAGGGGCTATCCTAAGAGAACAGAACCTGAATGCCTGATCTCTGTGTAGGGAATGGGCACAGTTGTGTCACTACACACATGGAGACAAAGAAGAGACCAGTAGACCCAGTCGTGTGAGCTCAGTCTGGCAGAGAAATGGGGAGGGTGGGCTGGGGTGGGATCAAAGCGGGAATGTGTGTATCTGGTGGTGGTGGTTGGGTATTGCTACACAAGAACAGTAACAGTTCTGAAGCCTAAGAGCTGTTAGAATCTGGCTGCCAAGCTCAAGACCCGAGTTTTCTGGTACCAACACCCTCTCAGTCTCCTGCTTGGGGGTAGAGGAGCACCTTATGTTTAACCAGAAATCAGCCAGCTGAGATACCTTCTCCCTTGACTTGGTAGCCTGGTAACCGCTGTCCATCCTATCCAACCCACTCATGCCTTTGGGAATCTTGTGACTCCTGTAATTCACCATCTCTTCTTTGTTTCAATTGCTGGTAAACTCCAAAGCAAATCTCTGATTCACCTTTGTCAAGTTGAGTTTTTATTAGAGCGCTGTATGAACTTGTTATGTTCGGCTTACGTTCCGATCCGTTCTCACCTGGCCTACCCACTCTTGGTCATTTTCATTTTATGTAATTTCTTGTACTACTTGGAGTTTTTAAATATTTTGGCACAAAAGGTTGTTGCTAATAAATGATATCTGAGTGGCTTTTAATAAATGTGTCCTATAAAACATGGCTTGCCTTCCAGTATCAGCTCTATAATTCACAGAAGGACTTTTATCAACAAGATCAACAGTTGTAGAAGTAAGGAAATGAGAGCGTAAGGCTTCCAAATTTGTGTTGTAGCAGTGGCCTTGGCTTCTAGCAGGTAGCAGACTGTTCTCATGCTCGCTTAATTCTATGCCCAGGCAAGTGCCTCCCATGTCCTAACTCAGGAACAAGGAAATTAGTGCAAATTCTACCAAAACTTTAAAAAGAGGGGGGAGGGCAAGGAGGAGGGTGATTTTTAGATAACTGTGTGACTGTAATATTGAAATCGTTTTACAGTACTAAATCACAAAATGTATTATAACATCCCCTAGCCTGCTTATGACTCTTCCTAGGGAAGTTCGTTTCAGATGGGCATATTATTGGTTTTCTTTTATATCTGTTTATTTTTGTCTAAGATTATTTTAATACAAAAGAAAAGTAAATTTATGCTAGACAATGGATGGATGACAAATTCAAAGACAAAATACTCATTCTCCCACTATATATGTCTCAGTCCCCAGAGATTGTGACATCTGTTCTTCTAGACTTTTCTACATGTGTGCCCAAGTAGCTATACGTCCAAGTGTCCACATAGCGCATCACAAAACAAAGCTTTCTTTTTTAAAAGAAACCAAATGAATATTCCTGTAATTGTTCACCCATTTGCCATTCAGCTCACATTTTCAGTGTTTGTTCCTTTGTATTAAGATGGGAAAGAAGCCCCGGCTTGGAGTCTCCCTGCTCAGCAGGGCCAATGGTGTGCCTGAGCCCCACATTCCAAACTGAATCCTAACACCCCTGGTGAGTGGATCATAATTCACTCACACCTGCATGGACTAATGAAGAAAAGAATGATTTAGCTTCACTGGCCACACATTAGTGGCTTCAAGTGTCAATTAGACACTACAATTGCCAACTCTCCAAGGGAGTGCTTATTTGGGTTAGATGTGTAAATACCCTCAGTGGTCACCAGAGGGCGCCAAGTACTCAGCATGCTTAGATACAG
>PVIH01000881.1:155699-284876 GCA_004025045.1 Sigmodon hispidus
AAAAAAAAAAAAAAAAAAAAAAAAAAAAAAAAAAAAAAAAAAAAAAAAAAAAAAAACTACCATAAAATTTAAAAGAGACATGCAGGTAAAGCACTTTAAATATTCTCTTAGACAGAATTATAGTAGACAGTATGGACAGACAATAGATAGATGATTGATAATAGATGGGTGATAGATGATAGAGATAGATATATGATGGATGGATGGATGGATAGGTAGGTAGATAGATAGATAGATAGATAGATAGATAGATAGATAGATGATAGATAGATAAATGATAAATAGACAGAAAGAAATAGATTTATCAGTTGACTGAATTTTGAGACAGGCTGGCTTAGAACTCACAATGCCTTAGCTCCACTGACCAAATGACAGGATTACAGGCATGTGCCACCATAACCATTTGTTACTTTTGTCACCACTCACAGCCGATATCTTTCTAAAATAAAAATGAAATGATGGAGAACGACCCTTTGCCGCAATGGCCTCCCAGGACTTGTACTGCTTCTTCTGTTGGGAAGCATCATCCCCCAAAGCGCCCACTCTTAAAATAGCCTTATTGCTTCTAACATAGGCAGTTCAACCTAAGTTCACTTTTAAATGAATCTCATTTCATTTAAATGAAATACGAATGAATTTATTAAGCAATGAATGAAATATGATTGCATCTACTCCACCCAGCTCCCCGAGGGCTCTATTGGTAAGGACATCACACACTTTGGCTATAGGACATAAAGAAGTCAGTCTGGCCTGCTTCTAGATGCTGTGCAGGTAGAGAAAGATATGATCTTCTCAGTGCTGGCCTCCATCCTGTAAACGCTGATCTTCTGGGCATTATCTACCCAGTTCTGCAATAGTGGCATGGCTGTTAGGTGGGAACAAACCACTTGGATTAGTTTTGAAGACTGATCCACAGGAGAAAATTTCATACCAGGTACTGAAATCTGGGCCAAAAGCCCATGGCCTGGGAGGTCATATGTTATTTTTCCTAAATAGTTATGCTTTCAATTTGTCTTTTTCTACTTTTTTTTTTTTAATCTATAGACTAGGGCTGCTCGCATTCTTGCTTAACAATGCTTCCTTTGGCAGTGGGCAGCAGTCAGTAGTGTGATTCAGAACTGATGCAAGTGTGGAAAGGCAAGACCAAAGGCTCAGTCCTAAGCAGGACACCTATATTAACCACACCTCCACCATGATGGCTCAGGGGACACTGTAGAAGGGGGACAGACAGAATGTAAGAGCCAGAGGGTCTGGGGAGCAGCGCCGTGAAATGCCATCTTCTGGACGTGACATGGACTTAGAGCAGCTGTGGTTGTCTGCACAAGACCTGCGCAACGTCTCACCATCCAGCCTGAACCCAGGCCTAGACACAATGACCTCCAACTTCTACCCCTTAATCAGGTTCTTTCAGCAGCTAGCAGCCTCTAGGGGAGAGAAAACATCTTTTGAAGATGTGACCACGAATAGGTTTCACATGCCCGAGTGAATTACCCCCACTCTTGCACTTTATTTTATAAAAAGTATTCTTATTTTTTTTTAAAAAAAATATGCACTATAAGTATTTTTTCACAAATAAAAGTTGTTTGTGAATTCATCTTGTCTATTTTTACTCAGGGGATTAGGAAGGAGGGCACCTTGGACAAATTAGAATTTCTTATCTACTACCATCATAAAGGTTGACTTGTCAATATTTAAATGTTTGATCACTCACAAAAGTGTAAGTGTTCAAAGTATAAATGGGTACTTCTAATAGCAAGTCATTCGTGAACTCAACTGAGGAGAATCCATCCAATTTCATTCAATGCAAATTATCATTTTCTGTAGGCAAATATAGTAAGACACTTTTTTATCTTATTATAGAGTAAATTTTCTGCCGTTTATTTACAAATACCGCTTCATTAATAATTTAAAGAAAAGTTAGATGTGGTGGTAAAAGGCCTCTGAAACTCTAGCAATCTAAAGGCTGCAGCAGGAGGAATTTTGAACCCAAGGCTACATAGTAAGATCCTGTTTTAAAACACAAAAGGATAAGATTACATTCAGGTGTAGAATGCTTGCCTAGCGTCTGGGGGAGGGGCTGACTCTAACCCCAGTGCCACAATATATTGCTAGGCAAACTGATCAAATTCAAAAGCCAGACTAGTGCAGGGCAAGACACCTTAAGCCCACATGGTGGCAGTATGTCATCACAGTTAGAAAAAATATGCTCTCTTTGTCTTCCTTTGCCTTTAAATGTAAGAGGACCCTGGACGTGTAGTTTTCTTTGTAGTAACTAAATCTGAATGCAAAAAACCAAGAGAGTTGAATGTTTAGAATCTGTTTCTATACCTGGCAACATCAAAGTACAAATGTGTGGAGCCGAGAGGCAGGCTTTTGAAATCACACATAAAGGCTCCATGGCACTGACATCCTTGCTGCTTTTCACAGCAATGCTGGGCACCCTTGGATGTACAGTATCTCTCCTTCCTTTATTATGTCTACCCGGGTCCCAGGGGACCAGGTGAAGGATAATTTACTCTATTTTCAGCTAAGGAGTCTGAAACCTCCCCGTGACACATCATGATATCTATCCTCTGCTGCATGGAGCTAAATGTGTGCGCTCATACTTCCCCAAAGCTTGTGAGGAAGTCACTATAGCAGGTGCCTTACTCACTCATGTCCTAAGTCCAATGAGCTCCCCCACACCTGTGGAAAGAGAAGATTGGAGGTAAGGTTTTCACCCACTCTCCACTGCCTAGAGCAGACATCTAAGAGGCAGATCACAATCCGCTATCCACTCCCATCAAATCCCCGCTGCACCCATCTTCCACTGCAGAAACGTACGATGGTTTATTATCTGCACCCATCAGCTGTGGAGCTGAATTCTGCAGCATGCATCTAGTCTCTTCTGATAGGAAAATTGCAGAAGACATGTACTCACTTATTATTCATAGGGAAGGCGATGTATAATATGATTACATCATGATAGATTGAATCTGACAGACAGTCTAAAAGGCAATCCAGTGAACGTTAACTAGGGAATGAGTTTCTCAATGATATCCCATGTCCTTATAATCAATGGTGAAAGCGGGTGGGGCATGAGAAAAAGGTAAAGATACAACTTTCACTACAAATTTTTAAATGCAATTCTCTTTCAGGCAAAGGCAGATTCTGTGCTGACTTAATGAGAGGCATGTCACCATTTATACACCTGATCTCTTTCAACCACCCTTGCTGTTTGTATACACACACACACACACACACACACACAGAAAGCGCTGCAAAAACTGAAGTACTTGAAGTCTGTATAACTGTTCATCCTGAGCTTCCAGTACATATTTACCATAGACCCCTAGCCAGGAAGGCAAGCCAGAGTTCCATCAAAGAAGATTCTTGAGCCTAGTGGGTGTCTTCTCTTGCAGAGGACCTGGGTTCAATTACCAACACCCACGTAATGGCTCACAACCAGATATAACTCAAATTTTAGGGGAATCTAAAACCCTCTTCTGGCCTCCAAGGCACCAGGTTTTTGTCTTATTTTGTTTTGTTTTGGTTTTTTGTTTGGGGGTCTTTGTTTTGTTTTGTAAATCTCTAAAGAGATTTTTCAGGAGAGATGGGATCAAAAACTCCAAGTTCCCAATAACTTTTTGTGATCCTCATTTCATTTTAAATATTCATATATTGATAGTGTAATAAGGGAATAGCATATGTAATAGCATATGTATTTCTAACTAGCTCTCTAGATCATGTAAGCCTCAGGCTTCACAAATTGAGGTCTGCATAAGCAGTGTGTGCTCCTCCTGATGAACGTTGTGTCTATTATTTCTGAGGAGGCTGAGAAGACTCCTCACCAGTCAGTCTTGCAGCTTTAGTGTGAGTGTAGTGGTGCTCACATGTCTTCCCAACACTGATGTGGACACAGGCTGCTCCCAGAGGCTACTGGCCAGCAAGTCTAACCTAATTATTTCACTGAGGCCAATGACAGACCTGTCTCAAAGAAAGCAGACATGCCCTCTAGCCTATATACACACACTCTTCTTACATGTGTGGGATCTAACCCAGGCCCCTGTGCTTCTACGCAAGCATTTTCCTGACAGCCATATCATGGGGGGAATATAAAAGATTTAATTTTTCATCAGTTTGCCCATCATCAAGATGTACAGGATGTATCAAAATGTTATATTTTGCTCATAGGTACATACTGTTTTCAAAAGAGAGAAATCAATAGTTAGTAATGAGAGTTCTCCACCATCCTTTTGCTACATCAGCACATAGCTCTCTGGGTCATTAGGCCTTCCTGTGTCTCCAGAGCATCTAATGGGGGTTGGACCTTAAAGATGTCTTCATGTCAGTGCCCTCTGGAGGGGGTCTTCAGCCATAAGGCAAGGTTGTACATTCACACTAACAATTTCATCACACATCTGTAGACACTACAGAGAGGAGAGTGAGGCTAAAAGACTTTTGATATGTGGGAGTATAAGAGAGTGTATGGCTTTATGAAACAGAGGAAGACAAGTTATTTATCCTTTGAAGCCCCCGGTCTTCGGGCATCTAGTCCAAGAGCATTTCTACCCGCCTGCCTCAAGCAGGTTCTATTCCAACATCTGAAGCCTTTACCCCTTCATCTACCCCCAACCCCATACCAAGCATTTATTCTCTGTCCTACTTTAGAAACGTGGGTCGACAGACCTGCTTCTATAGCTCCGAGTTACTTGAATCTCTCTGGTCTAGAATTAAACTTTTAAATTATTTTAATTAGTGCTAAAAGAAATTTAGGTTCACACGACTCAAGTGAAATTTTGCTTTCTGGAAAACAGAACGTTCGGTGCAAAAAAGTAGGCTTTTATCAAGAATTCACTGTGTGTCTTGGGCGGCTGGTTGTTGCTTGTATTCCGAGATAATCAAGTATAAAATTAAGTCCAAACGATGGTGAGAAGTGTGATTTTCTTAAAATTTACTCTGGAAGACAACAAGGCACCCCTCATTGTTGGCTTCTGTCTTTATCTAAGTCTGTCCTCAAAGATACCACAGTGTAAGGATACCTTCCCTCCAAGTATCATCGAATGACGCTCCTGGCTATTCCAGAAATTAATGAGCTTTGCTCATCCTCTTAGAATGACAAACACGCGTGTATTTGTCGTACTATCCATATTCTGCTGGGGTTAACTAATGGTGGGGTGGCGAGGAGGAGAATGAGGCATCAGCCAAAGAGCTTTATAGCGAAACCATTGGGTGAAGAATCATCAGCGCATCATCTGCTTGTCGCCAGAGGACTGCATCCGGTCGCTGTGTGAGGGAGGAACCCTCTTCTGGGCTCTTAAGACATGCTGCTTGATTAGACAGATCCTTCTAGCCACAAGAGGCTTCCTGTTTAATGGGGGGGGGGGAGCAGCTTTGGGTTCCCTTTGCAGAGGCGGTGGGGAGGTGGCGCTGTGGGGCCCAGGAAGGAAAGGGCAAGACTCTGGAGGTGTTCCGCACAGCATGGGAGCTGCTCAGCACGCTTCTCCACTTGCTTCATTCTTTAAAAGCCATTGCATCCCACCCCTGTGCTGAGACCGACTGGCCTCTGCGCGGCAGCATGGTGCCAAACAGGAATCTGATTCACACTTGGAAATAGCATTGTGCATGCTACAGGTAAAATGCAATCGGGTTCTCTGCATACTTTCCAAGCTTTCTTTTCCACAGCCGTGCTCTATATTAAAAATTAACCAAGTGATGAGGCACCAAGAAAGGTAACCTGCCTCCCCTCCTCCACTAAATAAACCTAAAACTTTGAATGTTTGGCAGCAAAACCATCCATCTAAAATCCAATGGTTTGCTCTTGTATTCGTTGATGGCCTTCTGTTCCTCACAGAGAGTGACATTCATCTTCCGTTTTCAAGACTTTAGCAGGGGTAGTTGGGCTCAGCAGCTATCCCTATGGGTCTCACTTCTTCAAAGCCTGGAGGGACCAGTCACCAGTGGAGTACGAAAGAAAAACACATCTGCCTTCTGTGGACAGAGCAGGGCAAGGCAGACAGCAGTTCTTCAGTGACCTTCTTGTGTCACTCAGAGCCCAGATTTGGAATTGGTGGCATTACAGAGGAAACAAGAATCAACCATATCTATTTACCATCCATAAAGCCACCCTGAAATCATCTCACTCTACTGGATTTTATAAAATGGAAAACAATGCCTTGTCTGTTTGTTGTCACTTGAATTCTTGGTATTATTTGTTACTGCAGCAAAGGCTGTCCTGTCCTGCCTCATACAGTAATATTAAATTTTTTTAAATAAATGAGTTTAAAGAAAATATTAACTAAGTAATGGTTCAGGATATATCAAACCCCAATCAAAATGATGTTCAATGTCATGCGACATCCAACCTCCTTCCCTCTCTGGTAACCAGTACCAGGACAGAGTAAAGGTTATCCAAATGGCACAAAGTACAATTCCTGAGGCAAAAATGGAACTTTTGCCTCCTTGACAATCATATTGAACTGGCTCTGAAAGGTGGGGTCAGCAAGAATTAAAATCTTTAGGGGCTGGAGGTTAAGATTTAAAATCATCAACTTTCTATGAGCAGTGCGGCATGTACTTCTAGCTTGCTTTTGATGAAACTCAGCTATCCCATGGCGGCTCAGTGACATCAGTGATAGAGGTCAGCTTTTTCTGTGGCCCTGGAAGTCAGTGATAGGATACACACATTGGTAGTATATGCTTCCTTGTCGGTTTCTCCTTTTCCAGCCCTGAAGGTCTCTCTGGGCTGAAATTCTTATTTTCTTTATGTCAATGGGCCAGACAGGGTTAGACACACAGAGAATTTGCAGATGAGAAACCAAGTCTTGATTAGAGAGAGCCCTGAGAAATAGTAGAGCCAAAACTGAAGTTAAGAGCATATAGTCCTGGAGCCCCGTGTCCCCTACCATGACACCAGATGGGGTGCTGAGATTGCAAAGTGATGCTTGTCATGGACAGTGGCTGGCTTCTCCAGAGGCCACAGTATCTTCTAGTTAACCTTACGGCCACATGATTTAATGTTCCCCCAAACCTAAGTAGCTCAGGAAGAGAAGAGCTTGCCATGGTCTGGGTGGTCCAACAATGGCTGTCTCTTGATAGAAAGGTTAAGAATCTAGCAGCTGTTCAGTCTATGAAACTGGATGTTTTAATAGACTGGACTCCAGTCCCATCTATTGCTGGAGTGCTAGAGCAATGCTGGTCTTCAGTCTATATTAGAAGCCCAAAAAAAGTAGGTTCTGATATGCCTCAGCAACAAGATGAGTGGATTTGCCCTTAAGAATGAGGGCAAGTACACAAAAAAACAAAAGCTTCCTTCTTCCATGTCCTTTTAATATGACCTTCCACTAGAAGGTGTGACCCAGATTTAGGAAGGGTCTTCCCATCTCAAATGGTCACTCCAGAAAATCTCTCACAGGTGTGCCCAGCTGCTTGGGCTTTAGTTGATTCCAGATGTGGTCAGTTTGACAACTGTGATTAACCATCCCAGGCATTTTGAAGTAAAATGATATCTAGCGTATGTCTTTAAAAGAATGCAATGGGGAATTAAAAGTAAACATTTCAAATTACCATATGTTAGTCTGGTGACATGTGAGAGATGCCTGCTCTTCCTTATACTATACTACTCCTGATGCCCTGTGTTAGTCTAGTGGTTCTGGTTGTGGTGTATGAGGTCTCTGTTCTTCCTGTTAGTATACTATTCCTAGACTATTACATGTATTTGAATTTTTTTTCAAATGGAGAAAATATAGGACACCAACCCCTGTAATTTTCTTTTATCTCCATGACTCATGATCATCTCAAAATCTCAGCCACTTCAGGAAAATCAGCAAATCAGATGCCATTGTGTTTAATGTGAGACATTCAAAGAAAGACAAACCAGAGTGAGCTTTGTATTTGAAACCATAGGCTGGGCATCACTTGGCTCTGGGGAAGAGAAACTCTACACTGTGTGTTTCCTGGAGTTGGGTGGGGTTGTCTGCAAGGGATTTTCTGCTGCAGAGAACAAGAGAAACTCCCTGGAGGGAAGTAGGATTATCCTGACACTAATCTGGTCCCAGCCACTAATTGGTTACATGTCTTCTGGCATTCCTCAAATAACTAAAGTACTGGGGTAGGAAAGAGCCCAGGGCTCCATCTGGCCCCCAGGTTGCTATGGTCTCTGGAACAGGATTCAAGAGGAACCAATAGGGTTAAGCACAGTGCTGGCTAGATGGAAGGTGTGGCAGGACTATCCAGCTTTAGTGGGATCCACAGGGATGAGGAGGAGCTAGGCAGGCACAGCAAGAGGAGAGGTGTGTAGAAGGAAGGAACGTGGGCATTGGATGGTGGTGGGATACGGCAGGTCTCTATGGATGCAAGGCAGCTGAAGCACAGGGACCACTGCAGGATGTCATAAGAGCTAGAGCTGACCACTGAAGGGAGAGCATTTGGGACTTGGAGTACTATCTATTAACTCATTTGTGCCTCTATACCAAAACACCTGAGACTCAGTGACTTTTAAATAATAGAAATGCATTCCTAGAGATCTGGAGCCTAGACATCTAAGAACAAGACATAGACAGAGGTGGGTTAAGTGTGAAGTGAGGGCTGTGTTTGGGTCTCTTCTTCCATGCTGGCACCTCACAGGCTGTCCTCATGTGACAGGAAGGCTTCGGGCACTACCTTTGACCTTTTCTGTAATGCTATTAATCCCATCATGAGCGTTCTGCCTGAAGGTTTAATCTTCTCTAGACATCCCCACACCCTAACAATATCAGGCTGATTAAGGCTGAGTTTGGAGGGACATGTTCAGGCAGGGCAACTGTAAAAACAGTTTATTTTTGCAGCTCCAAAGATAATAAATATTCACCTGGGGATTAAACCATTAACTTTCACCTTGAGATCCACATGCCAGCTCTACACAGCAGGCAAGTAGGAGGAAGTGGAAGAAATGAGTGTACAACTGCAAAATTCAAGAAAAGACATAGTAAGTGCTTCAGGAAGGAGGAGGGGCTGGGCTTTATGAAGCAGGCCATAAAGAGAACTGAGTTTTGAGAGGAGCTGTGGCTGGTAAGGCTGGCGCGAACGTGTGTGCGTGCGTGCGTGCGTGCGTGCGTGCGTGCGTGCGTGCGTGCGTGCGTGTGTGTGTGTGTGTGTGTGTGTGTGTGAAGAGATGATGCCCACTCAGGACGAGAGGGTGGAAGGATGAGGATGCTTGCTCAGATGTCCGTCATGCCCACAGTGTGAAGTTTGAGATGCCCACCTACTGGTCCTGTACATCTTGGCATCTCTCGCCAGCATCCCACACCCAGACATCAGCAGTCATCTCCATGCATTAAGTATAAGTTCTCATGTCCAATGCAGCAGGACCCTACTCCGGCAGGAAACATAGGCCTTTCACCAGCAACTGTCAATCATTTTTAAAAGGAATGTCCTTTGAAAAAGACACTTGTAATATGAAGTTTCTGGCCCAGCCTAATCCCAAGATCCAGACCAATAATTCCGATATTTATATTAATTACATTCTGCTCGGTCTATGGCTCAAGTTTATTGCTAGCTACCTCTTGCATCTTAACTCAACCCATTTCCATTAATCTGTCTTGCCATGTGGCCTGTAGCTTACCTATTTCATTACGTTTTGCTTCATGGGTGGCTGGATCACATCTCCCTTGACTCCGCCCTCTTTTCCCATTATCTCTGCTCGGATATCCCACCTGCTTCCCTATCATAGGCCGGAACAGTTTCTTTATTTACCAATGATTTTCACAGCATACAGAAAGACATCCCACATCAGACACTCCTAACAGTGAAAGTTTCAGAGGGGAAGATATAGCACAGATAGGGGCTGGAGAGATGGCTCAGAGGTTAAGAGCACTGACTGTTCTTCCAGAGGACCTGAGTTCAATTCCCAGCAAAACCACATGGTGGCTCACAACCATCTATGATGAGGTCTGGTGCCCTCTTCTGTAAAACTGTATGCATAATAAATAAATAAATCTTTAAAAAAAAAAAAGATATAGCACAGAAGGCACCTTGCTTTCTGAGTACAGCTTGCCTGCGCTCACATTTTCCCTGTCCTGTTCCCTTGGGCTAGTTTGTTTTGGGATACAAATGATAGTCACTACCCCAAGCCCACCTTAATACTATTGTCCCCAAATACTGCATTCTGTGTTTAATGAGTTGGCAGGATTTGTAGATACAGAGGATATATCTTGGACTTAACAATAAAAACTAAAAAATGGGAATTACCCTCAAGTGATGGCTGATGAATTACTAAGTAGGGCGCTGCATGATAAGCCAGATGTCAGGGCAGGTCAAATGTCTAAGTGGTTCTTGAGTTTAGAGCTGGCCCTTTACGCTTTGACATCAAGCCACGCCCTCTTCTGAGCTCTGACAGACATCAAGCCCCATTTAAAACAAGGTTTCCACATGCATCTAGCTCTCTCTTAGTCTTCTCCTGGGAGCTCCTCATTTCTCTCTCCTTCTCTTTCTCTTTCTTCTTGCCTTCTCTACTATTACAGCAATAATCTCTCTGTTAGTCATAACCATATTCATCTGACAATAAAGCTCATTTCTCCATAGAAACAGCCGTTAAGAGTCTCCAGCTATCCACTGCTGCCTTCTGCCTCATTTCTGCATTCCTACGTGCATCCATAGAAACCCACCGCCAGAAAACTGGGTATATGTTAACCATGTCAAAATGCACAAAAAATTCTAACATCTGCCATATCACTTTCTGCATCAGAAAATATCTGGCCACTGGGAAGGTGAGCAGAAATCCTACCTCTGGCTATATCTAGTGCTCCAGAAATCTGAAGTGACTCCTAGGCACTGGGAGAGGTCCGTGGGCGGGGTGAATGGAGAAGCCCTTTCCAGCATCATTTTCTGATTGTCTCCATAGCATCACAGCCGCCACTCCACACTCTGTGGTTCTCAGGCAGGGGTCAGCAGCCCCCGAGACTCCAAACAAAATGAAAATGTGGGGATCTCTGTTTAAAAGTAGGGGAAAGTTTATGCTATAAACCTTCACCTTCTCCAGACTACCTCAACCTATTTGCTTTTTAGCTACTATTTAACGTCATGTGAGGTAAAGAAAAATTAAGATGTTAATTCATTTTCATGATTTTTGTGTTACTTTTATTAGATAATCATAATGTAAAGGCAAATATGATGATATTTCCATTCATTTGCAGAATCACTGAAATCATACAGATTGTATGTTCTGCCTCACTGGTGTATATGGATCGTGTTCTTACCAGAACAGTAACAGTGTGATGTAATGGAAATCAGGCAATGTCACCTTGATTTAGAGGTGTGGCCTTTGGGTGAGGCCAGGCCAGTTTAAGACCAGTCGCACCAGTTCTCTTCCTCTTTGCTCCCTCTTGCTCTTGGAAAGCTGGACTGGTCCATGTGGCTTCAGAAAATGGCGAAGCATTAGTTTCTTCTCATTGCTGTTTAGTATTCCCTTGCATTAGTATATATGCATATTAATATATATCAAAATATATTTACATATTCTGTTTTTTCCATTGAAAAGTATTGTTGTGAACATTTTGAGCATACCATTTATTGCACATGCATACAAGAGTGTCATTTCTATAGTGCTCAGTATAGTTACAGCCTTAGTACAAAGCATGCATGTTACCAAATGACTCTTATGCATGACTGGAGGCACTTTTGGATTGCATCCAGGAATAGTTCAAGGGCCTAGTGGGAAATGTTGATGCAATCTTTAAAAGTCTGGGGTTTAGTTCATAGTAAGTCGTCACCTACTTTCTTATTTTTGACAAATGTACATGGTTTATACGATGCCAACATCAGAAGCAATCAGGTGAGAGAAAGAGATGAGAACTCTCTACATAGATTCTGAAACTTGCATAAACATCTAAAGTCATTTCAAGAGTAAAAGCTTCATTAAAAGAGATTTTCTTAGCATGGACTTCACTAAGAATTTAAAGCATCTCTCAGCTGTCTGGGTTGAATGTTTCTGTGTTTAGAAGACATTAGAGATCTGGTCACTTGGGTCTACATAGTTCTGTTTGTCATGAACTGTCTAATCATTGAGGTGGAATGTTTACAAATGAGTAATAACATCATTGAACTGTAGAGCCAGTGAGATTCTTAAATACTCACCAAGGACCTGGTAAGGCTCTTATGGCTTTGGGGTCTTGTTGGCCCAAACACCTAATATTCTGAATTCTTCCTCTAAATGTTAAATGGTGACTACAGTTTTTAACTCTAGTTATACCAAGCCATCCTTGCTTTCTGGAAGACAGAGGCTAAAGATATAGAAAATAAGGTCTCAAGTCCCCCTTCCTTAAGGGACTACACTAGGTTTCTCATTTGAAGGAAGATAGAGACACCCTTGCCCTTCTGGTGCCAGTGATTAACAAGTTAGACTTGTAATTTCCACAGACTGCTGCTCAAGGACAGTCACTGAGTGCCGATAGACAGGTCCTGAGCTCTGCTGTGATATGTGAGTACCCTTTCTGTGTGCTCCCCTTTCTAACCGGTCACCCAGTGCAGGCTCTGGAACCTCTGGGGAGCTGCAGGAAATCCCTTTTCTGTCAGGAGCAGGAAGCAGTGTGGGAAGAATGTGAGGACTTTCCAGCATCATGTTTCACAGGAAACAGAGGGACAGTGGGATCCTCAGGCTGCTTTTGTCTTTGCGTCCTGAGAGTTCTGTCTCATTGTCAGAAGAACATCCACCCCTAATCTTGGCAAGTGTCAAAGCAGGGAGGCACTGAGTGCCAACTCCCTGGCTCTGATGAAATAATGTGAACAGCTTAGGATGTTTCCAAGCCACTGGCTCAGGGGTGAATAGAATGGAAGGAAAGACTGAGGCTACTGAGCTGCACAGGAGATCTGGAAGAACCAAACACTGGAGCTGTACCAAGGCCAATGGAAGAAGTTAGCCATTCTACAGTGAGACTGCCAGGCCAGAGATAACCCTCCAGCTATTACCAGTGCTACCCAGGCTCCAGGAACTGATGTTAGAAGGTAAATAATAAGGAAGAGAACATATCACAAAGGGGTTGTTGAGCAAAAATGGGGAATTGATGGGGAAGTCCAGAGAATCTCCAAATGAAGCACAATGGTCCAGACCAAAGGAGGAAGTAGAGTCACTCAGAACCATAGTAGCCTCTGGCTTGCCTCACCGTCCAAGTTTCCGGTTCCCCACCCCCTTTAGTCCTCTGTGAGCACAGATGGGCATAGTGGTCCCTAACTCCATGCACTCACACTGCTACTGATTAACTCCTGGGAAGCTCTATGATGCCCAACTCAGAAAGGGAGTTGACATCCTGGGGGAAATCACAAAGTCAACATGATGAATCTATACTTACAATCCGTTCCAAAGTGACAAGAAAGGAGGTGACTCTCCCAGCACGGAATGGAACCTGCAGAGGCCCCCAAAGACACACTACATGTGGAAAATACCCCTCCTAGCAAATTCAGAAAATAGTTTCTGAGTCATCTTCTTTTGGAGCTGTTCACTAGGTTTAATTTATGTGCTTGGATACTGGAATTTCAATGAACAGGAAAAAACAGTGAAGGAGGCTAATAATGCCCACTCATGAACTTTCAAGCAGTTTGTGGATAGGTCCGCGTCTCTAGCTAGATCTAGGCTGCCTTGGTGACATTTCCTGCTGTTTATGCTGGAATCCATACTGCAAAAGAAATGCTACCAAAGTCTGCAAGCATGCAGGCACAAACTGAAGTCTGTAACTCTCTAACCAGACTGGTGTTCTAGCATACCGTTGGTGAAAGTCACAATCAGCAGAGGCCACAACCATTGTCTTATGAAAGCGGGCCTGGGTAGGTACATTAGAAATGAGATGGCATCTGATAGTAAAAAAAAAACTAATTTCAATTAATGAGACAATGTGAGCCTTGTCATTCCTGACAGATGTCGTGGTTAAGTGCTAGCCAGTCCTTCTGAGGTTGTACTCCATGTAGTGGTTTGAAAGAAAATGTAGTGACATTTTAGAAATATTAGCCTTGTTGGAGGACTGTCTCACTGCAGAGGTAGGCTTTGAGGTCTCTTATGTTCAAGCTTCACTCAATGGGGCACAAAGTTACTTCCCATTGCCTGTGGATCAAGATGTAGACCCCTCAGCTCCTTCTCCAGCACCATGTCTGTCTGCATGCTGCCATGTCTCACCATGATGATAATGGACTAAACCTCTGAAACTGTAAGCCAGCCCCAAGTAAATATTTTCCTTTACAAGAACTGCCATGGTCATGGTGTCTCTTCATAGTAATAGAAACCCTAAGCTACCCCATTCAAACCTCAGTCCAGGATGGTGACCTGAAACCCAAGGCCACAGTGAGCATCTGTGAGCTCCAGTGGATCAGTGCCATGGCCTTGGGCGGCTCTCCCAAGCCTACTTCCTCCCTGAGTACCATTGCCCAGAGGCCAGGTGTACTGTGGGAGCCACAATAATTCCATGTAATTAAAATAAAATGTTCTTGGCTACATCTCAGGCATATTCTTTTATGGCCAGAACAAAGGGTCAGTTGATGAATTAATTTTTGGTGGGGGAAACTGTAGCATCTATAATTAAATGAACGCTTAGGGTTGGTTTGTTTGTTTTTCAATATCCTATTATGATTGCTATACAGAGTCTCCAAAGCTCATGTTTTCTAATTTATTATCACTTGTGACAGTCCTCTGGGATCTAATAATTGAATTTCACTGTCATCATTTTCATATCCACCAATAAGCACATCTTGCTGAGCAGTCATTCAAATGCCCACTGTGCTCAAAGGATTTGCATCCAGGGTGGAGACTAGGTCAAACCAGAAGGGCCATGCACCATCTCATAGCATTGAGGCTGGCTACCACTTGTGAGCTGAGTGCACATGAGACTATGTGCACTCAGGTCACCTCTGAACATCTTTCTCAGCTGGCAAAGCCTGGGAATCCTTGCTGAAAAGAAAACTGTAAAGTTCCAAACATGCTGATTGTGAGTCACTCTTCAGGGGGACAAAGGTCTGCATATTTGGTGGAGGACTAGGGAGTTTTGTAATGAGATGTTGGAATTCCATCTAGTAAATAAATAAATAAAATAAATAATTTAAAATGTAGACAAAAGGGCTACATTTTCCTCATACTTCAAGCAGGGAAATGAAAGTCAGAATTTTAAATACATCTAGTGTGAGAAGGGAAGGTGTAATATCATCTAAATCTGGCATCATTTAAAACTATTCTCAACTGAATTCTTATCTTAACATAAAAAAAATTAAGTGCTCTATTTCTCAAAGATTGACACCCAAATATGGACTGTGCAGGATTTAGTTGTTGCTTGCCTCCTGGGAGCCCTTGGGAGTCATCAAAACCTGAACCTTGAAATCCTGCAAACCTTTCTTCAGGGTCTAGCCTGGTGACTCTACCTGGTCCTGCCATCCATGCAACCTCCCAAGCTACCCACATCTAGCCAGACATATGAGTCCTCCTTTCTAATCAAAGATCTGCAGACAACCAAGGAATTCCAAGAGCAGGAGAAATCGTCCTCTTCGGAGAAGAGTACAGCAGCTTGTGATTCAATACATAATGGTCAGCCCTGAGAACATATACATACTAGAAATGTTATAGAAACTGAGAAAGTTGTATTTGTGTAACTAGGAATACACACAGACACACACACACACAGACACAACACATACACACACACAAACACACCACATACACACACAGATACACACACAAACACACCACATACACACACACAGACTCTCTCTACCAGTGTTCTCCCCCTAGAGAGCCGTGACTAATGTAGAGAACAAGGAGGCGGCACCTATGAGAGGTTGGAGGGAGGGAAAAAAGGGGGAAATTATGGGATTACATTATATTTTCAGAAACTAAACTAAAAATAAAATACATAAAAACATGAGCCTCCATTACTTTACCTGGAAAATGGGTCCTCAGGTTTTGTGTCTCTTCCCCAAAAAACCAGAAGTGTTCAGGATTTCAATTTTCCTTTCAAAATTTGAAACATTTTTACATTAATAATGAGATAGCATGAAGATATATCAGTAGCCTAAATACAGAACTCATTTAACTTTTGCAGACTTCTTATACACACAGCCTGGCTTTCAGTGCCCTTGGATTTTAACTCCATCTATGCATGAGGTTGGATGAATCGTCTTCCACTGCTGAGTGAGCCATTTGGTGCCCAGAAGTTTTAGATTCTGGGTTTTCCCCCTAGAGATCCTCAGCTATTTAGTTGGCTTCAGGGAGACCTGAGATACCTAGGCAAGGATCTGACAAGCATCAGCACCCAGACATTGCTAAATTCCTCTCTACTGTGGCATCTGTTGAGGTAATCAGACATGTGAGGGAATAAGCCATACATGTTGACTTCAACTGTTTTCTTTATTGACCTTTATTTTATTTTTTTGAGAAAGTCTCTCACCGCAAACCTTGTCATTTCAGCTAGACTAGCTCAATACCAAGCTCCCAGGATCCTCCTGTCTCTGACCTTAATTCCTGGGTTAAAGCCTTTGTGGCCACATCCAGCTTTTTTGTGAGTACTGGGAATTTGAACTGGGATCCTGTAGCTTTTTTGGCAAGCTCTATTATCCACTAAGTGATCTCCTTATCCCATTCTACTAAAGAGGCATTTTTAAAGCATTGCAAGGTCAGTAAGTAGAAAGGATTCTCCTGGGAGCTGGGCCTTCCAGTTCCATCCCCATAATTTTGGAAAACATGGAGAGAAGCAGGGCCTTAGTAAGCACCCAATATTCCTGAAGGCATTAGGCCAAGGACATGAGAAACATCTGAGAAGCTGAAATTCCCATGCCACTGGAGGCTAAATTCTCTTTGACCTTTAGATCATATTTCAAATAGGAAATCATTCAGCATCCTCAAAACAACGACCATTTTAATGAATGAGCTGGGACTCTCCAGCTTCACCCATGCACTTCACTTTGCTGCATTCAGATTCTTTGTCTGAAAACACTGATGCGGCTAGTGCTCCTCCACCTTACCTGCTAATCAACAGTCAGCCACCCAAGAAGAGAATAGAAAGCAGTATGTGTTACATCATGTCCCTTCCAAATCTATACCTGAATTCCACTCCCTCCACACAGCATGGCCTTATGTGGAAGTGGAGCTACTGTAGATACATCGATCAACATGAGGAAATGTACAGTAAGTGGGTCCTCTGTTCTGTCATGTCTATTGTAACCAGAAGGCTGAACACAGATGCATAGACAAAGAGGAGATGCTATTCAGAGATCAGGGCTGACTGTGAGTGCACAGGCCGAGGATCACAAGACCGTAAACAGACCAATGGAAACCAGATGCTATGAGAAAATTCAGGCCTCAGAATAAACCCACCCTGTGAGACCTTTTAGGATCTTCATCCTCCAGGCTGAGACAACGGGGCTGTATGGTTTAAGACTCCAAGTCTGTAGTTCTTTGTTCTAGATGCCCTACTGTTACAGGTGGCAACAGCTTCATGGAAATAGTGTTTTGATAGTCTCTTTACCTTGATCTAGCATAACCAGAGACTAAGCACTTTCTACACACTGGCTCCCACACAATTGTGTCCCACTATCTCAGAGCATCTTGGAGATGCTCTAGAAACCCCAGTTCAGCTGGGCAGTGGTGGTGCATGCCTTTAATCCCAGCATTCAGGAAGACAGAGACAGGTGGATCTCTGTGGGTTTGAGGCCAGGCTGGTCTACAGAGTAAGTTCCAGGACAGCCAGAGATACACAGGGGAACCCAGTCTCCAAACAATAACAACAACAACAACAACAAAAGACAACCAACCAACAAACAAATCCAGGCCAGAAGAGTTCTATAGTAGGGTCAAGGTAGGGAAGAAAACACGCATCTATCTAAAGTTGTATTATTCATCTCAGCCCTGATCAGATGTTAATCACAGCCAGAGAGATGCTAACTCAGATTGTCCATGGTCTGCAGCCTTATAAGGAAAAACTATGCCCTTGAAGTCTTGCAGACTGGAATAGCTGCTGCAAATCTGAGCTTTCTGATAAGGATGAGAATCCAATGCCATTTTCCCTCTGCGGTAAAAATAGAACCAAGTCAAAAGAGGAAAGAATATATAACAAACCCCTCTCTCTCTGTCTCTCTTTCCTCCCCCATCTCTATATCTATCTATCTTTCCTCCGCCTCTTCTTCCTCTCTCTCTCTCTCTCTCTCTCCATCCCTCCCTATTCCTCCTGCCCTCCCATTTATCTGGTTCTTTCTCTGTCCCTGTCTCTCAATGGAGGGGCCCACTGACACAGACATTTCTTTCCTGCTGAAGTGAGTCTCTGTTCGTGCTTCACATTCAGGAGAATGGTGATATTAGCTTCTGCACCCTGGTGTGATGATGATACATAGGCCAAGGTCAGCGTCCCATCAGCTACTAAGGCTGCTCTCTCTGGCAAAGGCAGATAACCACTCACCTGGCAGGGCTCCTTGCCTGTACTTCAATTCATGTCCACAGTGTCCCTTATCTCACAGAAACACCTGTCTTTCTGAGACAGAAAGAAATTCATAAATCATCAATAGTCCTTGAATTTTTTAAAGTCTTTGTCATGATTTTGCGGGAGAGATTAGTGGCATGAAGGAAGACAAAGTGGGACAAAATCGGCCATGCATTTACGACAATACCATCTTCAATGTTCTAGAAAATAGAAACCTGGACTTCAGAGGGTGAAAAGTTTTTCAGTAAAAACTTTATTCCTAATAGGACTAATGTCAAAAGGAGTATTTAAAAATGCACTAGCATTTACTGCGACTCTCCCTTGTGAAGCACACTGGGTGATAAGTGTCCTGACAGACACAAGGCAATCTTAGACTCCCTCTGAACAGACTGAGGTCTACAGGAAGACACAAATGGAAGGCATCTGTATAAAATCCTCAAGTATGTTGTTCTGACAGCATCTCATGTGTCCCAGGCTGGCCTACATCTCCAGAGATACAGCCAAAGATGACCTTAAATGTCTGGTCCTTCTGCCTCCACCTCCTGAGTGCTGGGGTTACAAGAGTTCATCATGGGGCCTGGTTTATGTAGTGGTGGGGATCAAACCAGGGCTTTGCATCTGCTAGGCAACATACTTCCAACTGAGCTTCTCCTCTGAGCCCGGAATTCTCCCCCTTTGAAGAATGTATTTCCATAGTACAGAGAGAGACACTAAAGCCATATTACACTCCACAGTCAAATACACTACCTGACAGCATCCATCAGTTTTCAACAGTGGCTGGATAAATGTACACTTGAGTGGGGCTGCAGCCATTAAATGACTTCCCCAACACAAGAATGCATATGACTCTCATCAAAGTACCTGCATATGAGTCACAGCCAGGAAAGACTGAGCAGTTGCCTTGTAGCTCTGGATAATAAGCCAGGGAGGGGACAAGGAACTCTTTGCTAGCTCTATTCTGTAGAAAAATAAAATAAAAGCAAGACAGATATCTTATCCTCAGGGAGCTCAGACTGGAAAGAACTGACCTTGTACTGTAAAACCATGACCCAGGCATGTCCAGACAGGCTGAAGTATTTGTGACTGGGAGATAGCTACATGTCCACAGGATACAAAGGACAAATGATATAGCACCAGACATTGTCTTTATGTATTTCATAAATTAAGAAAACTAGATAGAAAGCGAAGGTCAAAATCACACATAAATAAAGCATGGTTTTCAGTATTGTACTGGGAGAAGCCATTGAGGTTTTATTTGTCACAATGAGCAAGACTGACGTAGCAGAGCAGCAGGGCTGGTGGCCTGAGCTGGGGAGCTGTACAGCCTGGCTGGGAATCATCTCCAGCACCTCCTGACTGGGGATGGTGACACAGATCCATATCTGCTCTATGGCCAGGCTTTGTCTCTAATGTGTGGAGTCTTCAGAAGGTGGGTCTCATGATGACTAAGACTGGACACAGTATACAGTGTAATAAAAGTATAAAATACCTGAGACTGTCAAACAATGTATAGGGTTCATAAACAATAGGCGATTAGTCATTTTATTTTTCTTGCACCAGTGAGCTGCTTTTCTTTGTCGACAATGCTGAGCTATGGTGACAGTCTGAAGTACTAGGCTTCTAGGTCATCTTGTTCTTCTCCCATTATCACTGATTTTCAGTTTTATGTTTGCTTTATGAGAAGCACTTAGAATGTGAAGTCCTGGCCTCTTGGGAGATGCTGTCCCTTTCATTATATATGCAGCATTTAGAGAGACATCTATGTGAAAGTCCATGAGACCATAACAAAAGGTATTCCCATGCTGATGACAGAGCCTCACGCACAGGACTTTAGAAAACACAAAAGTCTCCATATTCCCTTACTAAATCATTTTCATAGCACCAAAACAAACCTCACACACAGAGCTATTTGACTACCAAGTGAATCTCACATTAATTCATTTGAAAAATATAAAGTCACCAGGTTTTACACACTATCATAAAATTTAATCTAATTGCTTTTTCCTTTGTACAAACTCTTCAATCCAATCAAGAATATTTCTTCTTGGGGCTGGAGAGATGGCTCAGTCGTTAAAGGCACTGGTTGCTCTTCAAGAGGACCTGAGTTCAGTTCCTAGCAACCACCTGATGGCTCACACCTATCCACAATAGGATCCAATGCCTTCTTCTGAGATGCAGGCATATATACAGATGGAGCACTCGTATACATAAAATACATAAATAAATACAACTTTAAAACAAAATATTCCTTTATAATTTCTTTTTAAAGTTACATATATTTGAGACAAAGAATTCCTTGATAGAATGTTTAGCAAGTGAAGTTAAAATTTACAATCTTAAAAAGAGGCCAACTAAAATACATTTTTTAAAGTATAAAAGAAAAAAGAAACTATGATAGCTGGGAGCTATACAGTGGGATTATATGGTTGACACTTGTGTAATTAGATTTCCAGATTACCAAAAGAAAGAAAGGAATATTGTAAAGTACTTGTGAAACACTAAGAATTTACTAAAACCATTGAGAGAAAATCACCCATAGGTCCAAGGATTCCAGAGAGACCTAAGCAATTATGGTTACAAAAATTTATTTATTTATTTTTTAATTTTTAAAGACATAGTCTAGGCTGGCTACTCACTAAATAGATCAGACTGGCCTTGAAGATGTGATGATCCTCCTGCTTTAGCTTCCTCAGTACTGGGATTAGACTGTGCCTAAATGCCAAGATTTAATTGCTTCTTCAACTGACTATAAAATAGAGATTTGAAGGGATTTTTCTTAAAGGGGCAGACAGCAAATATTTTATGCCTCATAAATTATGTGTTCTCAGCGTGAGCTATTCTATTTTGCTATTTCAGCATGAGAGCAGCCATAGACAAAATATAAACAAATCAGAACAACTGTGAGCTAAGACAAGCTTTGACATGGGTCTTGCATAGTTCTACACAGTGATTAACACAGGCACTGGAGAGGGTGAACAAACTTTTGAGGCTAGCCTGGGCTAATAGATTGAGACTGTCCCAAAACAATATGGTTTGGTTTATGAAAGGAAGTGGCTTGTCTACAGAGCCATCCCTACTTTAAAATGAAATTCTTCTCTTAAAAAATTCTTATACTGTACATGAAAGACACATCATCACATGTGAAAAGATTCCCTGTGGTTAAGTATAAGACGTATGTGGTAAACTCTAGAGTAGAAAGCGCCTAGAACTAAGTTTAGCAAGTCCATAACATGCAGTTGGTCAATGTTTAGAAGTCAACCTTATCAGGAGGTAGAGAATGACCCAACTAGACATTTTATGCTACCAAGTAAAACTTTCAGTGCCAAAATGGGCTACATCTTGTTGAGTCCTTGGCCAAAGGGATCCCATAACTTGATAGTAAGGTTCTGTTGCTGGAAATACAACTTACTTACATCATTGAATACAGAGAAATTGACCTGGTGACAACTGGGAGCTTTTCTCATACCAACTAGTGTTAATAATGCTAAAAGGTACTGTGCAGGATACTGGCAGTGAAAAGTAATCATCCAAGTCACCCAGCTACAAATCTTTTGACCTACGACAGCAACCTGCCTGAAAGATATACTGGTGTAATAAAGGTTCAAATGTTATGGAAGTAACCAATCATGGGCTGATTGAATTTAAGATCCACTCTGTGAAATGGAAGCCATACTTGACACTGTTAAAATGGCTTATTATTTTCTGAAGGAGTATAACAATGATTCCAAATGACGTATTGTTATACCTATACATTAGAGCATCACCAAACCCTCATCAGAGAAACCTCTTGCAACAGATAGTAATTAACATTGAGACCCACAACTGGACAATGTGCAGAGAGTGAGAGACTATGGGACACTCAGTCTTAAATGTGATGTCACCATCAAAGCTCTCCCCCTCCCCCAGGGCTCAGGAACCTATACAGAAGAAGAGGCAGAAAGATTATAAGAACCAGAGGTGATAGATAGCTCCAAGGAAGCCACATCATTCAAATACAAAAGGATTAATGCAAATATGAAATCACAAAGACTATGATACATACACAGACCTGCACAGGTTCTACACAGACAAAATCCCAAAATAGAGAAGAGAAAGGGGAGATAAAGCACAACCTATAACCAAGCAACTATTTGCAATTTTACCTTCTAGGAAAGGGAAAATTAGTTTTCTTCACTAGAGTTTCACTGGGTATATCAACTGTACTCAAGGGCAGTTTCCTTGCCCAGGAATATTTGGTTAACACAAAGTAGACTGCACTAGAGTGTGGGGTGTGTGTGTGTGTGTGTGTGTGTGTGTGTGTGTGTGTGCTTGTGTGTCACAGTGTGCTTATGGAGGCCAGAGAATAATTTATAGGAGTCAATTTTCCTCTAGTATCATGTAAGTCCCAGGAATCCAATTCAGATCCCCAACTTGGCATCAGGTATCTTTCACTCTTGAATCATCTCACATTCAGACATATTGTAACTAGCAATATCAAACTTATTAAATATATATGTATATATACATATATACTAAAATTTGATGCAAGGGATATAACGCAGGACCATACACATGCTAAGCATATATTCTACCACTGTCTGTGATGTATGCATACAGTTGAAAAGGCCAATGAGTCAAAATCATTTTTAATAGTGGAAAAAATTCTGATATTTACCACATTTCAAGATTTACCATGTAAGCAAGGTAACTTAATATTGGCACAAGACTAGGCATTAATCAATGTCTCCGAGTAGTAATAAGAGTCAGGGTCAACTGGTGTAGCAAAATTGCAGAGGTTATTCTAGAGTAAGGTGTTCTGTTTTGTTTTGATGTAGAGACAGTCTCAATGTGTTGACCTGTAACTTTATATTTAGGCTAGTCTTCCCTTGAACTGGCAGAGGCTCACTTAGCTCTTCCTCCCAAGGAGTACTGAAATTAAAGGCATATGACATGTTTGACCAAGAAAGCCTTTTTATTTATTTTTTTAACAAAAGGTACATGGTGCACATCTCTCTGCACTCACTTACCTCACACCAGAAGGTGTGGAGACATTTCAAGATCAGTTTGGAAGCCAGGTGCTATGGTACATGCTAGAAGCTCAGCATTGAGGCATGAGAATCACTAAGCTTCCCAAACTGGCTTTCTATTGCCATGCTATACACCATGACCAAAAGGAGAAAGAAAATAAGGAGTAGGAAAAACAAGGAGAAAAGGAAGAAGCATGGTCTTAGGTTCGTTCAGAAAGTTGGTAACTTGAACACAAACAATGGGGAAAAAAAGCAAAGCTGATTTTGTTGGTCTGTTATTTTTTTTTATCAGGGTTACAATTTCTGACCATGATCATTGCGTTATGGTTATTCAAGAGGTCAGTCTGATCTAGAGGGGGAAACATGAGTTTAGGAACTGCTCTTGGGGAACCAAGAGGGGACCTTTAAAACAAGCATGAACACAAGGTAGTGCAGAGTGCACAAATGTGAAAGATGATTACAACTTTCTTGATAAAATTTCAATTATGACCTTTTAAAACAAACAAACAAACCCTAGAAAGGAGAAGGACACAGGGTACAGGGAGGAGAACAGGTCAAGTGTAAATGTATGAGTGTGTGTGTGTGTGTGTATGTATCAATGTATATATGTGAGTGTATGAGTGTGAGTTTGTGTATGTGTGTGAATGCGTGTATGTAAGTGTGAGTGTGTGTTCAGTAGTAATTCAGAAGACGAAATAAAATGTGACAAGACCTGAGAAGGTCAATAAAGGACACAAATAGATTCAAGATGCAAACTGATTTCTTAGAGTGTAACTCCATTCAAATAATATACATTATGCAAGCGGACAGAAGTCAATGGCTTTGGCAGCAGAATCCAGAGTGTACAGCCCTGTGGGGCTCTTCCTGAGAAATGGGGGATTAGCAAGTAGACAGGGATGAGAAAAGAAGCACCAACATCACTCAGAAAGAAAAAGGATCTGCCCCCATGCCACCACAATGTATCACTATGGAGGGAACATCTTGGAAACAGACACTTTCCTCTCTCAACACATATATGTGCATAAAATGCCACGTACACAACAGAGTGCATACAGCTCATGCACATAAAAACAATACCTGGAATAGACAGAGCAACAGTATGCTGGCTAAATGATGTGCAGCTAGTGATTTAAAACGCTAAAAAGGGCCTGTGAGATGGACCACGTGGCATAATGATAGAACCAATTCTTGCACGTTATCTTTTGACCTCCACATTTCCCCGCAATTGTGCCTAAATTTGTACTAGAAAGAAATACATCAAATATAAGTTGGGTCTGAGGACAGGACTTAGGGATGTAACCTGAGAATATTTATTTCCAACAGAGACATTTCAGGCTGAAAACAAACATGGCAGTTTTGTTTACTTGCTGAGAGGGCTAATGCCAGTGTTTGTTGTTATTGGGAGGTATTTTAATCTCCCAAAGGAAAAAAATCCATGGAAGGACACATTGGCTGGAGAAGGGGGAGTCAGAGGATTGTGACCTGCAGCAAAAGTGAATTATCACATGCTACAGTGTGTGTATGCTAAGAGCTAGGAGTGACATCCACCACAGAGTAAGCACTGCTTCACTGGAATGGGCAAGGACTGCTCCACAGCCGAAGCTGGTCTCAGTGCACAATGGCATTCCCCTGTCTCAGCACAGGCTGTGTCATAGAACTAGCACCAGAAAGCTCAGCAGTCTGGAAGACATGCTGCCTGATTCCATAGTCAGGGCATGCTGGGGTCTGGAAGATGGACATGACAGCTGAGTTCTGTCTTCATAGTCCAATCACAAAACCATGGTACTGTGCTAAGAACAAATCACACTTCCCATGACTGTAATTCTCTCAGATGTTCAGATACTCTGTCTCAAGTTAAAGCAGCCAGAGGATGGTTTTTCTAATTAGTCTATCACAGTTATTTCAGTAATTAATTCATTAATGCTTAAGTGTAATCTCCAAGTAGCTGTTTCCTTGTACAACATGAAATGAGTATAATTTGCCCTGACATTTAAGAAGGATAAAATGGCCTAAAATTCCTCAGAAGAAAAATATGAAAAGTCTACATCTAAGCAAGCTGAGAGGAAAGGAATATTGGGTAGGTTGTGGAGGAGCAGACATAAAACGGGAGCCATTGTGAAACTGAGCTGCCCCTGCACCCTAAACTTTAATCTAAGGGATGAGGCAAATTATGCCAAGAATTTCATAAACACAAAACATTTCTTGACTATTAAACTCACCTTTTTTTTAATTATGAGGAAGTATTTCAATTACTATCATTCTTCATCACATTGTAGAAAAGCCTCAAGTAACTAGGACAAGGGGCAGAGGCAAAGATAGATAGCTTTAATCCTATTATCTGAGCTTCTGATTGTGTTTAAGCAGGAATGCCTAGGCCCTGAAATTCTAAAAAGCACCAATACAGCTTGCCATCTCCGGCAGGAGAATCCAGCTACTTGCAATGTACTTAACACTGAGCACCTGTCAGCAGAAATGCTGCTGGCTACTGTTAAGTACCACAGAGCCATGGTGCAGTCAGAACTCAGGATGCTCATCTCAACTGATGCCGAAGTGGAAGCACAGAGAACAGGTTAAAAATAAATAAATAAATAAAAAGAACCAGTGATGACCTTGTGGTGGTGGCTATGAGACTTATCACATGTCCTTGTTGGCTTCTTGTGGACTTTCACACTATCATTCTTGTTTTTTTTCTGTTTTTTTAAAAAGATTTATTTATTATGTATACAGTATATAGAAGAGGGCACCAAATGTCATAGATGGTTGTGAGCCACCATGTGGTTGCTGGGAATTGAACTCAGGACCTTTGGAAGAACAGTCAGTGCTCTTAGCCTCTGAGCCATCTCTCCATCCCCCACACTATCATTCTTTTAGGGTGGTGAAAGTCTCCATCCTGGGTCACAGTCTGGAGTTTTGAATAAATTTCTGACACTTAAATGCTTGACTGTCATTTATCTCCAACTCTTAAAAGCAAAGCAGGAGTGATTAACAGCAAACAATGCAACACCTGCTTTAAATTCCCATAGAGCAGTAGCCTGTTGGTCTTTGTCGAAATCAGTGTATGGCAAAAGAGTGAGATTGCCCTGACCACACTTACCACCTTGCAGAAGCAGTCACTCATTGGGCATGGTTTACACTGGACCAGACCTAATTGTAGCTTCAGAGCTGCACACTGCTAGCTCAGTCAAGATTCTTTTTTTTTTATATGCTGGAATTTTATCTTTTCACAGGGGAAAAAAGCCCCTATAATCTGTGTTCATGAAATCCAGAGGGTGTGGCTGTTAGGGAACACCAGTTAGGACCTAGCCACCTTGCTGCAAATGGCATTCGGCAACATTTCACTCTGGGCTGGCCATTTGGTTTTAGAGCAGTGTTCCTGTGTCTTTACATATAAACTCACACAATCGTTTCTTTAAGATAAAGTCCATACTCTCTGTGAAAAAGAAAATAATAAAAAAGAAAACTCACAGATATTAAACTTATGTTTCATTTATATGAATGAAAATTGCTGTTGAAAAACTCATCCTGTCCTTTTAAACATGCATCAAATTACTTGGAAGTTCCAACAAGACATCTCTATTAGTATGTGGGTTTATTGACATAACTGAACATAACAATGTATAACATTTATTCATTTCTCACTGAATACTTTTCAGTGAAACTATTTTTAAGTCCAGGCTTTAGCCATTTTACATTGAAAAAGGCAGGTGGTAGATACAATCAGTGCATTTTTTTCCAGACTTTCAATGGGCCCCAGTTTTACACTCTGTAAAAGAAAACAGCTAGGAGATGCAACTGTGCTGTGCATGAAAAATTGTGAGTTATATAGAAGGTTCCAGATAGCCTACAAACAGCTTCACCTCCCACCTCCCACGTACCATACGCTTGGAATCTAAAACAAGGCCTGGCAGCAAACACAGAGTGACAGTCTATTTCCTGTGGTTTATTAAGTTTGGGCCCTGCAGATAAAACGGCCAGAGAAGCAGCTGTGACTTAAGTGGGTCTGGACATTTATTCATCCGGACATAAACAAAGACCGGCTTATTTAGACCCCTGGGTCCTCAGCTGCTGGGCCAAGGCAGGCACGGCTCATGTAGGCCAAACATAGAGTGATTGGGTTGAAGGGCCCTGGACTGTGAAGGATTCCCTGAATCTTTGGGACCCTCAGGGACCCGAGGCCTGAAACAGAAGAGTCACTGTTAGGCATAGCACCTTGAACTGGCTGACCTGCACAGTACCCTGCTGCTAATAAATCCATATCCACAGCGACTGTAACCACAGTGTACACTCTCTTAGTGAGTGTTCTTAGACCACACACGAATTATTAATGTGAACCCAACCACTACATTTAACATAAACATGGACTTCATAAATATCAAGGGAAGAAAAGTATCCCAAATAGCTAAAAACACAACTAGCAGGAGAGTAATTCTAAAATAAAAAATAGTAATAATGAAGAAATATTGCAATTACTACAAAAAGGTAAGATTTAATTACATAGTAAAACACTGCTTACTGAAAGAATTAATTTGTAAAATATAGAATTATTTCACAGTGAGGGTTAAGGTACTCATGGTCTTCTGGGTTTAGTAGACAGGGATACTCACTACTGTATTTTCTTCACATTTGTTTCCCACAATTTCTTCTCTTCTATCATAACGTGGTCAGAGATTACACTACTAACAGACAATGACTCATTGCTGTGTTTTGTAATATTGTGATTGACTCAAAGCCTCACAAGCAAAGGCTGCCAATGAACCCAGTCCCCAGCCTGACAGTAACCTTATGCTTACTGCCTAACCATGCTACTCAGACACGGTGCTGTCCCAAAGGGCAGACACTGCTGAAATGCAGTGAGAAGGGGGTTCACATTTATACCCAGCTAGACATGCTGTCAAAAATGTGGTGAGCTGGAGAGGCTGGAGTACCCTAGGGAATCATCAGTTTCATACATATTGCATTCTTCTTTTTTAAAAAAACAAATTTGGCATTCGGTTTTTTCCATATATAGATTTTAAAAATAAAATTAAAACCACAGGAGCAAGACTGGTGGAGAAGTATTGCATGCAGCCTTCTCCTGAGAACAATCTTGGTTACCCAAAGGTCAGCAAAAGGTCACATCCTCTACAGGATAAACAGTAGAAGGGCTCCAGTCCAATCAAGAGTCTTTGTGTGTATTGGCCAGTTTGTTAAATGTTCTTCATATTGTTGGAAAAGGTAGTGCCTTGCTGTTTAAACCTCAAGGCTTCCTGGGTACTCTACTAGCCAACAGAAATGGGTTCCTGGTGAGTGTGGCACCTATTTACCCTCCCCATCTCTGCAGATACCATCAGATCGGTGAGGTCATTTGCAAGACCCCCTTTGTGATGGTGGTTGGTTGCCCTTTGCTTAACGGGGAACAGAATTCTACCATAGAACAAACAGATGTACAAACCGGAGTCTTCTGGTCATGGTGGGAGCATAAAGCACCCTTTCTAGCTCAAGGCCAGGCAGGCAACCGTGCTGCAGTGCCACCAGAGCCATGACCTAGGTGTGTCAAGGCTTCCCACTTTTACCCCATCCATTTGTCCCAGCTTTTGGGTTTGACAACCAGGACCCATTTGCTTTGTGGGTACCAGCACAAGAACGGTGGGTGGCGTCCAAAGCCACTTTCAGTACCACTTGGCTTCAGTAAATGCACAAAAGGGAGAAAAAGTGGTGTGATAAAGTCTTCCTCTGAGATGGCATGGGGCCACGGAGAGAGGCCCCTCAAGGCCAATGAGATGGTTTCCACACCAAGGCACTAAACCTAGTCAGCAAATCTTTGCAAGAGATGATCCTCCCGTCTCAAGCTGCTACCAGCCCCACCTCCCGTGCTATCCATGAAGCGGTCACAGGGAAACTCAATGAGGTCAGCCTCGCTGAGCGCGCACACGGTGGTGCGGGGCCGGTGCGACTGGAAGCCTGAGAAGTCCGCAGACACACCAGTGCCCATGGAGCGCAGCGGCCGTCGGGTGGAGTACATGTGGCGAACGTGGACCGGGGCCCCTCCCTTCCGTCTGGCACGCAGCTTTCTCCGTAGCCACCGCGATCCCCAGGCCGCCAGAGCCAAGAGCACCAGCAGTGCGTTGACAGCTAGCAAGACCAAGGTCAGGAGCTGGTAGTCGACGCCACCTCGACCTCCTGCCTCTGGCAGGGTTACCAACCCTGCACAGTGGTCCCGGGGGGCCACGGAGCAAACTCGGCCCCCAAGCACGCCCTCCACGCACACTAGGTAAGGAGTGTCTCCGCGTAGCTCGTGCAGCGTGGCGGAGTCGCTGCGCTCTGGCAGGTAGACGAAGCGCTGGAACTTGGGCTGCTGGCCAAAACGGTCAAAGAGCAGGCGGAAGCGTGCGCCGCCCTGCGGCCTGGGACTGCGATGCTCTCGAACTGCCCAGCGCACCGAGGCGCTATTGGCGCTCACCGCCTCCACTGTTAGGTTGCACAGAATAAATTTGTTGAAGTCACAGGGGTCAGATACCAGCGGTGGCAAGCCGACCCCACCGTCGGTTAGGCCTTCTCGCTCTTGCTTTTCCGAGGGTAGGCGTTGCTTTGCCGCACGCTGCCAGCTGTCTCTGACAGATGGTGTTCCGGAGGGGGGCTCAGCCGTCAGGGTGGGCTCTGCCTGGGCAAGATGGGCACGGGTGGGACGTCCTCGATCAGGCTTCTTGTGCAGGTCCAGGGACTGTGGGGCAGGACCCGAAGCAGCAGCAGTAAAGGGACCTTGATGCTGTGAGCCTGGACCCCGCCGGCTCAATCTTAGAGAGCTGCGGTTCCCCACAAGATCCTTGGCAGCCCCGCCCCAGGCCACTCCTGATAGAAGTCTTCCCCGCTGATGGGGCTGGGGCTGCGGTGGCAGCTCCTGCGCGAGACCCCCTGCAGGGGGCGTCATCCCCTCCCTTGTAGTTGTGGATAGAGGCTCCTGCCTACTTCCTGCTGTAGGGGAAGGGGAAGGATCCACGCAAGACCCATTCTGTAGCAGTTGGTCATCCAGGTAATCCAGGTACTTGCCCCGCAGGGCCGGGGGATGGCGACACTGCACGAAGACCGTAAGAAGGCGGCCCTGAGAGTGCCAATCGCCCATCCAGCGCTTCAAACCCCGCAATCTGCAGTCGCAGGTCCAACCGTTGCCGTCTAGATCTAGGCGGTAGAGAGCTGGGCTGGCGGCGAAAATGTCTCCAGAAAGGGCTTTGAGCGCATTGTCACGTAGGCTGAGCTCCCGTAATCGGCCCTGGTGGCCAAAGGTGGCAGGGTGAAGAGCAGACAGCTCATTGCCGCTCAGATCTAACGCCTCCAAGCTGTGCAGAGGCTCCAGCAGTGCCAGGGGAAGCTGGCTCAGCCGGTTGCCTTCCAAGTGCAGCTCGCGCAGGGCCTCTAGGCCCCAAAAGGCCTCCGGCGCAAGCTGTGTGAGCTGGTTGCCGCTTAGAGAGAGCAGGCCAAGGCGTGGCAGGTGTTGGAAGACGCGAGGGCCGAGATGCTGCAGGCTATTGGAAGAGAGAATGAGAGTGGAGAGGGAACGCAGAGGGACGAAGGTGGCCGCATGGCGCAAAGAGGGCTGCAGTTCGTTGGCAGAGAGGTTGAGGAATCGAAGTTTGCCCAGCTGGATAAATGCATTCTTGCCCAAAAAGCGGATGCGGTTAGACTCCAGGTGTAGGTAGAGCAGGTTGCCTAGGGGAGCAAAGACAGCGTCCGGCAGTGCCCCCAGAGAGTTCCCGTCCAGCCGTAGCTTGACTAGACTCTCCAGGCCCTCGAAGGAGCTGCGGCTAAGGCGGCCAATCTCATTACCATTAGCGTAAAGGATGCGCAGCTTGCGCAGCGGAGCCAACGTGCCAGGAGCGAATGCCTGCAAGAGGTTGTTCCCCAGATACAGCTCCTCCAGGCGCGAGAGCTTCTCGAAGGTCTTGGGGTGGAGAGAGCGGATCTGGTTGTACTGCAGGTCCAGCCGTCTGAGCTGTCCCAGACGGTGGAAGTCGAAGGCGGTGATGTTGGTGATGAAGTTGCCGCCTAAGCTATAGGTGAGCACCTCCTGGGGACTAGGCAGCGAGCTGGTCTTGGGCACCGCGCGAAGCCCCCTGTTGGTGCACAGGAGGTGCTGGGGATGCTGGCAGTCGCAGCGCTCCGGGCACACGGACTCGGCCCGCGGGAATGCCAGGCAGCCGCACACCATGAGCCAGAAGCGCACGGCGGCACCGACACCCTCCATCGCCGCCTGCCCAGTGCGCTGCGGCCGGATCGTCCTCTGGGCTGGCCGCTTCTGTGTCTCCTCTGCATTCCCCTCGGCCGGGCCAGAGTCACTAAAAGCCTCTTGCGGACTTCTCTGCTGCTCGGTCCAGCCCTTCCTCTGTCCTTTGTCCGGGTGGCTGGCCTGGGTCACCGCAGGCGGGCTTCGCGGAGCCAAATCAGGAGGCGCTGGGAGCTTGATGAGCCCCGGGTACTACTTGTTGCATTTCTGCACAAAACTGTTTCTTCGGATGCGCGTTGGGGGCGGGAGGAGCGAGCAAGAGTTGGTGCTTTTTGTTTGCTCTGGAGTCCGGAGAACTGGATTCCCTGGCGCGGATTCTCCCCGCCAAGCGGATTCCCCCACTGCAGGCGGGATCCCTTCCAAGAGCTGCTGGGGTGCGGCTTGGCTGCGGAGCACCCGCCGCTAGGCCCGCGGCTCCGGCGCCTGCTCTCTCGTGATCCGGGGAGACTCGGAGCGCAGCCGGAGTGGGCAGCCTGGGGGCGGCGCAGGCTGCGTCCGGAAGGGACCCATGTCTGCAAGGAGCGAGCAAACCCGGCGGAAATTCGTTCTTCCCACACTCTGCCCCCCGGGGGATGCAGGCGGAGAAAGAGGAGACGGCGGAGGCAGGACAGACCCCGGCTGGGGGAGGAGGAAACACTAAGTGGCTCCGCGTCTGGTCAGCCCCAGCCCGGACGCCAAGTGAGAAAAGTAGGGATTAAAAACAGCTGTACGGGTCGGCGCGCGGGCTGGGGGCGGGGGTGGATTACCGGGCTAGCAAACGGGGATTGCAGACAGAGACCTTTTTATTTTAGGCCAGTTTGCCGGCGGCTTCGGAACAGTGGGAGCGCGCCTTGTTTTACCTATTTAACCTACTCTTCCCGGTACCACACCGTGTGAGGCTGAGACAGCACCGGCACCCCTGGCATTCTACCCCAAGTCTGGGGTAACCTAAGGTTGCCTGCAGAAGGCCGTCGGGGGACTGTAGTCAGAAGAGGCCAGCTCAATCCTCTGGAAGTGTTTGAGTTTCTGATGTCCTTTTGCTAGACTCAAAGGACAGGCACCGCCCCTTTTAGGTTTCTACACTGAATACAGGCTGGATTTCCCTCTGGGAAAAACCAGGAAGAAGTTCATAAGCCGGACGCTACAGTGATTGTATCAGGGCCACACTTGGTGATTCGGCCCGATTAATTCTCTTGCAGTCTTAAAGCCCTTGAAGTAGGCCCCGAACGTGTGTCTGTACACAATAACCTGCACAGCTCCCTGGGAAATTGCTTCCTGAAGGGCCCTCCTGCTTTGTGCCTGAGCTTGCAGCGATCTTGAAAGTTTTTGAGCTCTAATGTGCTCAGACCTGGATTCTTTGAGGGTGTGTGTGTATGTGATGTTAACCGGGTGTGTGTGTGTGTGTGTGTGTATGATGTTAACCTTTATTAAGAATACAGAAAAAGGGACCATTTTATCCGCAGTTCTCTTAGACATAGTCCCGGACAGTAAGAACAAGTAGGAGGCAGCTGCTTTTGCTAGCTGCTTGCTCAGGCAAACCAACTTTTTGAAAACAGCCCTTCCTCCAAGGTTTTCAGAAAAATATTTTAGGCTTACTCTCTGCTACCAGTGTGGAAAATTCGAGTACATAGCCTGGCCTGAGGAGACTGACCATCCAGAGGGAAGAGGGGAGCACTGACGGGCTAAATAAGAAAAGTGAGTCGGAGGGGAAATCTGCAAAGATTCGATTTTACCAACTCCCACATTTCATTGTCTTGTTGACCAGTTTACGGATGGGAGTGATGGAGGCATGTGCTGAACGGAGGGGAGTGATGGAAGCATAAGCTGGCAGGGTGGTAAGTGAAGACTTCATGGCTGAGCACTGACCCTGACTTTGCAGGGAGATGGGTGTAGGAATTGCTAGTGAAGCATGTCCAGTTTACTGGGATCCACTCTGAGTTTCAAATAAAAGACAACCTTGAGACACAAGTGTCTGCTTTACTGAAATGAAATACGAAGTTTATTTTTCATTTATTGTGACAAGCCCAGACTCCCTTTAAGTACTGACTCCAGTGAGTGTGGCTGCTGGAAGGGGAGGAGCTGGGTTTGTACAGGGTATATACTTGGCTAGTTCTGCTGACCTTTGCCAAGACACTGTCCTGGCCAAGAATAGGGATCATATGGAGTTTTCAGAGGAAACAGTACCCAATTGCTGGTAACTTTTAGGCACAACCACCCCTAGAGATGCCTAAATGGAGCTGCTTGTATGTTCCCACCTTCTACAGCACCTTAGTAGGGAACAGTTTAGGAGCTGAAAGATGCCTGGTGTGAAACAGGGAAAGGCAGAAACCAAATCCCACTCCTTTGCATAAGCCCATTTCTTTTCTGGGCCATTTGCAGAAAATCTCAGAGCCAGGATAAGCAAAGGTAAGAATTTCTCCATGGTATGGATCACCTAGCCTCTTTTACAAACACCTCTAAGTAAGACTTACAAAGTTAGATAACACACACAATACAGGCGCGCGCGCGCGCACACACACACACACGAATACATACACATGAACACCCTTGAGTTCAGTGTCAAATATCTCCATCAGTAGTCTGGATCGCAGTGAAATGACATCACCCAGAGCTTTGTGTCAAAAGACTATTGCTGTTCAATCCCATTCCATTTGCTACATGTATTTAACACAATGGATATAATGTAACATATTTCAAGTTAGTAGACACAGTTTCAGATGGCAGGTGTTACTGGCATCCTCAATCCGGTTTCAGCAAGAAAGAATATTTTGAAATCTACAGATAATGGGTTAGCATATAGCATTCAGATTCCTTCTTGAAAAGCAAGCAGCCTAAAGTCAACTTTACAAGTTTAAATAATTCAGAGTAAATTGATAAAATATTTTTTGTAATACATTATGCTCATGTGTTTGGTTTAATTTCTAATGACATTTCTTTTGCAGGAATTATAGTGATATTTTACTTGAATTTGAATCCGTTCACCACAACCACCAACACTCACTTCCATAGCAAAAAGTTGTAACACTTTGAATTTGCTTGGAGAACTGGCTTCTATTTGTACGCTGTGGAAATGCAGCCATGAGAACTCACTGTCTGGAAGGGCATGAGAACTGGTAAGATGCAGAGCTAGACCACAGGGTGGTGGGGAGGCTGCTGAACTACTCTTGAATTATTTAAATATTGTTCACTTATAAAGTTGACCTGAGTTTGCATGCTTTTCAAACAACAGGTTGGGGAGGGGAGGTTGCTCATCAAGCAGCCTTAATGGTACCAAGTGATGAGAATTGAGAGGTGGAACTGTGCAGACTCCAGCAAAGAGCCCCAGGATGCTCCAGGAAGCCTATATGTACATGGAGGTGTGCTGCTAATGTTGAAGGGGAAGCCTGAAAAGACACACAGTTCAGGAATCCTGGAAGCTTCAACTCTACCTGCATCCTGGAGGGGAGATGTACTGGGTAATTCTTCACCAGCACAACACTAGCTCACAGGATGTCTTGAAACAGTTGACCCTTTCCTTGAAAGATGTTACCTGCCAGTAGATATCACATTACACTTTGTAGCAAGAGATATCTCTGCCTAAATAAATAAAATAGAGAATGTCTACTTGGTTATTGTCTTCCAGGTCCTTGTTTTTGGCGATATCGTTGGCAAGTGTGGATCAAACATTGGACCAGGATTTTCACTTTGCAACATACACTTGAGCATTAATGAAACTATACAGTCATCATCGCCCTTGGAGTGGGGTGCAATGGGCTCCTTCTCTACATCCTATGCCTTTGAGGAACATGTCTCAGCTTTTCTCCAGTGGTGCTCCCCCCTCTAAGGGCCTTCTATTGTCCAGGGCATTCCTGCTCAGAGTTTCTGGGACCCAAAATTTCCCTGTCCCTTCCTTCCTTCCTTCCTTCCTTCCTTCCTTCCTTTTTTCCTTCCCTCCCTTTCTTTCTTTCTCCCTGGTGAGGTCTTGATCCTCTGCCATGCTTGGCAGGACACATGGTATATATTCTAGATAACCAAGGGAACTCTAAGAGACATATGTTTGAAAGAAATCTTAAGACAGGGCTGGTATTTTCCAATGGGATACACCCAAGAAAACTCTATAGAAACACAGGGGGTGAGAATTGCAAAGGAGAGCTGGGTACCTGGGGCCTCCTTTATCACTAATTTTAGACTCTTTAGATTTCAGAGAGGCCTGATCCCGTGTAGGACTTAGGGAATGGGAAGTGGGAAGAAAGTACATATTTGATTGAGAAAGAACAAAGGGAGAAATTATAGGGGTTTAAAGGAAAGCGCTTTTTAGAGAGTGTAAATTCTCCTTTATTCTAACATAGTAGACCCAGTTTTCTAGGAAAAGCATCATTAGAAAAGGTAAAGACATGGCTGCCTCCATCCAAATAATTGTCTCTTAACTGTAAACATTTTGTTGATGGATGGATTCCAGCTCAATCAGATTCTCGAAGAGTCAAGTATCAATTATGTTTAATTGATGGAAATCCTGGAAAGAATGCTACTCAGCAGAGGACGTGCAATCTGTGCACTTTGAAATCTTGCACCTAAAGCTTCAAGCAGAGGACACAGGCAGACACGTTGGAGCTGGTCCCATGGCCCATGGAACATGTCTAAGGATCCTGAGATGCTCTTGTCCCAGCATGGAATCTTCTTGGCTTTGCCAAGGATATACACAGGTGTTTTCCCTAGAAAACCTGTTGAACTTTCCACAGAAAGGGATGAAGGAGTATAGGCAGGCTGTGTCTTCAGCAGCTTTGGAGCTGGACTGAGTTGGTTGAGGCACAGCTAGGGTGCAGGATGGGTTAGGGAGAGTCTTTTGGCCAAGGCTCCTCTGGCAAGGGGTTAGGGATGGGGCGGGAAGATCAGGACATGGAACCAGCCAAGCCTGCTGGAGCAGCGCCCTGGATTGTACCCAGGGCAGCCAGCAGAGCAGCAGCTGTTTCCTCACCATGTGTTAGCCAACCCCAGACAGAAAGTATGGCCCGGAGGACACAGTAGGAAACCAGAGAGTTCCCTGTAGTACCTTACCATGTTATCAAATGACCCTCCCCAAAATTGGCTTTCACCCCCCTAAATGAGGTTCCTCTGATCCCTAGCCAGAAAAACAAATTTCTTGTCCTGGAGGGGTGGGGTCTGGAATGAGAGTAAGGGAACCACTGGTTTATAAAACATCTGCCAATGGGCCATTTTTGCCTTTGGGACATAACAGCAGTGCAGGTATCTGGCTAAAGACCAGAATGTCTGGGCGACAAAGTCACAATGTTTATGAGCTCACTAGATGATTTTTAAAATGCACACCCTTGGTGGAGAACAGACAAGACTCTAAATCACTTCCTTATGGCTGATGTGCTGATCACAAAGACTAAATATCAGTCATTTAAAGTGCTTTAAGACTGCGAGTGCTTCAGATTTTAGAAAGCATGTGTGTATGTGCGTGTATAAACATAGGTGTCTGTGTGGATATTGACATTGATGGCATTGCTGGTTGAGCATTCTTAAGTCCAAAATCTGAAATGCTCTAAACTGAAACTTTTTTTGAACATCAACATGACTTTAGAACACTTAGAGGTTTTTTTTAAAGAAGTACTTATTTTTATTTTATGTGTGTGTTTTGTTTGCAAGCATGTATGTGTACCATGTGCTGAGATGCTGTAGAACCTAGAAGAGGGCATGAGCTTTTCTTAAATTGGAGGTTATGGATGGTAATAAACTGCCATGTAGGTGCTGGGAACTGCTCTTGGATCCTCTGCAATAATAGTAAGTGCTCTTAATCCCTGAGCTATCTTTCCAGCTCCATTTAGGACATTTTAAAATTAGGGATGCTCAACCTGTAACAATAATGATAGGAAACAGGACCTACTGCAGGCCAGGGATGAATTGAACATTCTGTATTAAATAACTTCCATGTTTCTATTACTACCTCATTATGTCAAAGGGAAATCTACCAGTTCTGAGAAGCCTGATGATTGGACATTAGCATGCACACACAGACTATATATCTCCAAGTGGCACAGTGAACTGTAACTACTCTGCCAGTCCCCAAGGGAAAGGCTGATCTCGAGTGAGCATGATGACTTAGGAAATAAGACAAATCCATTCCTGTTTATGATTACAGCATCAAGCTCTTTATATGTAGCTGAAATTTTATAGTGGTAATGTAATGTCTTCTGGAGAATAAAGTGGAGATAGTAGTCTACAGACATACCCTAGATAGCAAAGTGTCTCTTAAGAAGAAAAGTATTTGTCATTTAAAAAAAAATCAAATGTGTGATTGTACTTTATGGTATAACTTTTCACTAATCTTTTATTCTAGATTTTTACCTATACTTCACAAAAACATACACAACTACACCAATCTAAAAGGGCACTCATCCTTTTCACTTCATTTTGGGGATATCCAATAACCAATATTGGATTTTCAGAGCCTTCATAAATAGAAAAAGCAAAGAGAACAAAGAGGTAACAGGTTCCGGCTTTAGATACTGGAAAAAATCTTCTTTTTACTCTATTTTATATGTTTCTGATTGTTGCATGAATTGAAATTATTATATGGTAGTTTACAACATACTTTCATATTGAATACTTGACATCAATATAAATTTCACAAAGACATTAGATGAGAATTGCTCTTATCTCCAGTGTTAATGTTTGAATCTAACATGTGCCCCCAGAGCTTCCTGGTTTTGACATGCATTCCCTTGCTGGTGGCACTGGTTTTAGAGCCTGTAGAATGTTTAGAATTGGATCCTTACTGGCAGAAGAACTTCAATAGGGGTCAGTCTCTTAAGGTTATATTCCCCCTGCTCTGGGTCTCTTGCTCTGCTTTCTGGTCTATGGTAATATAAATGGCCTCAGAAAAATGCCCATCAGGAGCTGTTTTACCATGGGTGGTTTCCTTGCCATGGTGATCTGAAGCAGTCAGCCAAAGCAAAATTGTTCTTCCTTTAAGGGGATTTTGTACAGCAATGCAAAGGGAGCAAAACATCTGGTTTTGAGGAAAGGATATAAAAATTAGAGAAGTTACCTAACTTCTGGAACAACCTATGTTGTACTGGAGAGTGTGGTGGTACACTTAATAATAAAAAATAGTGTGGAATAACAGAGGACAGAATCACCCACAGCCAAGCCAAGAAGGTCAGGTAGTAGTGATCCATGCCTTTAATACCAGCACTTGGAGGCAGAGATCTTCTGGATCTCTGTGAGTTCAAGGCCTAACAGCCAGGTGGTGGTAGCTCACACCTTTTATCCTAGGAATGTTGAATTATCTAGGAATGTTGAACCAGAAAGTAAGATAGCTGGAGGGGAGAAGATATAATGAAGGAGAAGGCAAAAGTTTTTCACTCTGCCCAGTCAGTCTGAGGACCCATGAAGATAGGATGTACCTATTTGGCCTTTGAAGTTGTCTGGGAGAATTGGCTGTGGTTTATTCCCTATCTCTCATATTCCAGTTTTCCCTCTATGTCTGGCTAAGGGATTTTTTAAAATTATAATACTAATTAGAATTTGTGCAATAGGAGAGTGAATGCAGAGCACCCTCTGAACTATTGGCTGTTGACTCCAGGTTTTACAGATGGATTCCAAGAGATTGCTCATTGACACATGCTTGTATATATGCCAATAAGGCTGGTCTAGAAATTGATAGAACTTAACTACTCAAAGAATTATCAACTGACGGAGTAGGGCACAGACAGTCACAAAGAGTGGCAGCCATTGCCAGCCCAGTGTGTTTACCTGCTGCAGGTGGATGCACATGATCTTGATTAGCCTTTCTGAATGATATTTTATTTCCCTTCACCAATGGGTACAACCACTTGAAACCCTGGAATCATTCAGAGCCTTCCTAAATTCAAGTACTTCCAGGTTTCTGGGGCCCTTTTCCCTGGGTTCACATTCAGTAGAGCGGTTCAGACTTCACGGCAAACTTATGTGGCTGCAAAGAGAAATCAATTGTGATGAATCACAAGCTAGGTTTTCAATCTCTATGAGACATAGCCTCCCTTTTTTTTCAGTGAGATATATGGAACTTATTAAAAATAATTGTTATTTGGGGGCAGGTAGGATTGCTCAGCAGGTCAGGATACCTGCCATTAAGGCTGATGCCCTGAGTTTGAGCCTTGGAACCTTCATGGTTGAAGGGGAGAATTAGTATGCATGCACAAAGAAATAAGATAAGTAAACTTTTAAAAATACTCCTTTGGGCTGGAGAGATGGCTCAGCAGTTAAGACCACCGTCTGCTCTTCCAGAGGACCCGGGTTCGATTCCCAGCACCCACATGGCAGCTAACAACTGTCTTTAGTTCCAGTTCCAGGCAAAACACCAAGGCAAATAAATAAATAAAAGTTTTTTTTTTTTTTTTAAAATACTCCTTTGACTGAGTTGTTTTAATTAATGACTGATAGATATGTATAGAGGGCCTCTGCATCACCAAATAGGAGTATTGGCCATGTATGAGGATGGATGGGTTAAATTCTCTCTAAGATACCTTTTGATTTAAAACATGAAGGGGCCAGTTGCATTTCTTTTGTGGAATATAATTCAACTCATGGGATTTAAAACTCTTTTGAAGATTATTTATCTAAAAGACTGGCAACCCATCCTTCAAATTTTAAAAGACTTATAAAAACTTGGGGGCACAGATGTCAGCTCCCTACATTACCTCTTCCTTGGGATAATAGATATCTCCTTAGTCTAATGTCAGTGTGTTGAGCCAAAATAAGAAAGGCACGTTAAGATCTACTCTGTAGAAAACTCTGGTTTTATCCTAGCAAGAAATAGCCTGCCAATCTCAGTAATGAAAATAATCCTGCACAGTTAAGTAATTGACTGTATATACTGTAAATACCCTAAAAGTGCTTTCAGATTGCATCAAAAGACCAGGAACCCAGCAGGAAAGGAAATGAGAGGGAGGAAGCCTCCATCCCTTTTTAGAGACTCTGTAATTTTCTGTGAAGGTTTGCACATTGATTACACTTAGTAACACCATATGCTGGACAGGATATGACATCAAAGACCCCTGCCCTAGAGCCCACAGGGCAAGCTAGATGAAATGTTTCTGTTGGGAGAATGTTAATAGATCCATGAAGACAATTCCCCTACACTCCCAATTCAGTTTCCTCAAAATACAATGGAGCAACCTCAAATATAAGTGTTCTTAGCAACTTCTTCATTGACATCACACTCTGTAGAGTGGGGGAAGACATCTCCCACATTTGGAATTAAAGAATTCTCAAAATCTTAAATTATTATTTATTTATTGAGAAAAGTTCTCACTATGTAGCCTTGGCTAGCCTGGAACTCACAATGCAGACCAGGCACAGATCAGGCTACCCTCAGTACACCTGCCTCTGCCTCTCAAGTGCTGGAAATAAAAGCATGCACCACCATGCCCAGCCCATAAATGGTAAATTTTTAGAGTACATATGGCTTTAGAAATTTGGGGAGAAAGAACTTGCTGGCCACTGCATTTCCTTGGCTGAGGAATAAGTATGGATTTTACCCTCCATTTTTATCTGCAATAAAAACTTTACACAAGTTAAAAATCTTCAGTAAAAACAATATGATGTCATATACATTCTAGTGTTCCCTGTTGCCCTGCCTTGCCCTTCTCAGTTACAAACAGTCTTTCTGGTAAACCTTTTTAAGAAATCAATCTTGGTAATGGAAATAACCTTGGCTAGCCAGTTTACTGTATACAGAGTAAATATCCCCAAAGCTTCCACAAATGTCATAAAAAGCTAAAGCCTTGTCATAAACCATCCATGTGACAAATACAAGTGATAAGATGACATATAGTTGCATTACCTCTGCCCTTGAACCACATTTGTGATCCAGGGTTCATTTTCTCATCTATAAAAAGGGACAAATCACACTTGCCCGTGGAAGAGTTCCGGAAAATATATGTGAGAGAGCCGAGCACACAGACTTCTGAGAGTAGGCTGGCACCAGCATCTCAATAGGAGCATCTTCTCAATGAGAGTGTGTGGAGGCCCTTGAGGCTAAGACCGAGTGCTACCCCTGCACTTTGGTGTCCTGTCTGGCAACAACACAGGGTCTTTACTTAAATGGTTGACCTTCAGCAGAGGTTAGTTTGAACTGAAAGCCTTACTTTGTGCTGCTACAACAAAATGCCAGGGATTGGAGAATTTATGAGGGACAGAAAATGTACTGATTGTGGATACAAAATCTGGGAAGCAGAAGTTCAAGGTGATGGTGTATTCACTGTATGGTGAGGATCTGGTCTCTGTAGCCAAGAGGAAACTTTAAATTTGGAGCCCTCCAGAGGGAAGCATAACTCTGTCCCTACATAGGTAAAATGAAAACCAAACCTTGGGAGGGACCCAACTAAACCACAGCAAAGAGGAAATCACATTCTCTGCTCCTTCTGTCTTCCTGTACCTGTTGGATTCTGCCTTTCATTATTTGATTCTTCTTCAGGCTGCCTGGGTCCTAAGCATACAGTTTTCAACCAGCAAATTCTCCCTGGAAATCTGATCAGACAGGCCTGGATGCCAAGCTTCCTGCCTCATCAAGTAGGTTATACTCAAGATCTAATGACCACACTGGACATAGGTTCCCTGCTATGCCCAGTGAGGCAATGGTGGTGTAGCTGTGTTTACCAAAGGGTTCTTATCATCTGTATGGCCTGGGAGGTATGAAAAGATTGTGCAGGACAAAAAGGACTTGTGTTAGGCTGCTCCTCACTGCCATATCTGTCTTGGGGGTTCCCAGAGGGCTATTGCCGGTTCAGACCTTAAGAAATCCTGCAAAAGTTTAGCAATGTCCTGGGGTGTCAGGTAAGACTTTTGGCCTGCCTTGAGGGACACTGAGGTAAATGTTCTGTTGTAAACATGAGCAATGAGTTGCATTTCTTCACTGTGACACTGTTCAATTCACACACTGCTTTAGGGAATGTGTTAGTTAAAAGTCTGTGTGCTATATATACAATGGACCACAATTTTTTACACTGTGCTTGGCTGGTCTCAACTCATGTTATCAGATGGTTTAAGATTAATCCACATTAATAAGGATAGTATATGTGGAACCTGTCACTCAGTCCTAGAAAGCTATTTTGCTTTGCCTTTAAGCTCCCAAATGAACAAATTACTAGACTGTTCCTTCTACCAAGATACAGGTGATAAACCCAAACAGTAGAGAATACCATTTAATATGCCTGCGGGGGATTCTGGCTAAATAACAGTTACTAACTCTAATAAGAGTTATTAACTCTTTAGAGCATTGCTTAGCCATTGTGGTAGTATTGATGGGGTGTTTCCTGGGATCACTGCCATTTGGAACAATGTCAATAATAAAACGTTCAGGGTAACTCCTGAAGGATGCTCAGGTAAAAAGACCCCTTTGGCAATCAGTATGTGACTTCCATTATTGCTTGAGGTTAAGAGCCAGCTTTACTTCAGTTCCAGAGGCATTTTCCATCACCAAACAGGTGGCTACAAACATCTGCCAGAAAAACAAGCATTAATGACTGGCATCGCAGTGTAGGTCCTGTGCCAGGTGCAGCTCTGAGCCCTCTGGAAGTATTCAATCACCAAATTGCCAATCCAGGGAAGCACATTATCCCTCCTGTCCAGACAAAGTACCTGAAACAAAGAAAGATCCAGTAAGGGGAACAAGGCCATCCAGCTAGATAGACTTCAGTGACACAGTTGGATTGTAAGCAAACATCTTTGGGAGATTCCTCTTAATACTCATCATGTGAATCTTTGACATAGTGTCCCTGTCATGATTTTTGCGAATCACTTAAAAATTTATTATTATTATTATTTCTTTGCTGGGGAGAGTAGGGGTAGGGTGTGGGGGGAGATGGGGGAATGAAGAGAAGTAAGATGGGGTGGGGTGGGCACAGGGATATGGAGGGCATACTTTTGAAAGTTGGAAGAATACTGGAATAACAGGTGATTGGATGCTGGGAACTCGGCCACCCTGCCTGGGATCTGGAACAACTTGGGAGTCTGAACCCAGAATATCAGATAGAGAATCCCAGAGCCAGCCCCTCCCATCTCCACTGTCAGGGACTGGTGGAGCCCCCAAACCATAGTTATCTTCGCCTGCTTGCCTGGAGTCTGAACTCCAGACCTCTAGAAAACCAGCAAGTGCTATTAACCACTGAGTCATCTCTTCCAGCTCCCATGGCCACTTTTGATACATAATATTTTCCAGAGTAACTCATCTGCCCTTTGAAATACTTTGTTTGAACTACAGTGTTTTGAAATAGGATTCTTACTGTGGAAATTTCAAAGCCGTCAGCATCTATTTCCACATAGAACTCAAAAGTTTCTTCAGTCTACTATTGGTAGTATTCATGAGCTCCACAATAGCACCACTTACTATGTTAGCTTACACTAGCCTTTTGGTATTGTGGAAACTGTATATGTGCATTGTAGAAACCCAAAAAATACTCACTAGCAGCAATAAGAACATAAAATACTGCATCCCTCCCATGGGAGGCCAGATAATGCCCCTCAACAATGTTTACAATTAATGTTTACTCCTGAAAAGTAAACACATGCTAAACTCCATCACATGGAGTGAGGGGTAAAGGTCAGTGTAATTAAGGTTGCTGATCTGTTGGCTTTAATACAGAGAGAGGATGCTAAAGTCTCACTGTGGATCTGAAAGGGGAAGAGGTGGGCAGATATCTCTGAGCACTGCTATGCAGATTAGCCATTGCTCGCTTTGAGGAGGAGCAGGGTAAGGCCCATAAGCCAGGAAAGCAGGGAGCAGCTTGGGGCTGGAATGGCAGGAAAATGCATTCATAATTTGAGGACAGCATCTCTATCCATACTTTGAATCAAATTGAACCAGATTCACGTTCAACTTATGTCTGGATTGGCGTTTCTAATGCTGTCAATAAACACTATGATCCAAAGCAACTTGTCAAAGACTGTAAAAATAAATTTCTGGCCTGTCTGGCCTGTGGTCCAGACCCACAGACCTGCAGTCTCACAGAAACACATAGATGTTTATATTAATTTTTTGCTGATTGACCTAGGGCCCAAGCATATAACTTGCTAACTCTTTACTCTTAAACTAACCCATGATTCTTACCTTATTTACCATGTGGCTCGGTACCTTTTCTCAGAGCAGCATTTCGATTTCTTTCCTCTGCATCTGCTGGTGCCTCATCTGGCCTCTCTTGGGCATCTCTGATCTGCTCTTTCTGTTTCCAGAGTTTTCTTAGCCTGGTAGCCCCACCCACACTTCCTGTCTGCCTCCCAGCCAATCAGCTTTTTATTAAACCAGTAGAAGGGACAAATATTAACAATATACCAGAACATATTCCCATAGTCCATCATGGAAAGAAGTCAGGGCAGAGACTCAACCAAGGCAAGAACCTGGAGTTGGGAACTAAGGCAGATGCCATAGAAGAGTGCTGCCTACTGGCTTGTTCCTCATGGCTAGTCCAGCTTACATTCTTATGGCTTTCAGGATCACCAACTCAGGGGTAGCACTGGCCACAGTGACCTGGGACCTTCTGTATCAATCATCCATCCAGAAAATGTACCACAGACTTGCATACAGGCCATTCTGGTGAGGACATTTTCTCAATTGAATTTCCCTCTGTCCAAATAACTTTGGGCTGTATAAGGTTGAAATGAAACTTCCAGCACAACTTCTGACCTACAGATTTTAATATAACAAATATGTATCACTCCATGCCACCAATACTTTCAGTAGTTTGTTACAACAAAACTATGACCTCTGTACTTTATGCAAATATAAGCCTTACATAGGTTTAAAATATAAGTAGGGCTAGGGGAGGGGAGACATAGGAGTAGGGTGGTTAACCTAAGCTAAGGATGTAGGAAGAAGCCTTACAGAAGTCTAGTAGTTCATAAGCTAATATACAAAACATAATACATAGCCTAGCAATGGTGGTGTGCACCTTTAATCCCAGTACTTGGGAGGCAGAGGCAGGTGGATCTCTGAGTTTGAAGCCAGCCTAGTTTACACAGAGAAATTTTTCTGTCTTGAATGTGTGTGTGTGTGTGTGTGTGTGTGTGTGTGTGTGTGTGTGTGTAATTTTAACAGAAGTACTTTGCATGTGCAGAGAGTATTGTCCCCAGAAGACATAAGTCATTAGAAACCTGAGTGTCATGCATTAACTATCTTCCTAGGAGTGATTGGTCAAGAGGTGCCAGGGTTACCCAAAACAACACAGGCTATGTAACTGCTCATGGTTTCACACCATGGCCAGATGGTAAGACTATTGCTGCAGACATTACTCACTTTGGATGAATGACATAGAGAAAACAACCTGAGTGCTCAGAAAACCTTCTCCCTGCTGGCTAGCTTACACAGTGCCAGACACCACTAAACTTAGCCAAATGCTGGAGTCTGCATGTTACCATACTGATCTGCCAGACTAGATGTACCCTTTAATGCAGTAGTGGAGGTATATCAGTTGTAAGGATAACGAACCAGATTCTGAGAACATCAGAGTCATAAGTCACAGGAAGAATTTTGTGCCTGACACTGTAAATCTTGTCAAGATCTAATGGGGCTGTAGGGGAACCTACTGTTGTTCTGTTAAATAGTAATGCTGCCAAAATGGTTTCTGAATACTTCTGTTTGTACCTATTGATTTGTGCTGTCCTCAACTCTGATCAGAAATGTGAGTAAAAGATTAATGAAGAGACTTGTCAAAGGGTCATGTATAAATACCCAAAAGTACTCAGCTGTGGATGAGCTACCTATATCAACCTCCCCAAGGCAAGGCTTGGGGTGCATTGCAGTAGAGAACTCAGAAACAGGCAAAGAGCTGACAGATGAGGAGGGGCTGTGAAATGTTGCGTTCTGGACATGATGGGGTTGCTGCACACATTAGCTCACAACAACTGTGATTGCTTGCAAAGACCTGGGTGAGAACAAGCTGGCCAGAATTCCTACATGAAGAATAGGATGGGGCTTGAGGCTACACCCTTAGAAAGGAGGACAATGGATGGCTGCTAACAGTGGGAGGGAAGGTCACTTTCTTTGGGGACATGGCTGCTAGCAGGTTGCATGTGCCTCAGTAGATGGTCTCAGACCCATGCGCATATGGGTAGTACTTGGTCTTTGGGGATTAGCAATAACAAAAAATGGAGAAAGGATGTTGGGAAGGAGTTAGGGTGGGGGATTTTAGGAGGAACTGTTAGGAGGCAATGATGAATGAATATAATCAAAACACATTCTATGAGATAAGCAAAGACTAACTGAAAAATAATTTTAAAAGCTATCACACCAGTTAACTAGAGAGTCGTAATATTGAAATATATTTCTAGATCTTTTTATACACAGATAATTATTTTTAAAAGATTTATCTTATTATTTTTAATTTTGTGTGTGTCCATTTGAGTGTAGGTGTCCACAGAGTCCAGAGGCCTAGGGTATCCCTGAAGCTGGAGTTAAATATAGTGACCGTGACTCTTCCAGGGCAAGTGCCGGGAACTGAACTCTGGTCCTCTGGAAGCAAGAGCTCTTGATTGCTGAGACTCTCCACTCCTGTGATCTTTCTTTAGAAATAAAGTTAAGATCATGATGTTGTAAACTTCCTGTATATGTCTGTTTTCCATTGCTGTGAAGTAATAATAAAAACTGCATAATCTGGAAGGAGCTAATTCTGACCAACAGCCCTGGAGGTACAAGCACCCGGTGCCCGCATCCTCTCAATTTCCAATAAGGGGCATGTGTTGCACATGTGTGGGAAGAAGCAAGAGATGTGTGCGCATGCGTGTTAGAGTTTCCTAGTAAGAGATGAAGCAACTGAAAACCCAGAGCTTGTTTAAGAATCCATTTTCATAATAATTAACCCATGTTCACATGGAAGTCACGGATCCCTCTGTGAGCATGGATCGCTTGTGATCTGATTCCTAGGGTCTCAACTCACCGCCCACCCCCCACTCTGTTGGTAAAGACTTGGTGGAATGAATCACATCCAGAGCCCAGCCGCGCCTAGTTGTCCTCTTGTGATAAATTTTCCTCATATGTAATACTCAGACCATACTCAGATTTCCCTGGATATCGGAAGCCAGGTCAGGAATATGCATTATGCACTATATGTTGCTTAGGTATTTTAATATCTAAAACAGTACATTTATTCCAGCTCAGTATCCGTCTGATTGCTTCTCCATATTGTCTACCTCTGCTTGTTCTCATCTCTTTTTTTTTTTTTTTTTTTTTTGTAAATTGGAAGTTAAGTCTAAGAGCCTGGGTAACTACCAAGGATGTGTATTCTAGAATATTCCTCAGGCCCAGGGATGTGTTTCATTTGACATTATGAAAAGAGGCACACGCCATACAGTGCCACCATGACTGAAGATTACTCTGCCTGACTCCATACACATCAGTTCTAAAACTTCACACCAGGCTGTGGAGATCAGAACAGTGATTGGACACCACAGGAGTTTCCGGATGATGGCTATATTCTGGACCTTTCTGTCTGGGGCACAGAATGACCTTCTAAGTTTTCTCCTGCACAACAATGAGGTTACCTTCTGTGTAAGCAGATCATTCTCTGTGAGGCACTGTTTCAATGCCATGCACATGTCAGCATTTTCTTCATTCAGTCAACTAATGGCCAGTCCCATCCCAGAACCCTGCCTGGATTGACAGTGATTAGAAGCTGCAGAATAGCAATTCCCTTTTTAAAGATTTCTTAGCTGCTGTTGTTTGGGAGATTGGGATTGGGGAGCTTCCCTCAGTTAACTAGAGTATTTGCTTCCACGATAAAACAGTTTGTACTTAGGAAACAGGAAGTGCCCTACCCTTTAATCATCAATCTTCAAAGAGAGAAATTTGTTAATTTCAGTGATGACAATCAGTAGTTTTTTTCTGCCTTACTTACCTCTTTATCTATTCATTTATTTATGGGAGAGGTGCATGTTCATGCCATAGCATCATTGTGGAGATCCGAAGACAACCAATGGGAGGTGATTCTTTTCTTCCACCACATGGACCCCAAGGGTCTAACATACTCCCCCAGGTTGGGTTTCCGATGACAGTGAAGCAATCTCAACAGCCCTCTGGCTGTCTCCTTCTGAGACTCACGAACCTGGAGATTTTTCACAAATCTAATGTGTTTCGGTGTAAACATACTGTCGATGTAATAGGCATATGCTGAATTTGTTTCTCAGGGCTAGGATAGTTTTTGTTGTAATTTTTAATTAAGGTGTATCAGTTCAATATCAAAATTAAGTGAAAAACATTCACAGGGAACCTCATTTTTGACACCTCTCCTTACTCTGCATTACCTTCTCCTACTTGTCAGCATCTTTTACTAGGTTATCACATACACATATACACACATACACACACACATACACACATACATATACACACATACATATACACACACATACACACCACACACAAACATACACACATACATACACACATACACACACATACATGCACACATACACACACATACACACACATACATACACAAACACATACACACATACATACACACACATACATATACACACACATACACACCACACACATACACACACACATACACACATACACACACATACACACACATACATACACACACATACATATACACACACATACACACCACACACATACACACACACACATACACACACATACATACATACACACATACACACACATACATACACACACACATACACACACTTAAAAAAGGGTTATTATATGTGTATAGGCCTTTGCCCTGATTTTAGTTTCCTCTTTTTTGTATACCCTTTGATTTTCTTATATTAGTCACCTAGTGGCATTTTCTTGTGATTTATCTACATCAACAGATGCAAAACTTTTTATTCCCTTTCTGGGGCATATTAGACTTTCACAGTGTAGAGACACTGCCGTTTATTTCTTTAACCAGTTCCCCATTACCATTGCCTTGAATTATTATTATTATACATAAGAAACTTGTATATTTAGCATCTGGTACTTTGGCAACTCTAAATATCAGTAATATTTTTTTAACTTTATTTATTTATTTATTTGCCTTGGTGTTTGCCTGGAACTGGAACTACAGACAGTTGTTAGCTGCCATGTGGGTGCTGGGAATCGAACCCGGGTCCTCTGGAAGAGCAGATGGTGCTCTTAACCACTGAGCCATCTCTCCAGCCCCATATCAGTAATATTTTAGTTGTAGAATTTTTGGGGTCAAAGAATTACCACATCTTTAATTTTCTTTATGCTTTCGGATTATCTGTCAAGACCTCAAATTTACAGCCATCATGTCAGAGCTTTCTAAGAAGTCTTGTTCTCATTCAACAGATGATTTCACTAAAAGCTGAAGTCTTGGACTTGGGATGTGGCATAGTGACAGTGCTTGCCAGACAGACAAGAGGTGGTGGGTCCCACCCTTAACACTGCAAAGGTCACACCAAACGGAACGAGAGTTGCTTAAACCATGAAGGCAAGAATATGGAGCAACTGGAGTGCTTATACATTGCTTATGGGAATAGAAAAGCACAGGTGTTTTAGAGAATTATTTTTCAGTTTCTTGGTCAGCTAAACCTATGCATGTCCCTCATCTACAAATACCCAACACGATACATTTTTTTGGCAAGAGAAACAAAGAAATGTTTTGTTTTGGTTTTTTTTTTATTATAAAAAAATCATAGTAGCCTCATATTAATATCCTCCAGCTGGAAGCAATCCACGTAGCCACTATTGGTTAAGAGCATGGGCAAACTGGCCTGTGGTGGAATGTCACTCTGAAACAAGCAGGGAGTACACATATGGGGACATACAAGCCTGGGGATGGTCCCAAATTGCTGAGCAATAGAACTGACCCCAAACACATGTTCTCTAAAGCAGAGATATAATCATAGCTCACCACTACCTTTTACAACAGAGACCATCCACTCTGCTGCATATTCTTAGACTCACCTAATAATGATTGGTCTGCCCAGGCTGACAAAATGAAACAAAATGCTTGGAGTAGATTGGCTTAAAGAGCAAAGCCTGTTTTCTTAATTATAAAAGCCGGAGGCTTCATGCTTATCAGGCTGTTTAGGATGGCTGGATCCTGGTGAGGCTGTCTTCTTCATTGCAGACATTGCATTCCTATTGTGTGCTCATGAGGAGCATGGGGAGACACACAGAGACATGGAGACAGAGAAAGCTGGTGTTTCTTTTCATAAGAACACTATGCCCATTACAGGATCCCCTATTCTTACAGCTTCACTAAAGTTAATTATTTCTCAAAGGCCAAGTCTCCAAATATCACAGCAGGGATTTAACACAGATATATAGGAGGTATAGCATTTAGCTAGAATCATCTAGAAACAATGAGTGGGCAGAGACCACATCTCATTGATAAGTTTCTGCTGATACAAAAGAACAGGTCAGACCAGATTTAAAAAAGAAGATAAATTCAGGTTTATTGGGCATTGCTCCCCAGCAGGTTCACCAGGGGTCAAAGAAATTCTGGCCCTGACTATGGCAGGAAGGTTTTATAGACCTTTGGTGAGGAGTGATAACGTGCCAACCAGGAACTGGGACTGTACTCCAGTACAGTCAAAAGCTAAGCCCCTGGGCAGACATCTGGGCATTGGTCATATCAGAAATGAGGGTTGCATTGGCTGCTAGAAAAACAGAACTGGGCTTTTAAAGCTATTCCTTTGTTCCAAGTTCTCAGTGTGGGCGGGGTTGTGGGGAGTAGAGCAGTCCAGATCTCCCAGCCTGTGCAGGGGCAAGCAAGGATTCCAGCTAACCTCTAATCTCCAGGGATTCTGATTCTGCTGATTCAAAATGAGAACTGACATCTGAATTATTTTACAGTTTGCAGTTACATGCAGCCAGGATTGCAGACCTCTGTTGTATCCTTCACTGTTCAGGCTGACGGCCACAGATAGCATCAACACATAACAGAATCATGCTTGCATTCTCTGACCTCATTCCAGACCCATGCATCCAATTCTGTATGTTAATGAGACCCCAAGGATTACTTGCTTGCACCACTATTTTTAAAATGCTGGTCTGCAGCCTCTTGTATAGATGTGGTAGCACTCCACCAATCAATTCTTGGTTGAATGTAAATGGATGAGCATTTTGTCATCAAACCAAGTTTCTGCCTTTTTCATTTGGGAAGCCTGTCAAGGTGTGTAGATCTTGTCTTCAAATAACTGTACTTCGATGTAAAAAGATACGCATTGTCTATATATCACTGCTTCTTAGCAAACCAGAAAATTCAACAAGTACAGCCAATAGTAACAAAAAGTCTGGATGGTTTTTGAAAATATACTACCACCCAGTGAGCTGGCTGCTGTGATTGATTACTTCCTGACTTCCAAGGAGACTTTTAAATCCACGATGGGGTAGAGTATAAGCTTGCACTCTAGTTGCAAAGCAAGTGAGAGACAGCACTTCGCATAGAGCATGAATACAGTGGAGCTAGCAACTCGGTGAGGTGGGGAAGTAAGAAACAACTGGGCTTGAATATGTAAAGATCTTTAGCATTTAGCATATCCTCACCATAGGAGATGACTATGATGAGCCGATGTTGCACACAGGACTAATATTGAAAAGCTGATTACTGCACTAGAAATGTTGCAAGAAATACAGTCTTACTGGATGCTATAGAAATTCAAGGCCTTGACACCCCTCAAGATCAGCTGTAGTCAGCAGCATGATTGAGGCTCGTGGCACAGAATTGAGTTTTCTGCCTAACAGACATGGGAAGGTGGTGGATTTCTACTGTTCTGTCAGTAGTGCAGGGCAGCCACATGCTTTATTTATAGGAGCTACTCATTTCCCAAATCTTGCTGTCTACAACACCTCTTAGTTCAGTATAGCTACATATTCAAACTCTAGTGGCCAGGGCAATGTCTTCTTCTGCAAATTGCTCTTCTCATATTCTCTTTAATCTCCAGTTGATAACATCTCATCTGCTAATATAATATGATCGAACTGTTTGGTAAGTACCAAAAGCAACTTTCTGGTTTAGCTCATAGCAACATTATATTTTGTCCAATAAGCTAAAATAAAAAAGGAATGTAGGTGTTCAATTATATTAAACACCCCATATACACAGAAGTATACAAACCCATCCTCACAACAAGAGACCCTCATCAAGGTGTTGGTTTTACATTTCATTTACCAAATCCTGAGAGCTGACATTGATGTAATTAGTGATCAGATTGAAACAAACAAGTTTTTTTTATCAACTCTCCACAATATGCCCAAGAGAGACATATTTGACACTATTTTTTTTTTTTGCACTGGGTATATGTAATGAGAATTTCTAAACCCAAATTATAGGGTAAAGACCTTGCTACTTACTGGCTCAATAAGTATATTTTATTTATAATCCTATATAGCATCTTGCTCCCTACTTTATTCACATAAGAAAATATAGTCTGAATCTTAAATTCTTTCATTTTTTTCACTTCTTAAAGATTATTATAAACCATTATTATAGATACATTTTCTTTGGTTATATGTAGATATATAATATGCCTGTCATGAATTTAACTATAACTACCAATATACATTTAAGTTTATTCTAGATTTTTAAATGTCATTGGGCATGTTACAATAAATAGCACACAAATTCTAGTGTCTCTTTAGAAAATAATGCTAGAAGTAAAACTGATAGGTCAAATGTGGCAGTATATTGTATATTTAATAAAATTAATCTGGAATATCAGAAGACAGAGACACCTACAGCCAAACTATGAAGGTCGGGGAGTTGGTGACTCATGACTTTAATTCCATCTGGATCTCTGTGAGTTCAAGGCCTAACAGCCAGTGGTGTTACACACCATTAGTCCCAGCACTTGCAAGAAAGAGGCAGGATGATCTCTGCGTTCCAGGCCAGCTTAGTCTAAAAAGCAAGTTCCAGGACAGCCAGGACTGTTACACAGAAAACTTTGTCTTGAAAGAGCAAAAACAAACAAACAAACAAAAAGAAACCAAAAACAAAAAATCAAAAAAGGCTGGAGAGATGGCTCTGTTCTCTGATATTCTAGACTATTTTTTATTAAATATACAATATAACACCAAAGTCAAAGAACAGGTACATCTATAATTTTGACATATAATCTTCCTTTTTTTTAAGAGTTCACCCTCTGGCATCCATCTATTAGGAGTAATTCTTTTCTCACCCAAGCAGTTGGTAGCTCTTCTAGATAATTCCTATTAGTCCACAAACACAGCCTTTCTCATTAGTACAAAACATGCAGTCTTTCTCATATTAAAATAACAGCAACAAAAGTTCCCTAGGAACAATGGCTGCCTCAGCCATTGTCATATTTGCCTGCTTCTTCTTGAAATTTCTAGAAAACCTTTGTAAGGATTCCTGGCATTCCACGTAGCTGAGCCAACTGTGGCTCAGGTGGGATGCACCTTGTACTGAGGCATGCCCCTGGACTTGGCTGTGTAAACCCTGTGGCACTGGCACTGAGTACTGAAGCGCCTCCCTGGACCTGGAAATACCTCCCTGGACCCATGATGCATGCCCGTGCATGCCCCTTCCCTTAAAAGAGACTGCAAGCACATGTTCCAGCCCTTTTTCTCTGTCCCTGACTTCTGTCCTGCTCCTCTGCTTCTTCACCCACCTGGGACTCCTCTCTTAAATAAACTCTAGTGTGTGGCCTTGTTAGAGTGTATTTGCTCTCACGCACGGAACTAACAACCATAATGTCTAAACTTTTCCTGCCTTTCTCTTTCCATCATTTGCAATCTTCTCTGGTTGAGATTTTTAGCCTCACCTCGCCCTCAGAGATGCTCTCAGCAGATCACAATGACACTGGCCCTGCATAGCGTCTAGAATTTAGTCTTTGATTTTTTTCATCTTTGATACAGCAAACATGTCCATTCTCCGGGTACCACTGTCTTCACTTGGTCCAGACGACACCATGCCCTCTTCTGGCCTAAGGGGCTGCCCTGTCTCCTGGGATTTTTCTGTTGTCTTTTACCTCGACACTGTCTAGACTCGTCTTTACATTGCTTTCCATCTCTATAATGTCTGGAAGTTTCCAGGACTCAATCTTCAAGTGAGAATCCTGCCTGTGCCCTGAAAAATCTCATTCCATGGCATTAAGTAGATACTTTGAATTATCTCTGGCCTTGATTGCTCTTTTAAACACTAGTTTTGTATGTCACATTTGCTTGTCATATCTGCCCAAAGACTATGGAGAGTTGAGTAAACCATTTCCTATATGATTTGATCTTTTCCACATATTTTCTACTGCAGATTTCTTCTCATTTTAGGTAATAGCCCATGCATGCGACTCTCTGTAAAACACTGGAGAGTCTTTGTCAGATGCATTCGTTTGTCCATGTCTTACATCTAGTCTCATGGGTCTGTCATTAGAATATATCCAAATTCTGGCCACTTCACACCACTTGTGCCTCTAACACCCATTCTGTACAGGCATTACCTCACTTGTATTGTTCTAATAGCCTACTTCTCCACTGTCCACAGAGCTACAGACCTGTATCTATAAATCCCAGTCATCCCTCCATTCAAACCCTGCAGGGGTTTCTCTCTCACCAGACTTTATAAGCTATATGTGAAATCCTAGCCAGATGCATGTACAACACACACAGGAGGGAGGGAGGAAGGGAGGGAGGGAGGGAGGGAGGGAGAGAGAGAGAGAACTGTCTTAGTTATGTTCTGTTGCTGTGATAAACACCGTGACCAAAAATAATTGGGAGAGAAAGGGTTTATTTGGCTTATATATTCTGAGTCACACTCCATCAAGGCAGGAACCTGGAGACAGGAACTCAGAGGCCATGGAGTATTGCTGCTTCCTGGCTTGCTCTCCACATTTTTTTTTCCTCAGTCTGCTTTCTTATACTACCCAGAATCTCCAGGAGTAGCATTTCCCACAGAGGGCTATGCCCTCTGACAGTAACCATTAATCAAGAAAATGCCCTTAAGACTTGCCTGCAGGCAGTCTAATAGAAGATGACTCTATCTTGAGTCAAGGTAACAAAAATTAATCAGGACACACACACACACACACACACACAGAGAGAGAGAGAGAGAGAGAGAGAGAGAGAGAGAGAGAGAGAGAGAAACAGACAGAGACAGAGACAGAGAGACAGAAAGTCAGAGACAGAGAGAGACAGAAAGACACACAGAGACATCTATTCCAATCCCCCCTCAACCTCACAGCATCCTTGGGGTCTTTTGCTGCATTTCTATCCACCATAGGCAGATAGTTCCAAGGAACAGAGCAGAACTGACAAACAGATTTATGTGTATAGTTACAGGCTTTGTCTAAATTGCTATTATTTACTACAAAGAAAAGAAATCATGAGTTATATAAATATTTCCCAATATTTTGCCAGAACTTTCATGATACTCCCTGATATACCAGGGAAATAAATAAATAAATAAATAAACTTTCACCTTGACAGTCTCCTGTCTAACCCTAGGAAATGCACTGGGCTACTTTGCCACACCATGTGTAGACAGGCATATGGGCAGCGTCTCCTAACAGTCAGGCATGAAGCAGGAAGGAACAAAAGTCCATGATGGAACCCTCACTGATCATGACCTGCCATCCGTCTATACCTGCCACAGGGGCTTGGGAAGCGAGGAAGCTGTGACCACGTCTGGGGGGCAGGGGCTCATTGTTCTGGATTCTTCCATCTCTGTGTGGATACAACTAACTGTGTATTTTCAAACCCAACTGCCATTGGCCTTGGGACATTGGCCAAGCAGGTTTGAGAAGTCTTAATCATAAAACTACTTTATTTGTATTTCCCAGGATCTCCTCAGGTCTATTCCACGAGAGATTTTCATTTTATTGTGTGGATGGAACTGAGGGATCCTACAGTTTCTGATCCCTCCAGGATGTAGGGAGAACAGAATTAGTTGTTGGGATCAGGTTTCTGCATACTTTCTAGATGTCTCAGCTGTCTGGTTTAGGGATTTTTATGAAACCTCATCAGGAAGAGACACCTTCATAGACCTCTTTATGTAATAAATTCTGAGGTCTTAGGGGATAGAGGCAATTGATAGACTTAACATCTGGAAACACAGCAGGCCCTGCCATTTTCCTGGGCAGAGAGGTTGCAACCCAATCAAATACTTATAGTACACAGGTGTCTTTGTTATAGACTGCTTGTGATTCTAGAAGCAACATAGACAGGCAGTCTATTAAGAATTTGTCTTCACCTATTGTACGGATTTTATTTGGTATTATAATAAAAAAAAAACTTGGAGTCAGAAACTGGGGAAAAGCTGAAACATTAAAGACACAGGAAATAAACCACAGCTAATTCTCACCCAGCCAAATCCTCAGTCCTAGTCTTTCCCAATGCTAAGACTGTAAGCCTCTCTGCCCTTATCTGAAAGGGGAATGTCAGGCCAAGGGAAAAGTCCTGCCTCCTCCAGCCTTATCTTTCTTTCTCTACCCAACTATCTCACTTCCTGGTTCCGCTCTCCTACTGCTAAGAAGGCCAGCAGGATGGCTCATAGAGAAAGGATTTGCTGCCAAATTGATGGCCTAAGTTTGATCCTGGGTCTGTGGTGATAAATCGTTTGTAATCTAATAAATATTTTCTGAAAATTAGAAGACAGAGTGAGCCACAGAGTTAGCCATAAAGGTCAGGCAGTTGTGGTACATACCTTTAATCCTAGCACTTGGGAGGCAGAGATTCCTCTGGATCTCTGTGAGTTCAAGGCCCGCTTGGACTACATGAGATGAATCCAGTCCAAAAGATAAACAGAGTCATGTGGTGGTGGCACACACCTTTACTCCCAGCACTTGTGATCCCACACATATGCTCCCAGTATTTGCAAACACACACCTTTAATCCTAGCACTAGGAAAGTTGAACTAGGCCATGATACCTCTGCTCTGTCTGAGGGGCTTTACAAGGCACCATGCTAATGGAATGACTTACTGAACACTGTAAGCAGCAGGTACCAAAGGCCTCAGATCTAGGATGTGACTCAGGTAGGCCAGAGGTGGGAGATAATGTTGAAGAAAAATCAAAGGCTTTGGTTGGTGACATTTGTAGGATCGAGTGGCCTGGGGAATATGACATTTTCTTCCAAAGTCAAGGAGTTATTGTGCTTTGTACTGTCTCTTAATGACACAGAACTCTGTTTTATATGTCTTTTGCTATTTGAGATAACATGTCTTCCCTTAGAAAATATTTTTCAGAGAGAGAGAGATTGATAGATATAGATACTCAACAAGTAGAAGATTGTGGATATATATTACATACTTAATAAAACCTGAATATTAGGGGAGAAAGCACACAGTCAAATCCTAATCAGACTGCTCAGGTCCTTGAATACAAGAATAAACAGCTGAGTCAGTCACACACACCTTCAATCCCAGCACAGGGAAAGCGGGAGTGGTGACCAACACCCTTTATCCCACAACTCCAGAGACAAAACTTCTATTTCTGTGAGTTCAAGGCTATATGCCTTTAATCCTAACCTGGATGGGATAGGGTGGGCATATAAGGGCAGTAGAAACCCAGAGAGAAGAAGCGACTAACAAAAGTGACTGGGAAAAGCAACTGACAAAAATGACAGACAAAAACAAGACAAAAAAAGTTATAAGACAGTTTGGTAAGAATTGACTCTGGTGCTTCCTCTCTCTGATATTTCAGCCTTCCCCCGATATTTGGCTCTGAGTCTCATTCATGCTACTACAGAAGATAACTATACCATACATACATATACATTCATTTTGTGGAAACTAAAGTCTCTCCACCTTGAAGCCTGGAGCTAATTTTTGGAGCTGGGAAGTTTCTAAACCCCCAAGGCTAAGCGCCCAGGGCCAAGTGCTCAAGGTCCTGGGTAATCAAAGGGCATTCCAGCCCAGCTAGGAGGTATTTTCTCCCCATTCTAAAACAGTCAGCCAGCAGCTGCCCACCTGCCGGCAGTAGTAAATAAACTTTCTCTGAGCCCACACTCCCTAGCCTGATAACAACATTCTTATGGTCTTTGTTTGATCTTTGCTTTTAAAAGGGCTTGCTTTTGGGTAGGCAGCTCAGTTCAGTTCTGATCTCAGCTCAGTTGTTACAACTACAATAAAACAAAACAAAACAAAACAAAACAAAACAAAACAAAACAAAACAAAACAAAAACCAGAAAACCTTGCCTTGCATTTGCATTCAGAGAGTCAGTGTGATTCTGGGGATTTTTCTGGGGGTTACTGAGACTGAGCAGAACAATCTCTGCATGTTGAATGCTGCTGCACTGTGATCAGCTGCTTCATGGTCCTGCTACCATGCCCATAGCTAGTCAGTATAAACCTTTATCCTTTAAGTTGTTCTGATCAGGTATTTGGTCACACAACAAAAATAAGTAACTAACGCAATCACTTTATCCAGCATTCTCACATCACTGGTGCCCACCATGCCATATGTTTGGCATATATAGCAGAAATCTATAATCTAGTATAAATAATATATACCAAGGAGTATGAGTAGGCCCTTAGGGCACATGTAAGTGGCTGAGCAGGTGAGTTTGACTCACCTCGCAACTCATTTTGTTGACATTGTTTTCTTCCTAAGGCCACATCTAGAGCCTCTTGGGATTATCAGAGGAAGAGACATTTGGACCTGGTTTGGATCCTTGTCATTTGGAGGCACCTTGTAGATGTGATATGCCCACCTAATACATCTAAGATCATGAATGAGGTACAGAGGTTCTTCCAGGGATGCACACTGAGCATGTGGTGTGGATGAAGATATGGCCAGAGACAGCAACACACACTAGTTCATGGGTCACTGGTTGGCTTGACTAGCTTGTTGATGGTAAGGAAGCCCATGGGAGGTTTACAAATGGACTTCTCCACGTGACACAGGATGCATCCATGTGAATGCTGACCATCTGGCATCCACTTCTGAGGTTTTCAGTAGTAACTTAGAGAAGACTGCCTGGCTTGTGACTGTCAGTCAGCTTCTCAACAGAGAAAAGTGATGTCTCAGTGACATTATACTACACATGGCCTTAATGTAAACGCCCCCTACCCACATTGATCTGACTCCTGCTGCTGCTGCTGTTAACAAGCCTGCTGGTGGGTGTATACCAACCCTGACAGAACAGTTGGCTACCAGGTAACAAAATCATTTCATGGAACTCCTTAAGTTATGGAGGATGATAGCCAGAGATTTTCTGTACCAAATAACCACACAGAGACTTCTAATTAATTATAAATGCTCGGCTGCTAGCTTAGGCTTATTACGAGCTAGCTCTTATTACTTAAATTAACTCACATTTCTTATTTACCCTCTGCCATGAGGTGACACCTTCTTTCAGCATGGCACATTCATCTTGCTTTTATCAAACCTCCAGACTCCTGTGACTCAACCCTTTTTCTTCCCAGCATTCTCCACTGTCCCTCAAATCTGGCCATTTAGCTTTTTTCTTAAACCAATCACAATGACATATATTCACACAGTGTAAAGAAATATTCCACAGAGGGTGAAACTTTTTTCCTTTCTGCTATGTATATGTTTTCTAAATGTACTAGGCATTCATTGGCCACACTGTTTCTAGTAGACCCACCATCTGTGAACATAACAACACTCCTTTTCTGACATGAGCTCCCTTGTAGCATTGCTTACATAAAAGACTTTTTTTTTAACAGAAAAAAAAAATAGTAAAGCATGGATTCATGCTCTGGCAGTTACTGGCTGCTACATTTCCCATTTGTCCAAACAGTCATTGTCGCAGAATACAGGAATAAATAATTGAAGTTTCAAATATAGCACTGGTAATCTCGTGGTAGAAAGTGGAGTTGCTTTTACTCATTAAAAAGAACAAGTCTTTCCAAGTAAGAATATTCAGACATGAGATAAAGGAGCACAGAAGTGTCTTCCCCTGTAACAACCTGAATGTCAAAGGACATTTGCCTTCCCTGTACTGAGCTAACAGTCCAGAGCAGAATTACTGACTGGGATGCCTAACAGAATTTCCAAGTAACTGAGTAGTACCTGGTGACCCAAAACTCTGTATTCAGAACTCAGTAAATAATGACCAGTAAATATCCACACATCTTCATCCACACAAGATGCTTCTGTACATCCCTGGAAGAACTTCTGTACCTCATTCATAATTTGAGGTGTAGCATATGAGCATCCCACATCTACCAGGTGCCTCCAAATGACAAGCATCAGTTTGTCAACTAGACCCAAATGTCTTCTTCCTTTGCTAATCCTAAAAGGCTTTAGATGTGGACTGAGGAAGAACAATATCAATAAAACTGGGTGCTAGGTGAGTCAAACACACTTGCTCATGCGTACCTTAAGGACATATTCAAACCCAATCAGGGATAAGTTATCTTCTAGGTGCTCCTGAAACTTGTGTGTCCAGTAGTAAAGGCACTATACTAAGAGTAAAATTTGAAAGAGTTCTAAACCACAGCCATCTCAGAGATATACATTAAAATCACCAGAGGGAGGAGCCACAAATGACTGACAGGCTGAAGTGGAGAAATGATGAAATAGACATGGAAATGATTCATTACCACTTCCATGAGCATCATCCATCAGCAGAGTTATTAGCAGTTATTAGAAAAAGAACTGTAGCCTCTCACATTATCTTCTTTGCCTCTGTCCCAGATTGCCTTCTATTGCATCAATAGGCACCATGACCAAGAGGAACAGGCTTTATAGCTTACAGTTGGGGTCCATCATACAGGAACATCAGGGCAGGAACTCAAGGCAGGAAACCAATGAAGAATTGTGGAAGAGTGCATCTTACTGGCTTGCTCCTCATGGCTTCCTCGGTCTTCTTTCTTTTACAGCTCAGAACAACTTGCCCAGGGATGGCACTTTCCACAGTGTGCTGGGTCCTCCCACATTAATCATTAATCAACAGGCCAGTCTGATAGAGGCATTTTCTCAATTGAAGTTTCTCTTCTCAGATAACTCTACTCTAGCTTGTGACAAGTTGACAAGAAACCAACCAAACACTAACAGGACATCCCCTGACTGCACTGAATGCCTATGTGGCTCATACTCCTATTCACCCTTTAGCTTAAAGAATGTTTAAGCTGCCATGATGACTAGAAAAGAAGACTGGTCAGAACTTTGGGCAGAACCTTGAGGGAAAGAGAGTGGATGATGCTCCTCCCCCAAGGAACCCTGTTTTATGATTTCCCCTTCTGAATAGTGAACCTAATTCCATCTATGTGAAAAGGACAGATACATTAAGTTTGACATAAATATGATGCTGTTTTGGGGGGCAGAATATGTAGGAACTTAGTAGCCAAGGATAGAGGTACTGGATTGTTTCTTAACTCCACATCTTCCATTTCAATCATTTCTGTTCCCATTTTCATCCAGACAATTTTATGTTAAATCAGAGATTCTTAATGCGGGAGTCAAACAATCCTTTACAGGGGTCACCTAAAACTATTGGAAAACACAAATATTTACATGAGAATTCATAACAATAGCAAAATTACAGTTATGAAGTAGCAATAAAAATAGTTTTATGGTTGGGGTTCAGGACAACATGAAGAACTATTAAAGGATCACAGCATTCAGAAGGCTGAGAGCCGGTGTTGGATCCTCAGGAGAAGCACATAAGGTAGACTCCAGTGTGAAAAAAGAGGCTAATTTTCCTCCTTGACAGTGGGAGCAGAGGGCAAATAACAGGGCTGGATTGTGTGTACTTCAGGCTGGGACAGCCTGGGTGTAGTTTCAGAAAAGCAGCATTGGGAATCTGTTCATGTTCTCTAAGGAACCGTGGCAGCTTCCCAGTCTTTGGTAGGATGTCCTATTTTATTTGTTTCTTAGCCTTTCTAGCAGTTTTCAAGCTCTCCATTACATTATCTGCTGCTTATACTCCAGAAAGTGTTTTCTGCTTTATGGAGTTTTGTGTACTGTGCACATCCTGAATGATAGAGACCTCTTCATGTCAGTACATTGCAGTTTTGTAAACTGTTTATAGACTGAATGATGGCTACCACTCTCTGTCAGTACATTGCAAGCTTTGCTTCCTCATTCTAGGGTTTTGGGTTTTTTGTTTCATTTTGTTTTTTTGCTTGTTTGATTATTTTTTAAAGAATAAATTGTGTTTTCATGAGATACCCCAACAAGTGGTTAGCTGATACCTGTTGATATCTGTTTTTCCATCAGTATGAACAATAAGAATGTTTCCTCTTTAGGAAAGACTGGTCCAGGCGCTTGGCTATGTTTGTTGTGTCTTCCATATGGAACTACTCTTCTGCAGGGAGCCAAATGGCTGAATTAGAAAATAGGATTAAACTCCCACTCAGGAATCCAGAGCATATTCATCTGTAGCTTGTCATTTATTGCTTAAACAGTGTTTTAAAGTATATGTCTATGTATGCATTGGCCTTATTTATTTCAAATGGATTAAGCACTTTGATGCTCCCCCCCCAGACTGTAAAATAATGTAAACATGTTAGGAGACAGCAGCCTCCTCCTCTGTGGGTAATATCAGCTGAAGGTACTATCCATCTGGCAGTGTAGAAAGAGCCCCATCTTCTCCATGCATCATGTGACTGGAGTCTTGCAACAAGCAGTTCTGCATAAGGCACAGTCAGTTCAAATTAGTTCAGTTTGTTTGGCTATTGAGCTTATGCTGCATCTTTTCACTGGAAGAGTGTTGTGGGACTATGCTCTTGTACACTTTAAATATTTGTCACTCCTATCGGTTTAATAAAACGCTGATTGGTCAAGTAGCTAGACAGGAAGTAAGGTAGAGGTGGGACAACCAGATTAGGAGAATTCTGGGAAGCCTAAGAACAGAACAGCATACACCATTAGACACAGAGGAAGCAAGACAAGAATGCTGTAGTGAAGAAAAGGTGCCAAGTAGCAAAACATAAGTAGAATCATGGGTTAGTTTAAGAGTAAGAGCTAGCAAGTAAATGCCTGAGCCATAGGCCAAACAGCTTGTAATTAATATAAGCCTCCTTGTCTTTGTTTAGGACTAAGCAGCTGGGGGACTTCAGGTCTGGACCTTGAGGTTAGGCCAGGCTAGAAACTTAACATCTACAGAGGAGTGGCTACAGCATTTTAAGTGGTCTGTAGGTAGTGCTGTCTACTCAGTTACATGGGTATGGGAAGACTTCCCAGGCCATTCCCTTGCCCCCCATCCTTAGAGGATGCACTAGTCCCCTCTCCAACATGCTATCATTTGCCTTCACTTGCTGGAGGAGAAAGGCCTCAGCTATGAAGGTTGGTTCTGTGCTGAGAGCCCACAACTCTGCTTGTTGAAATAATTGTCTTAAACTCTGGGTTTTCCTGACTTCCAGGTGTTCAAATGACTCTCCTGTTCTATGTCTGCTTCCATACTTGTTCCAATGATGTTCTAAAGAGGAAAAGGCATTTGCAGTTGCCAGGCCAACTTTCAATGGCCTTTCCCCTAGCAGGATTTCTCTTCAGCAAGTCCACACTGTCATAGCAACTTAATGTGTGACAGAAATCCTCAAACATCCACACACTGTGGCCAAAGGCCCACAGCATTGTATCCTAAGATGAACCTCCGGTCTCCTCCAAGATCCATGGGGATACAGCATCTATCGTCCTTAGCACAATCCCATAAGGCAGAAATCCTTGGCAAATCCGAGTGATTTGGTAAGGAAATTCTATTTAAAGGCTAAAGCCAAAGCTACTTTGGGAAGCAATGCTGTTATACCGTCAACTTCCTTGTCAGCTGCATTAACAAAATGCCTCACTAATAATCAGCTAATCCTAATAAGACACACAAATATCCAAATCCACTTAAGCCCTCAGAAGCTTAAACGTGGATGAATCACATTGCTTTTTTGTGGGGCTGAATTCTAGAAGATTCATATGGGTTATATTTCTAAATACTCAGTTAAACTGTTAGGAGGCATGAAAGAACCCTTGTTTTCTTTTTGCATTTCATCACAGGGAATACCGATCATTTGCATCCATCTAATATATATATATATTCTCTATATAATGGTGAATGCTGAATATTTAATACACTACATAGGTTATCTAAAATAAATAATAATCCTAATTGGCTAATTTTCTAGATAGCTAGATCTACACATGAGTTTATAACTGGATCATCAGCATATTTTAATTTTTTTTTTTTCAGTATTGGCAATTGAATCCAGGACTTCACAATGAACAGGCCAGGCCAGGGTTATACTTCTAAGCCTGCTTTAGTTTTGTTGTGTTTTGTTCTATTTTGAGACAGGATCACACTAGGTTTACTACAATAGCCTTGAACTTGCGATGTTCTTGCCACAACCTACCTAGCAGCAAGATTAGTAGGCATGCACCACATCACCAAGCCTATTAGAAATGGGTTTTGAAACTTTTAAAAAAAGAGAGAACATGAGTTCATCCTCAACCACCAGTGACACACTGGCGATCTTTTCTTACTAGAATGCCACACACAAGTTGTAAGACACAAGAGAAACTCTCAGGATCCCCAGATTTGACAGGATCACTATTAGTTTTTTTCCCTTGTGATACAAAGCCACTAAACTGGGGTAGAAAGACACCCCTGGAAACTCCTAGATCTCCATGTGAGTTTTGTTCGTAGAACTCGATTCTGTCTCTCCCACCCTTATCCCATTTTAATTCTTGGGTCCCAAGGACCCTTTGTTCTGCTGTGAGCACATTTGGGACAGACTCTCTGGGAAAAATTCATTCAGCAATCTGGATTTTACCCTTTCACTATATAGTGAGACAGACCTTTAAAAAGTCTCCCAAGAAAGTCTGCCCAGCTTTGTCTGGCATGGGGCCTGTAGCTCTTGGGGTCCTAACTTCGGCATCAGCTTTGCCTTCCAAATGAAATCAGTGGCTGAAATTATATTTGCTCAGCTCTTCAAACCACTGGCTCAGGTAGCTGGGGATGAAAAATAAAGCAATATGGAGAATATTTTAGAACCTGGTATTTTCTATGTGTCCAGAGAGGAGGAAAAAATGAGGAAATACCCTCTTGGCATATCTAATTTAAATTCCACTCTTATACCCAAACCCAGAATTGTGTCTGCAGGCATCGAGTAGGGGAGGGGACAATTGCATGCCATTACCAGCAAAGCTTAGCTTACAATTGCTAGAAAAGTCCTTGTGTTCTGCTCTGACATTAGATAGAATTTTCATTGCATGAGAGGGTTGGTTTCCTAATGAAGAGTGGAAGTTTATAAATTCGAAGAAAGGTTGGTTTTAAACTTCCTATTTTGAGGACATTGTTGTCTTCGAAGAGTTGAACTCGCTCAGTTTTTCCTTAGTTCAAGGTAAATGACCAGCTCTGTCTTCACGTGAAAAGATGGTCAGAGTTTCCCATTAGAAACTATCTCAGCCCTTGGGATCAGAGACACCCTGGACTGACCCTTTGGATCCCACTCCAACTATAGGAACACCTGACTCACTCTTGAGGGAGGGGGGACAAAACTGGATTTGCCAGGAGTGGAGACTGATCCAAGCATTATTGGGTCAGTGGGACCATGGGACTGTCTGCTCCCTGCCCAGGGAGAGGATGGGGAGTTGCGGAGAAGAAAAAATGACCAGATGTGGTGGGAGGGGGGAAGAGACCTTCAATAAGGATATACAGGGATGGGAAAAAAATTCAGAGGGAAAGCTGAACACAAAGTAATTTTATGTGTAGCAATCTTATTTGCATTATCACCCTTGATAAGTCATGCTTATGATTTTTATCTTCTTTAAAGTTATTAACTTCTCAGCATTTTAAATTCATTTTACTGTTTTTCTTGATAAATACAAAATAAATAAATAAAAAAAGAAACTATCTCAGCCCATTCAATAATAAGTATAAAGGGACAAGTGTTTAGTGCCAGGCCCTCTATGGGGAGCTGTGAATCCAGAACTAAACACAAGGAACAAATCTGGCTCCTCCTGACTCTCATGTCGCTTTTCTGAATGGCTTCTGGATTGAATTAGAACATTCACAAATTCTCCTTCTCTAAATGGGTGTGGTCTCCAGTGTGTTAAAAGCAAAATAATAATAATAAAAATCCCCTGCAGCTCTCCCATAGCATCAATACCTTGAATGGTTTTACCATTGTGCTGACTGCAATGAGAGAGCTTTAAATTAATTTTTCCCATCGAAACCGTTGACCTCTGGAAACCATTTTGCCAAAGAAAAGAAATGATCTTTTCTGGGGAGATGCAGACGCAGAGCTGGGAGTGATTCTGGCAGGATGAGCAAGGGCAGGAAAGGATATTAGCAATTGGAAAATGCTTCTTGCCAGCTGCTCTGTGTGATGACATTAGAATCGACATGATGGAATTAACTGGGGGATCTCTGCAGGTCTGGTTAAGCTCAGAGCATCCAATAACCCACCAAAATGACTGTGAGGCAGCTACAGAGGCCTTTTATTATCTCTGGAATGGAAATGTTATTTTGAAAGGCATGGCTGTAGAAGAGTGACATGGTTGGCTTTTGATTCTAAGGGATGTCACCCCTGTCCAGCCCCTCCATACACTGCCTTCTCCTAAAAAAGAAAAAAAAAAATCCTAGAGTAGCCTCTAGGGAAAGAAGAGGAAAAAGAAGAGAAAAAAAGCAGGGAGAGAAGGAAGGATGGAGGGAGGGACGGAGGGGTAGGGAGGGCTCTGCTTTGCCAGTGATGTAGCGGTTTGGAGCTGTGCCAGCCAAGAGAGGTCTCTGTCCTGGGACATCCACCCACCTAGGCACTTGGGATCCATTTTCCACCTGGTCCTAATCATCTTGACTGTCTCTAGTAGGGGAAGGAGTTCTCTTTCAATTTCCCATTAATTTTGCCCTGCCTTTGGTTTGTTTTTCTTCAAGTAAAGCAAGTTTTGAATAAATTCATTTGGTGCTCATGGGCAAAACTGTTGCAGCCTAGCAAAAACACTTCTTCAGATCATGAAAGTGTCAGTTCACCTGTAGAATTTGTATTTGTTCCAAAAAGATTATAAAAAAAAAAAACAAAAAACCCAAACATTTCACAGTGCCACCTCTTTGTCCCTGAACATCCCTTCTAATTCTCCTAGGGCTAAGTTCCCCTCAGCACAGACCCCACAGTTTCCAGAAGGCTGGCCCCAAAGCATATGAAAGAGCAGGAGGCTTCTGCCTGATTTATGGAAAAGGAATGTGTCTATTTGCAAAGTTGGAGAGTTATTACCTACACATTGAAAATAAATATATTTTATGGTTTTGTTTTTATGATGGAACTCACAGGTTGGGATGATCTGTTTTATTTTTGTTTTTTTAAAAAATACTTTCTGGTTCCTTTAAGAAGAAGCCACAAGTTACAACTACTGAAGCAAGCTGAGTCATTCTTCCAGAGAATTAGGATCAGCTGGGGACAGACCCTAGCTGTAAACTCAAAGTGTTGAGGAACAGATGCCTCCCAGGATGTATTCCAGGGTCCAACCCAAACCCAGAAGGGGACTGTCACAGACTTGGCCTTTCTAATGATAACAAACCCTGAGCATGATGAAGCAAACATTTTCCTAAACTAGTGGGCAGACTTTGTCTTCCTGCAGTAAAACACTAAAAGAAGCTATCTGGGTCGTATATTGTCACTCAGTCTTGGTCTACAAGATTTGGTGGCCCAGAGAGGACCCTCCTCATAACATTCAGTGCCTGCTGAGTATCCTGTGATCCCAGAGAGAATCAATAGCCTCAGAAGAAGCTTGACCCAAATTACTGAAGCCAGAATTTCTCTGAATTAAACAATGTTTTAAAATAAACAACTGATACCATGTTTTTGTTTTTGTTTTTTGTTTTGCATGTGTGATTTTTGCCCTGCTGTCTTTGTGTATATTTTATCTTATTGCTTCTCTTTCTCTCTTTCTGTATAGTATGTATATATTCTGATGTTTATTTTTTTTTGTTTTTCTTTTTGAGGAAGAACATGAAGAACACATGAAGTAGAAAGGCTCTGAGAAAAGTTGGGCAAAAGACAGGAATCTGAGCACAATATAATGTACAGAAAATATTTCTAACATAAATTTTCAATCAATTCTTTGGGAATTTTGCATCATGCAGCCCAACCCTGCTTATTTTCCAGTCCCTCCATATCTGCCCTTCACCCTTATAGCACTTCCCCCCAAAAAAAGAAAATTTAAAAATGAATTAAAAATTAAAATATTAATTAAAATAAATAGTGACACAAAACAAAACAAAAACAACAATAAACCTACCTCACTCCTCCATCTTTTCTGTGTCTCCAACACCTACCTCTTCATTTGGCTTAATGGCATTGTAGCTGGGGTTGTCCACTCAGCTTTATTTGCAAATATTGATTGTGCAGAGTTATTGGTCTGTTCAAAGCCTCTGGCTCCTGGTAAACCATCATTACTGGACCCTACAGAATCTCCTCTTGCATATCCTGCTGCTGCCCTGAGTCATGGAGATTCTGTGGCTATGGTTCCACAGGGCCAGTCCTTCAAGCACTCAGGCAGGTCACAGATGAGGTACATGTGAGAGAGCACCAACTCGAAGCCCTGGATGTTGCCTAGATGGTAGGTGAGTTTGTCAGTCCTGGCCACTGGGACCACCTCCCTTAGCAACTTCTCTCAGGTAAAGGACAGAGCCAGCTCTCCCACGCTGTGATGTGGTAAGGGGTGGTGGGATCGGCTTTCACCAGGAGAAGGGCAGCTCAGAGTTCAGATCTCCTGTGAGAGGCAGGGGCAACTTTCCCAGGGCCAGTGAGGGCTGGCTCAGCAAGACTGCCCTTGGACTTCAACACAGATGATGGCCCATTTACATACCCTTCAGTGCTAATGGGACCCATGGACATGTGGAAGGCCACAAATCCAGTCATGGCCCCTTGCTGCAGCTTGGGCTGGGACATCAGCAAAGCCCTAGGTGGAAGCTCAGGCAACCCAGATCTGTAGGATCCTGGCAGTAACATGATGGGAAAAAAAAAAACCTCAAAACCTCTTCATAATATTTTTTAATTGTTCATAATAAAATGAGGGAAATGCACATAATCTCTTCAATGTGCAAAAATTAAGCTCTACAAATTAAAACTAAAAGAAGCATATTGAGCATTTAAAAGTAGATATAGCTATGTCATGGGTTTATGAGTAAATTTTCATGTTCCACATACTTACATGTTTTGTGCTATGTATTATTTTTAATGAGGCATAAGTAGCCATGTGTGGTCCATTCTGTATTTAAAAATGGTTTCCCAGGCACATGCGGTGTATACTTGGTACTCTAGGAGTGAGTAGAGAAGGAAACAAGTTCCAAGCCTTCACCATGATCAGATACCTCCCATGATACTGCTATCCCAAATCTTCTACCCTCTTCAAGGACCTGGGATACCCTGTTGGTTCTGCAATGCTTGCTGTGTGTCAGCTGTCAGGAAGGCCCCTACAACCTACTACCATTTTTATTCCGCTCACCTCAATAAGGTTTTCTTTATAATTAGTTTATTTTCTTATCATTGTGACAAAATACTTGATTGGAAAAAAAATAGAGAAGGGGGATGGTGTTGACACCCACAGTTTAGTAGCTTGGGATACCGCTACCTGCCAAGAGGCAAAAAACTGCAGTTGGTAGAACCCATTTCCTCCAACTAGACCCCATGTTCTGAACAGCACCAAGTGTGCTGGAACAATTGTCATTCAAACATCATCAGCTTTTATCAGTGTCTGGTACACACTGGTACACACACACACACACACACACACACACACACACACACGATAGATAGATAGATAGATAGATATGACATCCTACCCATTATGATGTGTTTGAGGAGGAACCTATAGCCTTGTTCATTACTATCTAGAGAAGTGCAGAGCTCACAGTAACCATTCAATTAAATGGTTGGTTCAATAAAATTGTGTTCTCTTCCTCAAAGGGAAACAGCTATGACCTTTGTATTAAAATGTCAGGGACAAACAATAATCCACAAATTAAGTTGCTTAGAAATAAGAGACCAGTTCATTTCTAAGTCATCTTCTTTTGCATGTGGAGTTCACACTGGTAAGTGGGAGATTCATCTTTGGTATTCCACCCCTCCTGTGTGCCCAGGACTGTATCAGGGCCAGAGATTCTTAGGCCTGGAGAGAGCCCTGTCAATGAGGTGTTCACATTGGGCCAGCCCCTATGGTCATGCCTACTGAATGACCTTCTACAACTCCTGGCCAGGTCTTGAAATTCTTAGCTTTCTAAAGCCCCAACCCAAAAGCTCCTCTCCAGAAGTTGACCCACCCTGGACCCCACCAGGAAAGGGAATTCATAGAATTTCTCTGCTCCAAAGAAGTAATTGGAGTCTAGTGTTCTCATCTGTTTTTCTAAGCCATTCTGCTTCCTCAAACCCCAACTTCCCCTTATGGAAAACAAAAGCCAGATCCTCAGAACCTCAGTGCTCCTCCGTTTTCTTCTCACCTCCCTAGAGCAAGCCTGCACAAATGGAGAAGGAAAAGCAAAAAGGAAGCTGTCAGAGAGCTTAGGCAGTGGGCAAAAATGTGAGTTCTACCCGTGACACAGCATACGGAAAAAAATGGTTGTACCGAGCAGGAGGGGAGGACACAGGAAGCAGAAAACCATAAAACTTGACTATGTCTCACACCCCAGTCAGATCTTGAAGGTTGGTTACAATTTCCCTGGATAGAGCATGATCAATAGTCAAAAGGCAGACAAAAAGATAAGTGGGGTGTGCTTGGGGGTCAATAATCTCACTTGAGTACAGGTAGGAGGACCCAACAGATGGAGGCTGGAGCCGGTGTGTGGAAGGCCTTGAATCGAGGGTGTTGATGTCATCAGTTAACACTTGGCAGTCACTGAGCCAGGGTGCCTCTGAGTTGTGCCTTATGAATCACAGTGCAGTACAGTCTAGGTGAATTAAAGTATGTCTGGGGAATGGCTAGCAGCAAGACACCTTCCAGGAAGTCTCGTGGCACTTCAGAGACCACGTAGGCCATGGCACCTGCTAGACAAGTGTTGCAGATATTTGTTCTTTTTTTTTTTTTTTTTTTTTTTTTTTTTTTTTTTTTTTTTTTTTTTTTTTTGTCAGCCCCAAAGCACAAGGCCAGGATGCCTGCACACAGAGACAGCTTTTGAAATTGGAAATGACAAATAGAAAGTTACCACATTAGCAAACCCAGAAAATCCATAAAAGCCTCCAGTTCCCTTAAAAGTCAGGGACAGCCTGATTGCCTGTTTGACCCAATCAGTCTCCTGCTGAGCACTTGGCATCCCATTAAAGGGGGCCTCCTAACTTGCAGCTTGGTTTCATTTCTGGCCCCCATGCCACCAAACCCTACCACCTAACATTGCCTCTAGATTCTGCTCCCATTTCATTCCAACAGCACATGTTTGGAGCAAAAAGTAGAAGAGTTATACAAACTTTTGGGGGACCTTAATTGGTTGGCATTTTCTTTTACTAGAGGACTCTCCCTCCTTAGTTACTGACACTACTAGTTTTAAACCAACTGTTTTGGGGGTTCATTGTTGTATAGAGCCTTGTAACACAGGATTAGTGAATTCTTTTTTTTTAATCTAATGACATTTTTATTTTACATGTATAAACATTTTAACCTGCATTGTATAAAGATTTATTTTCATACATATGAACATTTTTCTGCATGTATTTATGTAAGTGCTGGGTCCAGGCAGAGTTGAGGAGAGGGCATAGGTCCCCTAGAACGGGACTTATATGTGGTTGTGTTGTGTGTACTTTTATAGGTGCTGGGAACCAAACCCTGGTCTTCTTGCCAGAGTAAAAAGTACTCAGCATCCGAGTCATTGTTGCAACTTCAAGATTCCTGAATCCCTTTTCTTGCTCTCATAATTCTTTCGCCTTGAATTTGTGACTATGAACTCTTTCATGAATTGGGGAGAGAAGAAGAGAGATGGATTCTCTGACAAGTTAGAATAACAGAACCTTTTAAGTGTTCCCTGGCTGGTCCTCTCTCCCGTCTCTCAGCTTTTATGCAGGCGCAAAACTCTACAGAGTCCAATGCACTTAGGAAGCCAAAAGAGAACTATGTATCTCATTAGCTAAGCAACTAGACCTCCTCGGAGCTGTTCTGGGCCTCCAGCCTAACGAAAAGGAAGCTTTGAGGGGGATAGCGGAGCTCATTTGAGAAAGCAGTGATGTATTAGGGATTTCTTCTGCAGCTGCTGAAATACCCGGAGATGGTGAGGCTGTCTGAGTAACAAAGTCCCGGCCGGGGCCTCTCCACTCTGCACAAGGTCAACTTTGGTTTTCCAAGGCAGAACCACTTCAAATTTTTTGAACTTTTGTTTATTTTGCCCCCCCCCAGCCTCTGCTACTTCCCTCCAGTGAATCACAGGATAGGGCCATTTCAAAATGTCCTTCTTAAAGAATAGTTCTCTTCCCTGGGGACACTGGAGTTGGCAAACGACAGTCTGTCCTAGCTGTTGGTGCCGCCCCACCTACCCACCCCGTGTGGGATTTTAATTCAGAAACATCACTTCACACTCTCCCAAGGCCATTTGGCAGGTGGACTCTAGATCTTTCCCAGCTATACAGACACAAGAAGGGGCAAAATAAGCCATGGTTACTTGGGAATTAGTCCAGTCAGCTTGTAATGGACTGAGTGCTTCTTTCTCCTCTATGAATTACAGAAGTTTAGGGAAGTTGTTTGTGAATTCAGATTTTCAAGAGAGAAAGAGAAAAAAAGAGACAGATGGAAGAAAGCTCAGCGCCTCCCTCTCCATGCACACCAGTGTGGAGGCTCGACCTTTGACAGCTCCCACCCTCTTTCAGTGCGAGCAGCTAGACACTCTCTGGCTATGTTGGAGCTTCCTGCTTTGGAGTTAATATTCATGGCATCGGCCCCATCCTGGCACAGGCACTTTCTCTCTTTTAAAAGACTTCAAGGACAAGACACGAGATCAGGTTTGTCTTTGGGACCTTAGCACCCGGAAATTGTTCTGTCTCCCAGTTTAGTGTTGGGTCATGATGATGTAAGTGGCAGGACCTGGCTGTTAACCTGGCAAGCTCTGCAGCCAGGGCTGACTGCTGCACACAGCTGGGTCCTATTCTGTGTATCACTTGCTCTCTCCCTCAGTCCTGGGGTATTTCATCCCCCCCCCACATACTAGAATTTCAGATAGTCAGAAATTACTAGATATACATGTGAGTTCTGCTTGTGCACATTCACTGGGACATTCTAGAATATTTCCAGTGCAGATCAACAAGTAGAATCTGTCCTTTATCGTTATGCCAAGATTTGACACTGGTGAATGGTGGACAGGTTTTGGTTGCTGGCTGCCAAACATCTCATCCTTCCTTGCCCCTTTCTTGGAGTCATACCATCTTGGGAGAGGCTCTTTCTCTATTTGTTTGGTATAATATTTTGGCAGTGACCCCTCCACCTCTCTCACAAATTCCAGTCTTCGAAACACAGAAACAAGTTTGCCCTAGTCAGTCCCTTGTGCATGCAATGGTATTGTTTATTTATTTATTTTGCAATGAACCTCTCTTAACTTTTGTAATTTGAAAATTAAACATTTAAAGAAGAGGTTAATATTTACCCCCAAAGATTTGGTTAGATGCAACAGCATTTCCTGTGAAATGCATTTAGGCAGCAGCTATAACCTTGGCTTCCTCAAACACCCAGAGCCCTGGGGAGAATGCACTCAGCACTGTGTGACACAGCCCAGTTTGCCAAAAATCTTGCTAAAATGGTTGACCAGATGTCTTCTCTTGGTCTCCAGTAGATATATATCACAACAGTCTGTGTTTAATTCCTAGGCTCAATATCTTAGGGACAACATAATCACTTACAGGGTTTTCCTCTGAATGTTTTTTTTTTTAAATTAATTTCCAGCACTTTAGTAGCAATAACCACTATACTATGTGAACAAAGTCAACACGTTTATGTTGTAGCTAGATGTCACCCCAAGAGACAAGTTTCCTATGTAACGAAGAGTCTCCAATCAGTCATCACCCACTAAGGGTCCTGCATGAAGAACAGAATGGTTCTTAAACAGTATAAATTGACACAATATGGCCTGTGTACCAACCGATTCAGGGAGAGGTGGGGGAAGGAACCCCAGACTTTCCCTTCATCAGGACTTTTAGTCACATAACTTGTGACAAGACTCAGGCCTTGGTTTCTGGCTGTGTATACTATTTCTGGTGGCATGGCAAAAGATAATTTGGCAACACTCATTAAATGACAGCCCTTAGTAATGTGTGCAGACTCAAAATTCAAATCCGTTTTTCTATCAGTCATTGCCTCTGAGATGTCTCACGAGCCCAATGGATAGAACTTTCTAAGTAAACAGTAAACGACGTCCCCTGCTTCCCCCTCCCTCTCCTGTTTCCCAGCTCCCTCTTCATTTCCTCTTCCTCCCCCTCTCCCCTCCCCTTTTCTACCACCCTCACTCCCTCTCTTCCCCTTCCCTACATCCCTCCACTCACTTCTTCCCTCCCCTTCCTCCTCCCCCCTTTCCCACCCTCTCCCACTTTCTCCCAAACACCCCTTTCTCCTTTTTATCTTTTTTCAAACATATTTTTATTGATCCTACTCACTTCCCAGTCCCATCATATCCACCCTTCACCCTTGCAGTGTCTTCCCAAGAAAAGAAAATTAAAATTATCAAAACAAAGGAACAAGACCCCACTATGCTCCTCTGTCTTTCCCACCACTCCATCAACTCTTTGTTCATCCTGGTGGCATTTTGGACTGTGGTGTCTCATCCAGCCTTTTGTCCAAACAACTTGACTTGCAGGTGTTTATTGTAATGAGGTGTTGGTCTGGTTCAGGGCCTCTGGCCTCGTACATCATCAATAGGAGACCCTCACGGAAACTCTTTTCAGATTCCGTGCTGTTGCCAAGTCACAGAGATCCTGTGGCTATAGTCCACAGGACCAGTCCCTTCACATGCTCCAGCAGGTCATAGATAAGGTAGATGTTGAGATGAGCCAATTCTTAGCCCTGGATGTAGACCTACGTGGACTGACCCCTCAGGAGAGGATTAAAGCCAGTTCCCCTATATCCATCCCACTGTGGTCAGCTCTCCTGAGTACAGGATCAGCTCCCTCGTGAGGGGTGAAACCAGATTACCAAGGGCCAGGGTCATTAGGGTTAGCTCTCCCATGTGGAGAGGGGCCAGTTCTCTTATGACTGGCAAGGGGCAGGGGCAATTCCAGATCCCCTAGGACCAGTGAAATTTGGGGCTAGCTCAGCATAGCCTTCAAATTTCAACACATATGGTTTACATGGCCCCTGTTGGTAACATGGGCCACAGATATCAACACAGACCCTGGCTGCAGTAGGGACACAGACCTAGACATGGCCCTCAGCAGCTCAAGCCTGGACAACACCATGACCGCAATGACAGCATGACCTTCGGACACCAACATGGTCACAAATAGCAGCCTAAACCCCTTCCTGTGGTCTTTGGTGGCAACAGGGGCCATGGCCATCAACATAGACTTCTGCTGTGGTAGGACTAAAGATGGACCCAGACATTGCCCTTGGAAACAGCATAGGCCCAGATGTCACCTTGGCACGAGGTAGAAGCATAGCCACTCAGATTGGCATTTCCCCAGTGGCAATGCGGTCCCTTTCTTCTTTTAACTTTAAAAAAAAACAGTCCTAAATTTAAAACGACTTTTAAATTAGACATTTTTTTGTCCTCCCAAACAGCAGTGCCCAAACACTGTTGCTATCAACTAATTCATTAAAAAAATATGCAGGGTTGAGCATGTAGTTCCTAGTGCAGAAAGAACTTGCCTAGCATTCATGAGCCTCTGGGTTCACATGTCTTTGCAAAACAGAAATATTCAAATGTATAATTACATTCTTACCACATGGGTAATGCAAACACAGGGTATTTTAATCAAGGTGGAAGCTACAGAAGGTCAAATAAATACCAGCTTTAAAATATCTAAGTTCTTATTGGGTGTGGTGGTTTATGACCACAATTCCAGCACTTGGGAAGCAGAGGCAGAAGAATTGCCATAACTTTAAAGTCATAAAGAGCTATCTAGTGAGATTCTTCATCAATAAAATAAATAAAATAATTTAAACTAAATAAAAACCTGCCATACACACACACACAAATAAGACCAGTGAGATGCCTTATTGGTAAAAGGACTTGCTAATAAACTTGACTATCTGATCCACAGAACTCACAGAACCCCACAGTGGAGGAGAACTGACTGCCACAGTGCCCTCCACATGTGTGCTGTATAGACAGATATGTGCTCAGCACCCCCCTCCCGCCCACTCGTCCTTCACATGCTCGTGCACATGCACACACACATGTATATATAAAAAATATCTAATTTCTTTTAAATGTGTTTGGTTTTTAATGGTACAAAATGTTTGCTTTCTGGAATGTCACTGTTAGTAGCATTAATAGGATCAATGTGTGGCTGTTTTGTCATTTGGGGAAATCTTGGGGCAGGTATTTGTAACACAGCTTTTGGATGTCTATTTGTATGTTGCATCTATTTTATTGCTTGGTTTTGAAATCTATGGCAACTGAAAAGGCCACTTTATAGAGCTGTATGACTCCAAGTGGAAGACAGTGGAGCCATACTAAATGGGCAAAGGCCTTCCTCTATCCTGTCTATTGAAGGCAAAGGTTTTGTTGAAGGTATTCTGGATTTTAAGGATAGTTTTGCTTTTATTTTGGTAATGTGCTTAGAGCAAGATGGAAACATTACCAAACATGTTTCCAAATTCTCTTGTTATAGATTCAAGTCTTGAAAAAAGACACCTTCTCACTAAGTGTGGATATGTCACTCTACCTTGCAAGGTCAACCTGTGCCTCCTTTGGAAAGAATAGTGTGAGGTGTACACTTTGATTGGCCAAAAGCCAAAAGGGATGCTGCCACAAGGTAATGGGGTGACACAGAGACTTATTTGCTCCTTCCCTAACAAGAGAGGAGGGCTATGGTTTGCAAAAAGTGTTTCTTATAAACTGATCTTGTGTAGAGCCTTTTTAGTCTTCCAATATGCTTATGGGTGAACAATCTTTTTAAAATTTATTTCGAAGCTATAACTAGGTGCAAACAGGATTGGAAGTATTTTTTTGTGAAGTTTTCCTTTTTATATAGGGGCCACATTGCTCATAACAAAACACTATAATGCATGAATGTTCAAACATTAAAAAAGGAATGACATATTACAAAGATGAGAAGGCTTTTATGAAGTTAATTTGATGATTTGATGAAATTAATCACTGATGATATTGTGTCTGCTATAAAGTGCAGCTCTTAGCAACATGCCAGACCCTGAGACACTAGAAAATGGCTTCTATTGGCCCCCTTCTCCATGAAAGCCCCCTGTCTGCACGTATCACAGGCTTCTAGAATGGGGGAGCATAGAGACTATCAGCATTCGATATGAACAAGACTTATTTATTATGCTTTAATTTCAAAATGAAATAGATAAACACAGACATTCTAGAACTTTCTCCCTTAACATCCCACATGGGATAGTCACCACACTAGGAGGATACCTACAAAAGAGTCTTTCCAGTTAGCCTTAATAACTTGGTTTTCTTTAGCCTCTGAGCTAACCCTCTTTCCTTTATTTTAAATTTTTATTCTTTAATTACTTTACAAATCAGCAGGCTTCTTTTTGGAAGTTTCATATATAGTTTTGTCTTATCCCCCTACCTCCTTAAAGTTAAGCATCTATACATTCACCTCCTCTACATGCCTGTCCCCTGGCAAGCTGTCCTTCTTCCGTAACCAAACACTGCCTCCTATCATGTTATGGAACAAAGAGATGGTGAAAACACCTATTCTTTCCATTTATTGAGTCTTATTTTGGTACCAGCTACTCTGCACACATCAAAGCAGTTCATTTCTGTTGGGATGGGAATTTGCTGCCAAGATCATGGAAGCTAGGTTAAGCTCCAAGTCTCCAGCGATGCTCAGTACCCTTTCCATTGCATGTTTATGGAGCCTAACCCAGAGGCTCCTCTAAAAAGTAGTTCACCTTCCCTGCCCCTTTGTTCTATGTGATAGTGTAGTCTGCTTTAGACCAGAGTGCTTGACCTGATGACTTATATGAGCATGATGAACAACATACACAGTACTGTAAAAAACAAAATCCCGAACCTGGACTCATCAAGCACAATATGAGAAACTAAAAGTGTAAACACAGTATTTTAGCCAGTGCAAAGTGTGGCTTTTAAAATCTTGAGGCAGCCCAGACCCAGGAAGGGAAATATGGTATGTATTTGCTTATATGCTGCTATTAGTTTTAAGTCAATGATAACCAAGCTGCAATCTATAGAACCACAAAAGTTAGTTATAGAGGAAGGGCCCGAGGGTGAACAGTTTCTGTAAGAAAGGGAAATAGAATAGATGGTTATGGATAAGTGGAAATGAGGGTCGCGAACGAGAGAGTCAAACGGGAGGGGATGAGGGAGAGAATCTGGAGAGAGACAACTAAAATTAAGGGGCATTTGGGAGTTGTATAGAAACCTAATACAGTAGAAGCTTTCTAAAACATACACATATGTGAAGGAAATCTAAATAAAATCATCAAATGTAGACAGATGGCTTTTCTCTGTCCCACCCAGTCTTGCAGCAGCTTTAAAAAAATTACTCAGAGACTTAATATTAACTACAAATTATTAGGCCTGTGACTCAGGCTTATTACTATCTAGCTCTTACAACTTAATCAATTTCTATTAATCTATGTATTGTCACATGTCTTGCAGATTACCTGTGTTTTACTACATTTTGCTCCTCTGGCTGTTTCTCTGACTCTGACTCTCTTCCCCTAGATCTCTGCCTGAATTACCTGCCTGGTTATATCCTATCTTGCTATATCCCAAAGCAGCTTCTTTATTAACCAATGCTAATAAAACATATTTATAATGTACAGAATGACATCTCACATCAACCAAATAATGAAGGAGACAGAGCCCCAACTGGCCAACTCTTGTTACCAAATAAAGACTCCGATACTGGGATTGGGCTACATCTAACAGAGTTGTTGGCCAAAGAGGTCCTATGGGAATTCCCAAACAGCTCAGGCGATTGCTAAGACTATAGGTTGTTCCTGACAAATTAACAGCCCTGTTTCTGAAGACAACACCTACACAAATCACTAAACATTGCTAGCTAGCTCTCTCATCTTAACTCAACACATTTCTGTTCATCTATGTTTTGGCACATGGCTCATGGCTCATCTGTACTCCATTATATCCTACTCTTGAGCACCTGGCTGTGACTCCACCTTCCTTCCCCTGTATCTATGCTTGGATTTCCCACCTGATTCTAAGCTGCTCTGCCATAGGCCAAAACAGTTCCTTTATTATCCAGTGCTAATTCACAGTGCACAGAAAGACATCCCACATCTCATAAGCACCAATCCAGCCATAAGCCCTTTGTTCTACAATGGGGTCCTGCCTGTAAGAAATACTAATGCAATGGTGACACAAAGCTTATGAGTGTAACCAGCCACTATCTAATTTGATTTAAGGCCCATTCCACAAAATGGAACCCATAGCCAACACTGCTTGAGTAACCAAAATCCTGAGACTAGACAGGGAACTAGGGCAAATCCAAATACTACTGTTCTAAAAACAAGAAGGAAAAAAAAAAACAGATAGCCATAATAGCAATAAAATAATTCCTAATGGCATTCTGTTATACTCATAGGTCAGTGACTTGCTCAGCTACCATTAGGAAAACTTCTCTTTTTTCCTGCAACAAATGGAAACAAATACAAAGACTCAGCCAGACAATGTGCAAGCAGTGAGAGACTTTATAACATAAAGGCTTAAATGGGATGTCTCCAACAACTCCCTGCCTGTAGGGTTCAAAAAAACCTGTAGAAGAGGAGGTAGAAAGTGTAAGGACCAAAGAGAACAGAAAATACCAAACAAAAATAAAAGTAAATGCAAGTCCCTCTAAATCAGCATGATAACCACACATATAGACTCACAGAGACTGAAGTACCATGCACAGGGCCTGCACAGGTCTGGTCTCAGAGCAGAAAGGAGAAGTGGACACATACCCATCCCTAACCCAGAAGTTACCTCTAATTGTTAACCATTTGCAAATGTGAATTTAGTTTTCTTTTTTTTTTCCAAAGGAGTCTCACTGGGGAAACATGCCCAGCAATAGATGGCCAAAAAGAAAAACTCAATGGCATCTTTGGAGCTTTCTTTTTTCACATTGTTGTGTCAGAAATTTTACTTTTATCTTAATTTTTATTTTTACTTTATCTTTTTACTTTTTTTTCTATACCCTACAGGTTCTTTGAGTATATATTACGACTTCCAGTTTGATGTTTTCTAATGGGATTTCTGGTTGTGCAAAAGAGTGGTTCTCTGCATCTGTATCTGTCTACACCATTTGGGGGCTGCTTTCCTCTTATTTCATTGTGTCTGTGTGTGCTTTATAATATTATATTTTATATAATTTTATTATTATCTATTAGAAACTTGTTTGATTTTTAATAAGAGACAGAAGGAGGTGGATCTGGATGGAAGGGGAGGAGAGGAACTTGGAGGAGTAGAGAGGGGGAAACTGTAATCAGAATATATTACTAAGAAAAAAAGCTGATTTTTTTGATAAAAAGAAAAAAATTTAATTCCTCAGTGACCCAAATTATACCTGGGTAATAATACTTTAAGCCTAAACATGCTATACAATTTCAGGGTGTGTGTGTGTGTGTGTGTGTGTGTGTGTCTCTCGCGTGCATGTGTGCACGTGTAAAGGAAAACAGGCCTGGATGTGACAAGTTTCATCAGAAGAATGCTAATTAATATATATTCCCAAATTTTATGTTTTGGTGCCAGATAAGTTGCTCTTTATTTGATTACAGAAAGCAGTGAATTAAAACTCTGATTTAAAGTGACTCATCTAATATAGGCTACAGGCTATTTACTGAATGTGTACAACTCAAATGAACCAACAAACTCTAAAGAACAAAAGGCAGTCTCAGCTTGCTCTCTGCAGCACATCCCCTGCTTATCTGAAGTTGGTGACATATATCATTCTTCTACAAGGACAGTTTCTGTTTCTTAGAATTAAAAGGTACCTTCTATACTGAAGCTTTGTGTGCTCAGAATCCCTTCCTGAGATTGTTACACCATCATCTTCTTTGGAATGGACTGCTCAGCTGTTTTCCCAGTCCCTCAGAGGCTGACATAGTTTGAGTCTGAAATATCCCCACAGGCTCATGTTGTAAATTATTATTTCTCAGGTGGTGGCACTGATTCAGGAATCTGTGCAACTTTTAGAATGTGGGGCTCTACTGGCAGTATTAAGGGATGAACTCTGAAGATACACCCCAGGCCAGTATCTTGCTTCCTTTTCTCCTTCCTGACCAACCACTATGTGAACAACCTCTCTCACACTCCTGCAGCCATGGACTGAGACCCTGCTATGTCTTTCCTGCAGGGAAGAACTGAAATCACTAGCCAAAGCTAGTCTTCTTTTCCTCAGCTGTTTCTAAATGCCAGGTATCTTGGTTGGAGCAATGAGAAAGTCACTAGTTGAGATGTGTTCTGTGTGGTGATATATTTTATATTTAATATAATCAGTCTGTGATATCAGAGAACAGATTCATCCACAGTCAAGCCAGGAGGGTCAGAGAGTGGTAACTCACACCTTTAATCCCAGCACAGGAAAGAACAGTGGTGACCTATGCCCTTAATCTCATAACTCCCAAGACTGTGATCTTTCTGTATTTCTGTGAGTTCAAGGTCTAACTACCATACAGTAGTAGCTCATACTTTTAATCTTAACTCTAGAGTTATAATGCAGATTTGAACTTGGAAGTAAAACAACTGGGTGAAAAAAGATATTTAAGGAGGCGTAGGCAAATGGTGTGGTATTCTGTAGAAGCAATGAGCCAAGCTGAGGACTCTGGCAGATAACTTTTACCCTGAGAAGTTGGCTGGGTGAGTCTGTTTCCTCTCTTTGATATTCCAGCTTTTCCCCAATATTTGACTTTGAGTTTTTATTTATTAACAACTAGAATTCATGTTTCAGTCTTGAGATAAACTGTTTCATTATTACAAAACCAGATGTTGTTTTGAATCTATTCATTTATTGAGCTTCCTATCCTGGAAGGAATTAGATGTTCCATCAAAAGCCATTCTTCCCATCCCCTAAATCAAGACGTGATTTTTAATTAGGAGTGACAGTGTACCATAACCCCCAATCAAAAGGCCATGTTTTCAAGGTGACTTTTATTGGTAAGAAATAATTTCCAAGTATAAAATGATATGTTTTTTATTTACAATATGTCTTTATTTTTGAATTTTTTGCGATTAAATCATAACTTAATCATAACCGTTTAAGTAAATTAGTGTGTGAATTGTAAGGTTCCCAACCTCTATCAAAGATGAATCGATTGATCATATCAAAAGATCTCAGTGGCTGATCATAGGGCAAAATGTGTCCTCCACCTCTGACAATGACCTTGGTGAACAAAGACGAAGAACACAAAGAAATTCATATTATCAAAACATGGAAAAATATAAACTGACATCAAATACTAATACACACATATAATATATATACACATATATATGTATTTCAGAATGGGGTTGTGATGTAGCTCAATGGGAGGAGCCTTGGCAGTAGAAACCCCTGAGTTCTGTCTCCAGACAACAAACAAACAGAAACCAACACAGACTAGTTCCTTCCACAAGCCTTTAAGTCTCCAGGCCCTCCTAACGGGCATAACAGTTACTTTAGAGTCCTGTTGAGAGCTTTTCTCAACAAATTTTACACCAATTCGCATCTCTTTCCCATTTCTCTTTTGGGGTGACTCTATGCTCCTAGCCTCAAGTAGAGAGTGAGGACTGTACTAAGTTTTACCTAGCTAGGACCTGGAGTTAGAAAGTTTACCCAAGGCTAGGTCAGGCAGCAACTGAGCAGAGTGGATATGGAGTTTCTGGCTCAGACTTGTCCCAAGATCCAGACCCACCCGCAGCTGCTTAGGTCTCTATAGTCCTATTCTCAGAGCAGCACGGTTGTCTTCTTCCTTCTGCATCGGCTGCTGGCTCTGCTGGTATCTCTCCTTGTGGTAGAAATGTTCTCTGTATGATGTAAATAAAGGACTGTTTTGGCCTATGTAGAGCACAGTAGAAGTGGGTGGAGGATCATAGGACAGGCAGGTAGGAGAAGGGCGGAGTTAGTCAGTCTCCATCCGACCCCCGGAGAAGAACAGACATGTAAGGAACACAGATGAGCTGGAGCTGCGGGCCGAGCCACGTGGCAGACAGATTAATGGAAATGGGTTGAATTAAGATTAAAGAGCTAGCTAGTAATGTGCTTGAGACATGGGCCAAACAGTATGAAGTTAATATAAGCATGTGATTCATTTCTTTGGGGGACAGAAGTCGCCACAGACCAGGTATAAACCTCTGGCCCAAACGGCATGGGAAACCTTCTACAACATCTCCTGGTGTTTCTGCTCTGCTATTTCTGTTCCCAGAGTTTTCTTATTCTGGTAGCCCCACCCACACTTCCTGTCTGCCTTCTGGCCAATCAACTTTTTATTGAACCAGTAGGAGGGACAAATCCCACTACAACAGAGTGCACTTCTGTTAGCTAGACGGTCTAATCAACCCTTACATTGAGAAGTTCTCCTTTGCCACTTAGATTTAAAACAGTGATAAAGGGGTTATATTGATATTAATTAATTAAAATATCAAACAAATTCTTGATACTTGAAATAAGAAATATTTTTAAGCATTCACAGAATTATAATATTCTCATTTTTCTGATATCATATTGTAAATAATGCTCAAATACCCAGAATATTTTCAAACATACTCCTGAGCTACATCCAGTTTTCTCCCTCTCATTAACATCTGCTATCTTTGCTCTCTCTCATGCCTGATTCCATCTTCAGGACTATCCATCCAGTGGTTCACTTCATCTTTGGACACTTTTCCAAATAAAATGGGCACATCAGTGTAATTCTTCTAGACTCTTCATCATAAGACCATTACCGTGTTCAAACAAGCTGACTCTTGTCCTTTACCCTGATACCCATTGAAAGCAGGTTGTGTGTTTTCTTCTCTCTCCCTACCCATAGCTGGGAAATGAAACTGCTAGGGTTTCAGAGGACCCCATAGATGATGAGGAAGATGAGGAGGACACATTTTTAAGGAAATATCCAAGCTGCTCTTACTACATTCGCACCCAGCCAACTTGAAAACAATCACTCATTTGGCGTATAAACAGCTGGACATTCGATTCTTAGTTTCCACAGTCTGCTGATGTTATCATGGACTCGGGCCCAGGTAAATGCCAAGGACATCTTATAGCCACATGGAAGTGACTTTTGCTGAAACACTGACTTCCACTGGTGCCCAGGTCATCTGACAGATGACTCAAATGAAATGAAAAGCTTGGCATCTCTGACTTCATATCATGTCCGCCCCTAATATCTGAGTCAAATACTGTCCAGCTCTGCATCTAGATATCCTCATCATTTAACAAGTATTTGGTTCAATACTGTTTTGTATAGGGTTAAATTCCCTGTGGCCCATTGGAGCAGGTATTTCTTCTCTTGCTTTCCCAGAAGCACAAGGACCATTGTTTGACTGTCCTACCAGGAGTTGTGTGATTATTCACTGAAATACTTGGCACAGGTGCCCAAATATACAATAAATGTCAGTCATATAGAGAGGTCTTGGGCTCACTCTCAAGTGTCACAAAATAAATAAACATTTATTTGCCATTATCAGTATTTGTCCAGTAATAATCAGAATCAAAACCCTAGCATTGGTACTGGAGAAACGGCTCAGTAGTTAAGCGACAGGTTGTGGAATTATGAAGGATAGAATGAAATCATAGTACAAGGCCACAGAATGGAAGAGGATAGGGGGACATTGGTCTCTTCTTCTGACCACTTCAGACACACACACACACACACAAGTAAATTAATTTTAAAAGGCTGCTAGAGTAAAAATATCTGCTTTAACAGGTAGTTATCTGTTCTGACAGGCATAGGAACAATCTTAGTTTGAAAGGGTTCTTTAAGGAATGGTTTCCTTTCTTAGACAGGCATAAAAATATTTGGATTTTCTCATCCTGAGGGTCTAGTGAGGGTCTTGAGATCTGCATCACTAGCAATTCTTAAGTGTCTGGCATTTTCCACCAAAAGGCTACCTGCTACAATCTGCTGTTCCGTACTTTCTCTGATCTGTGGCATGGTAGGGGGGTTTCTACTGACACCGAGCAATACAAGTACAGTACAATTCTATTATCCCTGGGCATCTGTTCTTATATCTGCTCACATATCCTTAGCTTGGACACCTTCCATATTCTTGATCATTCAGCGGTCAGGAGCACAAGGGAGTTGGATGTAATTGTTTTCCTCTGTGATGAATCTCACCTTGATCCACTTGGGAGCTACCCATACATAATGAGCCAATGACACAGAACCCAGTGTCCTTAACACTGGAAAGTAAAGCTTCTATAGGCACAAGACTGTTTTTTGTGGCTCCAAGTTTCCAAGATGATTCACATACAGAGTTTTAGCCATGTCAACCTCAAAATAAATTTATGAGTGCTGAAAAATAACACATTTGGGTTTTTTATAGCTAAGTCTCACGACTCACAAATCAAGGATATAAGCCACTCAGCAGCTTTCAGTGGTGTGGGACAAAATGTGGCAGGGTTGTGATTACATATGTAAATGTGACAAGATTAATCTCAAGGCTTCCCAGATGGAAATAGCCTCATCTCCAGAAATGATGGGAAGCATCTAAGCTCGTGTGTTTTAGACTTTCTGGGTGTGTGTGGGAGTGTGTGTGTCAGAAGTGTGCCATGAATTTTTAATCCATTATGTAAACACTTAAAGCTTCATTCCAATTTAGTTTTTAGTAAATGATTCAATTTTCCCTGGATCTAGACTATGGATCTAGCAGGGAAGGCTTCTCACTTGGGGGCTTTTCTGGCTGCCAGAACACAGCAAAATTCACAATGGCCTTATGATGCAGACATGTCAGGGCTTACTTCTTAGGAGTCTTTGGGGAAAAGATTCCTGGACTGACAGGAGTGGGTGGACCAGAGTGCAGCAATGCAGAAATACATTGCCAAGGAGGAATCTGCTCCTGCATGTGCATGAGACAACAGGCATGCATGCCCTCTGTATGCAGCCCCACTTGCTAAGTCATAGAAGAAGTGTGAGCAGCACTGAACTGGCAAGCAACCACAGGGCATACACCTGTCCAGATGTGTGGTGTGAACGGATTAGATTTGGGGGTTATTTTCAATTGCAGCAAAATATACTTGACATAAAATTATACCTTTAATCATTTTAAGGTGTACCACTCGATCACATTAAGTGCACCCACAATCATTTCAAGGTAGTTGTGGATTATTTTCATTTGCTCCAACAGAAACCATAGCTGATACTCAGGCTGCCCAGCCCTCATTCCCCCACAGTTTCCGGCAACCTAGGCAACTTCGGGTTTCTGTGAGTCTGCCTATTCTTACTTCTAAAGTGGGTAGATAATAAAAGCATATGCTTTTAGCAAATTATAATAGAGAACATGATGGCTGTGGGATAATAGACGTGATAAACGGATGCAAAGAGAATATTGAAGAGACCTCACATGGAAGATGAAAAATAAACTTCACAATCACTTATTTAGAAATAAAAAGAATTATGATTCACTCAACAGGAGTGGAAATGGTTATCTTCAAAGGATTTTTAACCCCTGTATTAGGAATCCCTCTTGCTCAGGGGAGCAATCTGAATAAAAAGAAAGTAGCTTGATTGTGAGCTCAAGCCTCCACCAGCACCCTCGGCTTAACCATCTAGATGAGTTTACCCTTCTTGTCAACGGCATCATCCACCCCATTCTTTCCCTGTGTCCCGTCCCTCCCTCTCCCCACAGGTCGTACCAATCCCCTTCATTGCTCTACACACAAAGGACAACCAGGCAAGACCTTACCTGTCTTAGCAGAATGGCAAGAAATTGTTCTGGCTTTTCTCCTCTTAGGAGCTCATTTTACAATACAGTGTTAGGTGCAATCAAGAAGCAATTGAAATTTCCCTCCAGTCCTTTGCGCTTTGTGAACCCAGTTTTTGCATGTGATATCCACAGGAGGGTAGAAAGCACAGTTCAGTTCATTATTTACCATTACCGGTATCTTACTTCAGGATCTACATTTATTGTTTCTTTTGTGTGAGGACTGGGGTAGAGAGAGGGCAGAGGCTAAGCAGTCAGTGACCTCTGGAGCAGGAATGGTTCACAGTATCCTGGGTATCATGTAACACGAGCCAACCAACCCTCCAAGGCTCTACTTCCTGCAAAAGGCTAGATGGGGTGTTTCTCGAAGGGCTGTGCTGGCCTTTTCCTACTGAATCAGAAGAGCCAGTCAGACACTCTGCCACTCAGCTCCAGAGTCAGTGACATAAGTCAGTAACATGAAATTAGCCCAGGTAGGAGCAACACCACAGACCCTGTCAAACAGTGCAAACAAAGCTTTGACATATGGCTAGACAATGGTTCTCTTACAGTTTTATCTTTTCAAGACTAATGAGGAACATGTGGGCACTGATTCCTCATTTCTAAGCTAAACTCAAGTGCCATGGTTTGGATATGCGGTAGTCTCCACACACTCCTGTTGAAGGTTAGGTCTCTCTCAACACAACCAGAAGACTGTAAAGCCTCTAAGAGGTCTCAGCAAAAGGAAAGAACATTGGAGAAATTGGACTCTAGATTCTTTCCATCTTTTCATTTCCTAGTCGCCATGAGATAAGCAAATCTGCCTCACCATACACTCTTGACATAATGTGTTACTTCACCACAGGCCAGAACAGAAGGTGACTAAGCAACTGACCCAGTTCAGGGACCACGGGCAGTGTGACCAAAACAACCTGGCTCAGCAATTAAGAGCAAAGACTACTCTTTCCAGAGAACATGGGCTTAATTCTAAACACTCACATGGCAGTTCCTAGCTGTCTGCAACACCAGTTCTAGGGACATCCTCACACAGACATACATGCAAGCAAAACACCAATATAGATAAATCTTTTTTTAAAAATGACTTTTGTTCCTTCATATCAGTTTTCTCACAGGGTTTATTTATGTCACAGTAATAGAAGACTTCCACCATACTAAGAAATATTCATTGAAACATAAATTACAAGGCCCCAAACTTCGATGAAACCTTGCCTCTAGAAATCAGATGGGCTAGATTTCAAATATTTGCCGAAAGATGAGAAGGCCTATGGTCGGCCTGCCCATACCTGCCTCGTGCTTTCTGGTGTAACTGTCAATAAGAAGCTTCAGACCTACCCACCTCATCCCAGCTCCTCCATCTCCATCAGAGGACTCAGCATGCTTTAACGCTGGGGTGTTACGGAAACCTCAGACCAGGTAGAGTATTTAAATTTAAGTGTATTATTGACCCACAGCCTACACGGATCCCAGAACCCACAGTTGTTCATGGGTTCCAGAGATTTGGAGTGGAGAGCATTGTAAATGTCAAAATGTTCCTGAAGTAAAACATTTGATCACTGAGCCCCAAAGTTCCTTCGAGGTAGCAGCATGGTAAGGTGTCTTTAACACAACTTCCTATCGCTCCACCTAGGACTAGGCCTGCCTCACTCTCCCTCTACTCTCTACCTCAGTTTGTTTTATGACCCTGTTTTGAAATCCCATAGTGATTTTGTGACTGTTCATTATGTTTTGAATCTAGACAACAAAAGTCACTGTTTAAAAAGCAGACCTAATTCTTTCTTGTTACTGAAATACCATTAATTTTTAAAACCCATTCTTCATGGGTAGATAATTCCTTAAATGTTAGATTTCTTAGCATTTATTCACTTCCCATTTAATGAAATGGTTCTCTTTTAAATTCCAATAGATTATTAAAAACCACTCAACAGATAAGAGAAAATTATGCTTTGTTGCCTAGCTGTAATACATCAATAAATAGATCAGCTAGCCAATATATATTTTAATCATACAATAAATTAGTTCCCAGAGTATTAACTAAGTGCAATTTGGACAGCTTAATTTAGAAACAGTCTTTTTATGCTAAGCAGTCTTCTTTAATGAAATAGAACCATGCAAGTTAAGAAGGCTGCTGGCAAGCACTCAGAGTCAAATTGGGAGTAGCCATTGTTTATTGTTTCCTTTGTTTTCAGGAAACAAGCTGTGTGGATTTTTTTTTTTAAGCTTAGGAAATCAAACAGATATCAAGAATCCAGTCTTTGAAAGGATGAGAGGGCCCAGAGGCAGGATAACGAAGCCTGCGAGTTCTTTCGTAACATTGTGTTCCAGAATAGTCTTTGTGGTTTTATTGTGTAGGCTCTAGAGAAAGAAAGTTTGCCTGAAGACAGACCCAGCCACAGAGGTCAGGGAGTGGTGACACATTGTTAATTCTAGCACCTCAGAGGCAGAGGTAGAGCTCTGCTTGGATCACTGAGTTCAAGGCCAACCAGAGCTATGCAGGGGTGGCACACATCTTTAATCCCAGCCCTTGGGATCCCATGCCTCTGCTGCCAGTACTTGGGAAACACACACCCTTTAATCCCAGCACTAGGAAGTTTGAACCAGGAAATAATATGCTGGACAGAAAAAGGTATATACAGTGGGAGGAGACAAAGCTTGCCCCTTCCATTTCAGCCTGCCTCCCCCTTCAGCTGAGATCTCAAGGCATTCATTCTGAGGATTCATAGAGACTGGCTCTTCCTCCTTTCTGTCTGAGGAGTTATTTAGGTGAGAAGTGGCTGTGACTTGTTCCTCTGTTTCTCTGATCTTTCAGCTTTTCCCCAATAGTTATTTTTCTTTTTTTTAATTTTCCTCTTAGGGAACACAGAAGGGAAATAGTCTATGACTGAAATAACGCAGCCCTTAGTGGGAAGAGAATTATTCTGAAATCTTCATTATCTCTGTGTGTCTAGTCCATTGCCTAGGAGATACCTGCCCTATCTAATTCTTGAGAAGCCATCGTGTTCATTGGGAAAGGTATTAAAATGCACACGTGTGTAGGGGAGGAGAGGTGAGGGCAAGAGAAGGGAGTGGGGGAAGAGATACGTCTAAGGATGAAATTGAAGCCAGTTTGATTTGAATCCATTGAACATTCACTCAGTGCCAGGGACTGTGATAAGGGGAGTACAAACAGAGCCGTGACACATTAATTCAGCCTCAAGTGGCCTGGTGTCCATCAGAAGCTGATAATCGTGGTGCCCAATGTAGTACAAGCAAGGGGAGATGTACCTAACTAGAACCACAGAGGAAGAGCTATGCCAAGGGGTAGAATCAAGGAAGGCTTCCTGGAGGGGCTGAGTTTGAATAAGCAAAGGGGGGATATTTCAGCAGCCAAAGCAGCAAGTGCCTTATCAGGTAGGTGAGGGAGCATTGTGGGGCTTGACAGGCTCCCGTGGGAGTGGCATGCAGACTGCTTTCATCTCAGGGGTCTGACTGAAAAGGGGGAGGCCTGAGAAGGTATCTTTATTGGCCAAGTAGAGTTTAGACTCGAGCCAAGGTGATCAGTAAGATGCTTGAAAGGAGGAAAAGACAGGATCAGACTTGCAGTTTAGAAAATTATTGAGACAAGGGTCAACTTATGAGTTAGCATCAGCTAAGGCGCTCCTGAGAAAGGGAAGAACTGAACAATAGAAATTCAAAACACAATTACAGAATAGTCTGCAGCGGCATCGTTTAGAACATCGCCACGAGGCAAAAGAGAGTTTCACTTGGGAATTTTCAGTGTGGGAAAGCCCTTATGGGTTTTTAATGCTCCACCCCAAACACTGCACTATTTTTATTGCTTTGTATGAATGTGGTGTTGTGCTTTTTAAGTAGCTCTCTGTGGTTTCTATGACGAGCATTAGGGAATGGATCAAATCAGGCCAATGAGCAGGAGACTACAAAGCAGATGTGAGAGATGCCAGCTGAGGACCGGGTGTGGGGGAGTTGGCAATGACGGTTGGTTCGTTCTCCTTAATTCTTCTGGTAAGACTTATGGCAAGACAGAATCATGGCACAGCAAAGCAGCTGAATCATGTCTCCTCCCTGTCTGGACCGACAGGTGATGAAAGTGAGAATGATTCTGAGGAGAAAGAAAGAATCACATTCTCTCTGCTGTTGCTCAAGGCTGAGTTGGAGCTGCAAGGCCCTGCTGAAACCTGGCAATTTGAATAGTTGTCTCTTATTACAAAGCTGCTGGCTGGTGGAGTTGAGCAAGGTGCTGAAAAAACATTTTTTTTTCTAGAAGTCATCTTCAGCAGGGGATATGTAGAAAGAAAGACACAACCGAAGCACCCTGGAAACATGGGGATGCTGTAGTCAGTGTGTGTAGGGGGAACCAGGAAAGTAGACAGTAAAAGGCAAGAGCTGGAAAAAACTAACCATGAAAATCAAGACACAGAAAAGACCAGAAGGTATCCCTTATCTAACAATCCCAACGAAGTAAAAGATAATAAGGAGAAAGACACACCCTCTTAGATGTCATAGATACAATCATGTGAAAGACACATGTTATCTAATCATATTAACACAGGCACAAAGAGTTGTTGGGCAAAAATGTTCACAGTGAGACCAACTGTAGGTGCAAAGTCTCGGGTGCAGCCTAAAGGCACAGCAGCAGTGGATGGGTAAATAACGCCATCATATCGTATAGTGAAAAAGAACAACACTGAGCACATCAGCATGGTTGAATCTCACCAGTGTTGGCTGGCACAAAGTTATGTCATTACAAAATACACACTGAGTAGTTCCTTTATGTGAAATTAAGTGCAGGAGGAACAGAATGTATATTTATAGAGAAAATATTATAAATGCAATAGATTATTAATACAAATGAGCAAAGGAAGTGAATGATGAACTCAAAACACGTTTCCTTCCAGGGGTAGCAAGGAGGGGGTGGAGCTGGAAAAGCCCAAAACTGGGATGCTAGATTTCTTAAACTGGCTGGCAAGGATAATGGCATCCCCCTCTGATCCATCGCACCTTCCACAATCATTGTTACTCCTGAGTATGCATTTGATATTTAATTTTGAAATATAAAACAAAAAGCTGCCTATGAGGGCAGCGAGGCTCACAACAAGGAGATTTAATGCACCATCTGATGTGTCTTTCCCTTCTCCCAACAGAGAGATGATGACGAGGTCAGGGCCCCTGTCTCAGCACAGGAGATGGGAGAGCCACAGCAAAGTGACAGAGCCGAAGCTGGAAATCCCCTGTGCAGCAGCTCCAGGAAGGCAGAGCTGCCAGAACCTAAACCCTGGGACTCTGGCTGCTGTGTAAAACAATAAATATTAGGAACAAAAATAAATACTGAGCTCTTCGCACTGGACAGCGCAGGCCCAGGAAGCTGGCTTTCTTGGTTTGAACCTTGCTTGCCACTTGCAACATCTAAGCTCCTACATTCCCCCTTCTTTGCTTCCATATGTTAGGAATTTGGCACAAATGAAATGAAAATTAAAGGCTGGGAGCTCATCACTTATTGTCAACAGGGATGTTTCAGATCAGTGTTAAACCCGGAGGGGCTCAATGCTTTGGAAATAATTCAGTGTCGGAGCCAGACCTGGTGGTGCACATCTGTAATCACAGCACTGCTGAGGCCAAACGGATGTAAGTTGGAGGCCAGTATGGGCTGCATAGTAAGTCCCTATCTCTGAGTAAACAACTAAAAGAAATAATTCATTGCCCAATTTAGACAAAATGAATGGCAAACATCACCTCAGCTGTCCCTACTTCTAACCAAAATCTAGATGGCTTCCCTGTCACAGCGAAGCAATAGCCAGGACGCAGCTCTAGGTCAACCTGATAAACATTGTTGAAGTAGTTTAATCGTTTGAACTTTTAACACAATATCAGTGCCCCCACCCCCAACATGGGAAGAGCTTCCTGCTCTGTGAAAACAGATTAAGGCAGCAGAGGCTGGGGACAAGAGGAGAGGAAATTACCACACGTTCACCCGGCATTGAGTAATCAGTGAGCATGAGCTCCATAATCATAAATGGCATCCAATCTCCCTGTGAATTTTTCCTTTTCCTTTTAAAACTAAGTAGTTTTAAATGTATAAGTATATACATTTGAATGTTTACTCCATAGTAATAATGCTTGCGCTAGGGAAAACAGATCCAAGATGAACACCATTCTCCTTGCCAGCAAATTTGAGAAATCTCATGTATCACAGGTGAGGAACCACTTGGACAGGTTAAAGAACTTGCCTGAAGTCACACTTCTAGGGATTAGAGCAGGGACCTAGCCAGACATAGTATGATTTGGATGGGAAGTCTCCCTCAAAGGTTCACCAGGAGAAGGTTTTGTCCTTGATTGCATGGATCATGTCATTGGAAAGGTGCTGATTTATCAGGACTCAGATCTAAAGATTAATCTACCAAGGAGTTAAAATGTGATGACGCTTTTGAGAGGATGGGTGGGGTGGGAGGAAGCAGGTCACTGAGAGCATGCCATTGAGGCACGTATCTCAGCCACTGTCCCAAGCACAGAGTCTATGTCCCCCAATGGTCTGCTCTAAATCAAGGATGCCCTCTCTTACCATGTTCTGCCTGACCACAGGCCCACAGTGACAAGGCCACCTGACCATGGCCCAAAACTTCAGACAGAGAACCAAAGGTTTCTCTTGGATATTCGTTATGCGGAGTATGAAAGCCTTGCATCTGACCTCTTAACCCCTCCGCTACAGTGTTACCAGAACAGGAAGATAACAGGAGAAGTCGATTGGATCACCAGGGTAATAATTTACCTAACAGCTTAGCTCACAACTTCTCAGCCTTGGCTCTCCTAAACTAGGTTGGAATTTGGTTTGGGAGACTTGATACATTATTTCAATAATTCAAAAACAGTTTAACACAGTAGTTTTTCTTTTGCGTGTAGGCCGCTCTATCTATCTGTTACAGGCCCCTCTATCTATCTGATACAACCATAATGTTTTTAAATGTCTAGTATCAGCAGATTGACTTCAGGACTTCCCAGCAATGGCAAAATCTATGGATGATCAAAGTCCCTTGTTATGAATGTGTGGTTATGGGTAATATCATCTATGTACATGCTTCTGAACATGCTAAATCATTTGTAAATTAGTTAAAATACTTCCTTACTTTTTCATTTCTGTGACCAAATACCTGGTAGGAAGAAACTTAGAGGCAGAAGGATTTATCTTGTCTCCCAAGTTCACTGATGGTTTAGTCATGGCAACAGGACTTGCTCCCTCCCTCCCTGGCAGCCTGAACTTGTCCCAATACATCTCCTCAGAGCAAGAAGCAGTGGGGTAGATCTGGACCATAATCCCCCCAAGGCTATGTAGCAACCTTCTAAAACAGCACCACTCTCCAGTCAGCCAGGGTCCTCAAAATCACAACATTCCCCCATACTGAATCAAGAGGCAAAGGGCAGTCTCCTAGGCTGAAACCCAGCCTCCAAGACTGAACATCCTTGGCCAGCAGTACAAAAAGAAATAAGCATCCAGACTGTGGAGCTGCCTGCAAGATGCACTGTGTGTGTGTGTGTGTGTGTGTGTGTGTGTGTGTGTGTGTGCTGCAACTTCCCACGAAATGTCAACATGTTCAAAATATAAACCTATGGGGGCCACTTTAAAGCCAAACTATTATAAATATCCAATACAAAATAAATGATATATAAATAATTATACTGTACTATAATGAATAAAAATAAGACAAATTACCTATTACCTACATGTTCTATGCAGGTGCAGCTATCATAACAAAATTTTGATGCATGTTAAATTCACAGACACAAAATTCATGGGCACAGAAATCCAATTGTATACACACATAAACACACACACACCATATTTATAGATCACAAGTCAAGCTATTACACTGAAATAATATGGTAAAATGTAAGTTTGCAATACACATGTATGTGTATATATATAGTCTATTAACTTAATCTGAAATCACTAGGCCTAGTCAAGCTGTATCTTTAATTATAAGCACAAAAGTCATTTCAAGATGTCAACTGCAGTGTCTGTGACAGTGAATCTGATATGAAAATAGCTCTTCTTCCTGGCTAGGTTGCAAAAGGCACACCAGCTGTGCTTTTTGCCTACATTCAAAATGAAAGGAAATGCCAAATTTCAAAATTCATAATGGAAGGAAATACTATTTAATCAAAAGGTTAGTAAAAAGTAAGGATCAGATTTTTTTTCTCCTCAGTTCGGTGACCTCTTGAATTCTAACTCCAAAAGACACTAGACCTAGGGTAAGAAGCTTTACTGACTATCTAAATGGAAATATTAAGTTTACTCTTTAAAAGACTACACAGACTGAAACAATCAACCTTCCCCACCCTTGGCATAGAAATTTATCAATCCCTTATAATATTTGACCAACAATGAATAGAAACAAATTCTTTGTGGCTAGTGGCCAGTGCTTTTGTTGACAACCAACACTCTGGATGGTATTTAAAGCAGACAGTGCCCAAAATAATCCCTTCTCTGTCAGAGAAGAACAGATGCATTGCTATCTAAGATCATTACACATCAAAACCACATAATCACAGAGCAGCACAAAACTGCTGGCTTTTGAGAAAGGAAGCTGTTGCTTTGAATAAATAAGAACCTTTTTCTACAAATCTAAATCCCCAGCATTCTCCTAGTGATCTAGAGAACAACGACTACTTGTAAACCAGCAATGAATGGCATGAGCAGGAGGTAAAAATGTAGCTTAAGTTTTCAATAGAAGATTTCAATGAATCGGCGCAGTAGTAGTAGACTCTTCTGAGGGAGTGGGCCATCTCCAAATGTGATGCTTCTGATCAATTGCTGACTTTTCAGGGGTAAAGCATGTTCTCTGATTTCTGAATAGAAAGCTAGTCAGGAAAATAGGTTAGAATTTAGCAATGCCCTTGTGAATCAGAGGATGTCTGTATACACACTAGTCACATAAGACCACTGTAAGATGAAGGCCACAGTTGTATCAACATGAACAAAATCAGCATAGTTTCTCTTTTTAAATTATTTGCTATCCTTTGCCCCAAGAAGAATATGGCCTTTCTCTGGGGTTCCTGACAAGGCAACACAGCAGGAAACGTGTTTCGACTTTTGAGTGCAGGTATTAAGAGGAAACTTGTTTCCATCTGACAGACCTGCTGCCATGTTGTAATGAGATCCAGGCTAGCATACTAAACTAGATAGAGAGAGAGACAGAGAGAGACAGAGACAGAGACACAGAGAGAGACATAGAGAGAGAGATCCAAAGTGAGGGCCATGCTGTCATCCCAGATTTAACCAAGTTCCAGTTGGATACAGCTCTGTGTGTGTGACCTCGGCCTGCTGTGTCTGAATCAGAACACTCAACTGAGTCTAGTCTGCCCACATGTTTGAGACAAATAATAAACTGTGGCCTTACAGCACTGAACTTTAGAAACATAAGTTATTATACAGTAAATAACAAAAAAAAGAAAAATGTTTTCTGATGAGTCTTAGCCTTTTTTTTTTTTTTTTGGTTCTGAGAGATCAGGGTTCCTAACTTACAATCTAAGAAGTGAAAACCAAGGTCCAATCCATCTTTGTGTCTTAAGCTTTATTAGCATTTAGAAATGCATAGTTCATTAGTATGACCCTCATATATACATAGTACTGTACTTTGCTCATGTGACTACCCCACCTTACTAATTCATCTTTCTAAGGCAGATAGAAGAAAAAAATGTGTACAGAGAGGTTGTAAATCACATAAGCCAAGCAAGATAGTTTCCTATGAAGACTTACACCAACAACCAGCCCCCACCGTCTTGTTCCACAGACCTGAGAACAGCCATAAGCACTACCAGCAAGCAGTCAGACTAAGTACTGGGACACCTCTGTCAAGGGCTACGGCCAGTGGAAGTCTTCATTTGGCAGTCCTCACACTTCCTGAGACTTTCTCAGATGATGCTCACTATGCCCTGCCTGCATTTCATGGCTGAGTGGTTGGAATATTTTGACCTGTGAGCAGCATCCTGATGAAAATCCTCCCCCCAAAGCTCCCTCTGCCTTGTCCGGCCTGCATCTTATTTTCACCCTGCCCTTTTCTGCCCTACCTTCTCACCCCGTTCACCATTGGTTCCTAGTCCGTAATCCCTAAATTCCTTAACAGCTGCTTTTGAAGATCGCAACTGAAATCCACATGAAGTTTTGGAAAGAGGTAAGTGTATAGGAAAACTGCCATGTTCTTCTTTTCTACCCAGGACTGCATCAACAAACCAAGGAATTGTCTCAAGTCTGGAAAACAGAGCCATCTACCCCAAGAGTCAGGACACATCTCTCTATAGAAGGCAACAGAGCTGGGAGAGTGTGCAGATAAAGATCTTTTTTAAGCAAATGCTGTAACAAAGCCAAGACCCGTTTCTGAGCACTGATCTATATTTGGTGATGTAGATATATTTGGTCTGAATGTTTGTCTTTGTTCAATGCTTTGAAAGAGCATCTCATCTTCTCTCAATAACTCATGTGTTAATGTTGCTCATGTTGCTCTTTGTCTCCTTCTCTCGTGTCGACACAGCCAAGGGCTTTGCTGAAGACCTTTCTGGAGTCAACTGTTTATAACAATCCCCTACATTGTTTAAAATTGTTTTTAAAAAAAATCAATAAATTCTAAACAGGTAAATACAAACATGGGGCTTTGTTATTCCTTGGGTGGATTCTCTTTGGAAACATTCAAATCCTCAGCTGACTTTCCTCTCCATTTAAAGACCATTCAGTGGCCCTCCTCTTCTACTTTTTTGGCTACAAAAAAATAAACTAAAGTTAAAGTTAGTTTTAAAACAGTGCAGCTGGAGAGTCATGGTAGCTATTGCCTTCTGTCTGCGTGTTCTTCCCTCTCCATCCTTTTCCTAAGAAGTAAGTACTCTCGCCTTTAGGGAACAAAGCCATCTATATGATCTGAATGTACCGGCAAGTACTATGGATGCCACCACTGCATCCACACCCCATGGGCAGGCATGGAGCCTGGAGCCTGCTGACCAGAGTATTCCATCCCACTCTGCCTCACTTCCCTAAAGCATTTAGCACACTGTGGTTTAGTGAAGCGATCTCAATGTGCTGTAACATTACTTTCTATGAAGAATCAGAGCATTGAACAAATTTCGCATGTGATGTGCCTAGTCCCTTACTTTTAAATTAATAAGTATATAACCATAGATTACAGAGTAGCAACAGGGATTCCATAGACTGAAGGATGAAAGTGTACATGGCAGATCACAGCCCAAGGGCTCTCTAATGCAGGAACATTGACAACCATCCTAGTCATCTCCTTCGTCCTTCTTCACATCCCTACAGAATAACTATTCCTATTCTGAGTTTCAAATCAGGTTTATCTAATTCCACAGTCTGCTTTGTGTTCACTAACCACATAACCTCCAATACAACCACTCTCTGGAAGAGTCAAGTTTTGAGCCCCTGAACCCCTTACCTACCAGTCAGGACTTTTTGGAGAAGACTCTTGAATATGTGGCAGACCACATGTCTGAGAATGCAATGGGGCAAATGTCCCCTGGCATCAGGTCTACTGCAGGGGCTGGAGGTCCTTATGACAATGGAGAGGACAGGAACACTAGCATACTTCCTCTAAATATTAGGAGCTTTTAAGGTCACACAAATTCACAGTGAGCGAATCTCTCCACCAGGGCCTTCCTGGCCTAAATTCATCCTATAGTTGCCATTTTAAAGTTCTCTTAGAGCTGTAAATATGTCCTTAAAATCTTTTAGTGTCAAGGACACCCATTATGATTCCATCTTGCCCAGCAGCATGCTGAGGTTAAGAAAACACAGGGTCAGAAGCCAGAACTCCTGGAATCCCATGTCAGCAATGATAAGAAATGGGAATAAGGAGTGGAAAAGAGACTGTGGTGGTCTGGATGAGAGAACCCCTCATATATCTGAGCACTTGGTCCCCAGCTGGTGGCACTGTTTGGAGAGATTTACGTGATGCAGCCTTGCTGGAGGAATATACCATTGGGTATTGGTTTTGAGATTAAAGTCCTTGCGTCATTTTCAATTCACTCTCTTTGTTTTTTTACTTCATTTGAAGATGTGAACTCTCATCTACCTGCTATCCATCAGCATGCTGGATAATGCAGTTTCTTTTACTGTTTATGATAAAATAAAACTTGGGGACAAATATTAAAGGTAGAACCTGAGGTAATCTTAAGCAACCATGATACACACCTCCATCCTTCACTTCCTAGCTTGGCCGTGTTTCTTCTTCCCAGGGGCCTCTCCTTCCCAAGTCCTTCAGAAAAGTCCTAGGTCCATTTTGACCAGCTGAATGTGAACTCCTGCCTCTCAAAACAATGCCTGACTCCATTGGACATCAGACTACAATATAAAGAGCATTCCCATAACATAAATTAATAAATCTAATTTACCTGATCTAATTCCCATAACAACTGGCTGTTTGTTTCTATACCTCCTTTCATGATGAACTCTAACCCTTCTGGAACCATAGACCAAATTACATCTATACGCTACCTTAATTAGGCTATTTTCTCACAGCAATTGAAAAGTTACCAATACAGAGGACTTAGCTTCTGGAACTCAGTATCCTCACCTGGACAGTGAGATCTATGTTCCAGTTGTAAAATGCTACCCAGCTGAGATAACCCATGCTGTGAGTCCTGAATGTATGTGGCTTGATACTGATACTAAAAATGTAAAATACAATACCTATAACTAGCTGCAATCAGGTAGGTTAGATTTATTAATAATGCAAAACTTGTGTTAACAGAATTCTCACTGAGTAAAATCTAATAAAGAATGCAAATAGACAGGTAATCCAAGCTTATTCCAATGTTTACATGGAAAATTATTAGTGTCAATAAATATTTCCAGTAAAGATACAAAAATGGAAATGATTATTTTCTTCAAGACATTTAGTTTAATGAAGTTGAAAATAGAAACATGCTTCCCAAGCAGTTCATCAGCATGGCTAGAATCTTGATCAAATTTCATGCATTTCTCAAAACAACCTTGGCGGGGGGAAAAAAAATCTTTGGGGCCAGGCATACTATTGTAGGCCCATGTTCTTCCATACCCAGGAAACTGAGGCAGGAGGATCATAAGTTTATGGCCAGCCTCAACAATGTAGTAAGATCCTGTCTGAAAATAAAAATGAAAAGGGGCCCAGGATGCAGCTTAGAGGTACAGCACTTGTCTAGGGAATGTAAGGCCCAGCACTGAAACAAAGACCAACAAAGCATCCCTTAGCAGGTATGACAATTCGATGACACCAGCACAAATTGCCTGCATATGGCAGAGTAGCGAAAACAATGCAGGTCACCAACTTGCACATTTGAAAAAGGACCAGAGAGATCTCAAATGCTGCAGCAGTTGGCTGGTCTTGACCTGGCTACATTTAAGAGCAGCCAATGAAAAGGGACTTAGGCTCTGTGATCCAGAGATAGCATTAGTAAGAGTCCAGGGTAACATCAACATAGAGGCTGCCATGAGCTTGCTGGACCTCTGTTCAGGGTATTTCATATTATACACAGTGTATTATCCTCCCTCCTTCCCCCCTCCCTGTCCACCTTCATTTTGACTTCTAACTTCTTTCTTCCATGTGCAGATAGATAGATAGATAGATAGATAGATAGATAGACAGACAGACAGACAGAATGTGCACAGACATTTATATATACATGTGCATGTGTGTGCACGTACAGAGAGAGAGAGAATTACAACACTTGCTAAAGGCAACTCTACCATTCCAAATTTATTTTCTTTTTTTTTAATTTTAAAAACTTTATTTATTTATTTATTTATTTATTTATTTATTTGCCTTGGTGTTTGCCTGGAACTGGAACTATAGACAGTTGTTAGCTGCCATGTGGGTGCTGGGAATCGAACCCGGGTCCTCTGGAAGAGCAGACGGTACTCTTAACTGCTGAGCCATCTCTCCAACCCCCAAATTTATTTTCTTATCTTTATTTTTCCTGTGTGCACTTGTATACACATGTGTGTGTGCATGTTTGACTGCAGGAACACATGAAAAGGTTCCAGGACAGCTTCTGGGTGTCAGTTCTTGCCTTCTTCCTTGCTGAGGCAGCATCACTCTTGAGGCAGCATCACTCTTCATGCTTACTCTCCTGTGTATCCCAGGCTGGCCGGCCTGAGATGCTCGGGTCTGCCTCCCATCTTCCAGGAGAACAGTTACTACAGACGTACACTACCACATTTGATTTTTTATGTGGGTTCCATGGTTTAAATTCAGGTCATCAGGATTGAGAAGCAGATGCTTTTACCCACTGAGCCATCTCCCCAGGCTCCTACATTCCTTACTAACTGTAAGACAGACATCTTTGGACATTCATGAAAAATAGATACTTCACATTTTTGTTAAAGGCTATATTAGAGACTATTCAGCCCAAAGCCTGCATTTTGCAGGCAAACCGACACTTAGAAACTTTGCTGCCCCAGGCTGAGTGACTAGACTGGGCCTGCTCCTTGTGATGCTGCAAACACTGAAGACCTGTCTGCTCTGAGCAGTACATACAGTAGGACAGAGAAGCATTCTCCCTCTGTCTTCTGAAGCCTTGCTGGAGCTGTAATTTCCAGTGCATATGGAGAAGCCAGGGTAAGCTTCCTTCTCAGCCCCCAGGGCCCCACTAGGAGAGACATCGCCCCTTTAAATGAGCATTTTGGGTATCCATGTGGAGATAAGTCTCCTTTGGTTTCTTCTTCTTCTTCTTCTTCTTCTTCTTCTTCTTCTTCTTCTTCTTCTTCTTCTTCTTCTTCTTCTTCCTCTTCTCCTGCTTCTTTAATTAAGAGCCATGGTGTTCTACAGAAGCTGTGGGCTCCTTTTGACAGATGTATACACAGGCTGTCTTGTGTGTCTGAAGTCCATGGCTAGGGTCAGTCAGTTTTTTTCACTATCAGGTGTTTGGCATTTGGACTATACTCTCCGAGCCGAGCCGAGCCTCACAAGGATGCCTTTGTTCACCTGGGACTCTGTTCCAGTCCCTAATCTCTACAACCACCAGGCAGTTCCAAGACACTGAACAGGGGGATCCTCCCAGCATGCTCAATCACTTATGAAGAATGCACTTTCCCTGCTGTGCGGCACCCCCTCCCCATTGCTAATATACATGGACCTTCCCCTCCTTTGTTTATCTTTTCGAAGCCATAAAAGTGCCATTTTGTCTTTCCATGTTTCCTGCCTTCACAGGAAGAGTCTCAGGTTCTGGCTGGTGACCAGTTGTTTTTTTTTTTTACTACCTCTGTTATATACACTGCTCTGAGAATCAGTCTGGCTTCCTAAATTGGTAGTTTTGTGCAGGATGGAAGAAAGATGTGTGTGCAGTCTCAGGTGCCACAGCAATTCACAAAGCTGGGGTGGGGCAGGCAGTAACAGTTGGCTGAGGAGACCTGTGTGTGCTTCTGAAATTTGCATTGCTAAAATGAGCATGGTGGATTAAGGAGGAACCATCCACCTGCCCTTCACTGCTCAGTAGCATACTGGCCTCTGTGGCTTAAATATTACTATGTAGCTTTGCCTTATGGGTTGGTTTTGAATGAAAAATACTCTTTTAGATTATAAATGTTCCTGTTTACAATTTTCCATTTGTCATGTGCATTCCTGTAAGCAGTCTCGGTAATAACGATAAAAGTAGAAACAGCAACATCCACTGTGAGTCTGGTAGTGCCGCATGTGTGTTAATGTAGTTGAATCACCTCAGAGGTTCCTGGCGGGAACACAGAGGGATGTCTGAGAAGTTCATGATCTAGGCACTAAGTCCACTTCTGCAGATGATGCTCTCTCATCTTGTGGATAGTGGCCATCTCCTGGTGCCCTGGTGCATGTCCTCTGATGTCTCTCCTTCGAAGGGCAAGAAGGACGTTGAAGAAAGGCCATACCTTATACATTCATTTAACCTTAACTGTAACCTGTAGGTCCTGTCTCCACAATGCGTTCACATGGTGTAGGAGTATAGTAACTAAGTGTGTGTGCTTGTGCATAAATGCCACAGGCAGGTTGAGTGGAATATGAAAAAGTGAACAACTGTGTTAAGTAACATGTTAGAAACAGAAATAAAAGGTATTGTGAACCAGAAGAAAGGCCAGTATAAAAGACATGTGAAACATGGAGAAGAATGGCACATGGTCTTCATTGGGGGAGGAGGGATTCTTGGCGATTTTTTCTTTCTAGTGGTAGGGAACAACCCCAGGGCTTCAGTGGGTAGACACACAACACCTAAAGACAGTCTCAAAGGAAAAAAGAGAGAGAGACAATGGTACATGACCAGCTTGTGAAGAAATAGAGGCTGAGAATTTTATAAATATGACAACAAGAACAACAAAATCCTTACATTATACTCAAGAAACCCAGGCAGGATGCACACTCAGTGTACTAGTTAGATTTCTGCTGCTATGAAAAGGATCATGGCCCAAAGCAACATAGAGCGGGTAAGGTTACTTCAGTAACAGTGGATTGCTGAGGGAAGTCAAGGCAGGGACTTAAGGCAAGAACCTGGATGCAGGAAGTGATACAGAGCCATGGGGGTGTGTTCCTTGCTTCCCCTGGTTTTCTAGCTTGCTTTCTTATGTATGGACCACATGCCCAGAGATAGCATCACCAACAGAGGGTTGAGCCCTCCCATACCAGTCATTAACCAGATAGATAGATAGATAGATATGCCCTACATGCTTGCTTACAAGCCATTCTGATGAGGTCATTTTCCCAATTGCCATTTCTTCTTCCCAGATGACTCTAGTTTGTATCAAGTCATAAAAAAAAAAAAAAACCCTCAATGACAAGGACACCTAGATTGATACCTTATAGTTCAAACAGAACTGCTGGAAAACAACACAGAAAAGATCTTGAAAGGCATTAAGCAGAACAAAACACAAATCACCTCCAAAGTAGCATTAAAAAGCTAATGTCTGACTCTTTATCACAAGGGTGCAGGAGAGGACAGAAGTCACAGGCCTCAGGAGCTCAGGGCAACGAAATTATTCCATGCATGAGGCATGGCTTTCACAATCAATGGTAACCCCCCACTCCCTTGCATTAGACGGAGGCTCCCCAATCAAAGGTGAGAGAATAATGCTTAAGAACACACACAGGGAACATGCTGTCAGCTTACATTCCTAGAATAAATGCTAAAGAGTTATTTTGAGGGGACAAGAAATGCATGAGATGTGATGGCAGCTGACAGATTAAATGTGTAGTGAATTCTCAGTGAGTACTGGTTGAATCAAATGCTATAAATAATGCCAGTTTAAACCAAATATAGAATTATTTTTAATAGCAAAAAAACAGGAGAGTAGGTAAAGACTAAAATATTCTGAGGTTCTCATATTTGTCTGGAATAGTAAGTCTAGCATTCATATTGTACAAGTATTATTATAAAACAATTTCAGAAGAATGATTGCTCACAGGTGTGTTGATGAAAATAATAAAATTATATAAAACTTCAAGGAGCTAAAACTAAAGAAAACAAAAATATAGAGCCAAAGGAACAAATAAAAAGACAGTAGATTCTAAAAAAAATAAGTAATTACATTAAATGCAAATGTATGGCTCCAAATATAAGATATTGTTAGAATTCACAAAAATAAAACCAAAAAAAGCATATCTTAAATAGGATACTATAAGAAAGGAAAATGCTGAAAAAAAGAAAGGTATCCCATGTGCATACTTTCAAATAAAACTTGGTATAGTTATACTACTATCAATCAAGTTGAATTTAAGATGAGAAGCATCACTACAAACAAAGGATAGTTCATAGAAAGGAAGATTTAGTGCCAGGAATGTTTAACAAGGATTCTATGGCTTATACACTGAGCAGCACAAGGAAAAGAATAAGAACAATCTTCATCGTAGTGGGAGATCTCTTTTGTCAGCTATGGGATAAGGAGGAATAGTGGGGGAAAGAGACAGAGACAGAGAGACAGAGACAATGAGACAGAAAGACAGAAACAGAGAGGAATAAGAGAGAGAGAGAGAGAGAGAGAGAGAGAGAGAGAGAGAGAGAGAGAGAGAGAGCTGTTCTACCCATCTATATAGCCCATGAAGCACAATGACCTTGAGAGTAGATTTCTCTTGGGCTAACCAGCAGCCATCTAATTGCACTTGAAGCTCACCCAATAGAACACAATTCATGCCTGGTTTTGGTGAGGTCATAGACAATACAGAAGACCATGTTTCTGCCAGTTCTCTAAACTATTATCATTACTTACCGCATTCTAAATATCTTTCTTTATATTCACAGAGAAGTGTAACTTCGACCCTTCATCAAAGAGGCTTCTTTTTGTAGCAGACGAGACATCACAAAAATCCATAACTGTCAAATGCAGAGAGCAAATGACATTGTACCCATTGACAACACAACTCCTACACCTAAAGTTCACAGAACATTGTAGAAGATAGTGTAGAAAGATTGTAAGAACCAGAGGACTGGGGCATCTGCCTCCAGATAGTGCCTTCTATATATGACAGACAGCTATACCCATGAAATTAACAATATGGTCACCTGAACGAGACTTGTACAATGACAACATCGGCTGACATTTCAACATCAATGAAGGAAATCTCACAAAGCTCCAATCCTGATGAAGAGCTACAGTCAATTAATGGTTGATAAGAGGATGAATGAGTCCTCTTTAGGGATGAGTTCTCTATTAGGTTACCCAGTCTCATGAGATCAGCCTTAAATACATACATATATAAGCAACACTAAATTGCCTCAGCAGGATACACTTGTATATCCATATGTATGTATGTGCATGTATACCAATAATAATTAAAGAAGAAGGGGTCCTGAATTTTAGAAGGAGTTGGGGGACACAGAAGTTGTGTGGGAAGGGTGGATGGAACTGTTGTAAATTCTCAAAATAATAAGAGTAAAATATTTTTCAAAGACCTTGGTTGACACAAAAGGCATTACAATTAACAACTGAAGAATGTAATTGTTTTATAAGTATCCAGGCAATGTTTGCCAAAAATAACCCCTTTGAAGACCAGAAATTAAATTTCAAATGGTTAAAATTACAAAGTATATGTGGGCTTTTAAACCACAAAGCTACAATGGCATATATTCCTTTCAGTTTATAATACATGCAACAATGGAAGAGTCAAGATGATGAAAAATTAACAACACACTTTAATACAACACACTGGCTAAAGGGGATAAAATATAATGGGAATTATGAATGCTTTAGCTCAATAAAACTGTAATAGACTTTTGTGTAGACTTAGACCAAGCTTAACACACATGTAACATATAATGAACATACACATATAAAGTGAAGGCAAAAGCTTTGTATTCTAAGCCTCTGTCTTAAAAATTTTTTAAAGACATAAAATAACTTACAATAAAGGTAATAATGTGATAAAAGAATAAATAATAAAATATTATGCAAAACACACGGTGAAATCAACAACAGCAAAATTGTTAGCTGAAATCAGTAATAAGTTAGTTATGGCTCAGGTAAAAAAGAAGTAAGTTACTAATATTACTGCAGGCCTTAAGAAGCATCAATGAAGGTTTGTTACAGGAGCCAATAAATTCTAAATTTTAGGTAGAATTGACTAGTTTGTGAAAAAAACTAAAATCTACAATAATATTTTCTTAGAAACAGGAAAAAGTTGATTAATCTTCCTCATAGAAATTGAACCCACAATTTGAAGCTTCTTTTTAAGGAAATCTGCAGACTAGATGGCCTCAGTTGTGTAGTTCCCTAACACTGAAGTTATTACTGATCACTGAAAAGGGAGAAGATGCTTGCTTACTGAGGCATGTTATGAAGTCCAAAAAAGACAGTTTCAAAACTCAAAGAGAAAAGCAAATTCCAGGAGTAATGCTTACGCCCTAAGTGGAGGTTATGCCACAGGGTCAGCTAGGAAGAGATCTTGTTCTGGTTAACTCTCTACATGACTTATGACGACATGTTCACAGATGGTGGGCTGTTGCATTGAATCGTCCTCAAAGAATTGGCCAAGTTCCCTTTGATTCCCAAACACACTGGGATTTTCTCATTAGTGATTTGCTACTCTGAACTTTTCCAGTATCTTGTCACATCTTCAGTAATGCCTAGACGTCTGTCTGCCTTGACATCAGTGATCTCAACTTTGGTAATGGGGCCCTTTCTTCTCTATTGAAGAGCAGACTGTAGGAGACACATCTTGGTTGTTTTATGACTTTGTTTAAGGGTAGCCATGTCTTAGTGGTTTTTGTTCTTTATGTTTAATCCAATTCATTCCCACAACCCATGTGCCCCAAGTGTTTGCATACCTGGTAGAATTTATCCACTTGACGTACATAGCCAGCCACGTCATCATCAGATTTGAAGATCTTCCAAACCTTTCTTTTTGCATTTTTATATTTCTGTGTTCCCTTCCAATCCAGTCTCAACAAGGAGCGCTCTGTCAGGGCAGCCGCCACGATGATGTCCAGTTGGCCATTGTAGAGCAGAACCTGAAATGAAGTCCAGCCCTCAGCAAGTGTGGAACTCAGAAGGAAAAACAAGAAGCAAACTCAGAGTGAACCTGAATCAGACATGGGAACCTGACAGTGTCCCAAGAGGCAAGCCTAGAAAATCTGAGGCTTATATCCTTTCAGGTCACCCCACACACCAGCTGAAAGAAACTCTGGTCCTGTCCCAGCCAATGCATCCTTTCAAACTTAATGCATCACAGTCGACAGACAACTGTGTCCCAAAAGATAAGCAGAGAGGCTTTACTGTGCAGTATTGATTTCCTCATCTCCAATTTGGCCTTTGGTTGAGTCCTCAAATTGAATTTCACTGTATATGCTATTTCTGCCTTTGTGATGCAGCCTTCTTAAAAGATTTAAGCAAATTTAAAAGCCTTGTGTGTGTGTGTGTGTGTGTCTGTGTGTGTGTGTGTGTGTGTGTGTGTGTGTGTGTGTATTTTCATGTAGGCTGTCTAGAAGGAAGTTATATTTTAATTAGACCAAAGAATTCTACACTTTGAATTTCACATTACTTGGTCCTCCCATTTTGTTTGTAGGACTAAAGCTTCTTCAAACAAAAAGATGGACAAGTTCTTAACTCCATTAGCCCTAAGCCACTTCCAAGACTGTTTTGCTTTGCTGTGATGGCCACTCATCCACAGTGAGGGGAGTTCTTCCTTTGCTCCCACATGAATGGACACCATAGAGAATGCTGGGATGGTTTTCCTTCTCCCCACACAAATTAGTTTATATGTCAAAGGGTGTAGAGGTATAGATACTTTCTGTTCCAAGTAACCCTATTTTGTAAAATTCCCTCTAGGGGGAAAAAAAAGAAAAAATGCATTTAAGCATACTAATTTAGTCTGATCATAACTAAGAACTTAACAAAACCCAATATCTTGTAACTGGTACTAATTAAATGCACAATGGTACAGGAATTCCATGGGATGGTGTAAAGTCCTTTAAGTGTTTGCTTGAACCATGAAGTGAAGTGGGATATGCTTATCATAGAATTAAAATATGAAACCTAAAAGTCAAAAATAAGCCATGTTACAATTACCTTAGTCAATATATATATATACATGCACATAAAGGAAAAATTTGGAAAATAATGTGGCTAATTTACATAGTAGAGACCTGATCCATCCCCTCCTTTGTTTTCTGTTTTTCTGACATTGTTTACAAGGCACTAACAAGATCAGAATTATTATAAAGCATTGACACTTTACCCAATCAAGTGATTTTCCTAGACTCTCTGCAGCCTCTGATCTACTCCCAGGCTCTGATTTGGCCTGAGTGGGAGACCTATGGTTCAGTCTTCAAATTGGATACCAAGTGTTTGCTACATATGTTTCCATCCCTATGCGCCACAGGCTTCCTAAAAAGCTTAAATGTAATTTTAAAAAAACTCAGGGCTTTGACACACTCCCAACCCACAAACAGAGGTAGGATAGGATTCAGGCTAAGATGAAAGCATCTTGGGCCTCCAGCACAGGAACACTCAGCCTTTCATGTTGCTCAGCCACCACCACCCCCTCTCCCACACAGGAACCCAAAGGAAAAAGTTCTTGATAGATTTAAGGCCATTTTTAAAGATTTGACTCAACTGAGCAATAAAATATTTGCATTGTTTATACAAAACACTGCCTCAAAGGCTTCTAGTACTTATGGTCTGTGTAAAGCCTTGTACAGCTGTTTCAGCCAAAAGTATGGAAACAATTACATGTGATGGGTACCAGTGAACCAGGCTTAAATGCTTCACCATTCTAGGAAGGCTTCAATATGGCTGATTAACAAAGATAATCACCTACAAAGTAATTCTCCTTCCAGAGTTCAATGAAAAGATTCTGATTAATCAGCAATGCGCCAGGTTGTCTGTCCGTCTGGGCTGTCCAGGGTCATGCTATGAGCTTTTCCCAGATGTGTTTCTGGAAGCTACCTTTTTAATCATCAATGTATCTTAGAAATCAGCCTAAGGTTGCTCACTTGTTCATTCTTAAAGGACAATAACAAAGCTCATCGCTCACAGGCTTGCCTGCACAGTATGGCAGCATGCTTGCTGATCTGAACTGAGACTCAGCCTACTCTTGAGCCACTTCCCTTATAATTTCAAACTCTTCACAAAGGAGAACAGCAACCCTCTGGGAGAAGGATGAAGATAGTGAGGACCAAGACACACGATCTCATGCGTGAAGTGATGTAAAAATACATCTTAGGGGGCAAAGAATAGCCTCCCTTTGCACAGCAAGTCACACTCTTTTTAATTTCTAAAAGGCAACAAATGAAATGCAGCAACAGAAAAATGAAATAAGTGGCTGTGACCATCGTGGTGGCCAGCTTGACTTTTTGCTAAAGCATACCTTCCACGTGTGTCTATGAAGATGTTTCTAGAGACAACTGGCATGTTGGTTAGTGAACTGAGTCAGGAAACATCAGCCCTGAACGTGAACAGTTGGGGCCCCAGATGTAAGAAAGACTCAGGAATAGTACAAGCCTGTGAGCCCATACTCCATCTTCTTCAGCAAATTCAATGTGGTACTGGCACTTCTCAATATGTTTTCCAGATCCTTCAGGTTTTCAACACATGTTCACACCAGTCTCACCCTGGAGCTAGGGTGGGTAGCTTCATTCAGGCAACTTCTAAACTGGATGAGTAGGTACAAGAGCCCAGGAAGCAGCACCTGTGAGCTGAGAATCCAAGATTCGTAGTCTGGAAGCCATGAGGATATGCCATTTACTCACACCCAGAGAGACAGAGATCTCAGAGCCCTTCTGATCCCACACTCCTTCAGACAATGAAAGATGTACACATAGACACGTGCTCTGGCTTTCCCCTACAGCTCAGTAGGGATCTAAGTCTATCTATTCCAGACTGAGGAGTTTCCAGGACCAGGACTTCCAGTGCTAATAGGACAGTCACGCCAACTTTCCTACCTATGTGATGATAATTAAGGCAACAAAGTCTACAGATAAGAAGAGATAAATCAGGTTTTAGCTACATTTCCTTGCCAGCCATGCATCAAATTAAACAACAAGCAAAAAAGGACAGTTGGAGCTGCTTTCTAGAAATGAACCTGTACGCCTGCCTATCCGCTGTGAGACCAGACAGGAGCACAGGCATTCTCCTGCTGTTTTCCCTTGCTCTCTGGAAAGCTGGCTGGTTAGCTCAGTAAAACTGATTGTTCTGTTATAAGATGGAAAAATGCTTGTTGTATGAAAAAAAATTAATCAAATATTGCACTCTACTTGTTTATACTCTATTGCACTCTACTTGTTTATACTCTATAACTTCCGTGTTTTTAAAACACGTGTATGCTTTCAACTTGTGAAAATAATGAGGAAATGTAATGGCAGTTTCAAAGAATGCTCAACTTCTTTCACAGCTTGATTGCTGTCAAGTTTTTTAGGTCACGTAGTTACAGTGGTGTCATAATGATAAACTGTGTAACAGGCAGGGAGGGCCACTGAGAGCAAAGCCAGTGCCTCAGGTTGACAAAGGATATGACTGGGAAGAGAATCTGCAAACCCCCAATACTATTAGTCCCGTTTCTCATAGCAACTAGACAAAACACTTTTATTTAGATTCTTAGATAATTTTAAAGCCTCATCCCAAAACTGAAGGGGTTAGATGATCGGGATGGCAGTCATCTTCATCTTTGGTAAAAAAGCAGACAGGGTGGGCCAGTGAGGTGACTCACTGGTAAAATGGCTTGCCACCAACTTTGACTTTAACCCTTGGAACCCACATGTGGAAGAGAAGAATTGTCTTCATGTTAGAGCTCTCTTACTACGCCCACATGTGTCCTGTGGCACAATCATCCATTCATACACAGATGCACACACACATAAACACATAAATAAGTAGGAAAACAAGCCATGAGCAAAGTGTTTTCATCTGTATTCTGAAATGCACTCCTCTACATGTGACTTTATTCTTACCTATCTTCCTGAGGCAAGGCTAGGTATATGGATGGCTTCTGCGTTGTTAAGTAAGTCATAAGTGTATGAGGTGCTGAGCTACACTTGGATCCCAGACTTTTAAATTCCTATCTGCTGCTCCTTTAGAAAGTAACTTTGACTCTACAAAACAGAAAGTACTGTTTTCCATGATTAAGTGCTCATGTCACCAAAAGGCCCTGGAAACTGCAGGTGGGTGAGTGTAAAACCCAGGTCCTGTCTCCCAAAACAAGCTTGGGCTGTTGGATCACTTCTGCTGAGGTGTATCTCTCAGTCATTTCTCTCTGTATGAACATGAATGCATGGGAGGGAGGGGACATTAATCACAGACAGTGACAGAGCCTAATTCCTGCCAAAGGGGTCAAATTGATTTTTTTTAATTATCATTTTGGGGTTTTGTCAGCATATATTTATTATAGAAATCCTAGATTTCATTATGACAATTCTGTACAAGTATATAGTGTCCTTTGTTCATATTTTCCCTCACATTCTTGCCCATTTTCTCTACCCTATTTTTCTCCCAATTTTATATATATGCTGTGTGCGTGAGTAAACTTACAACCCACATATGAAAGAAAATGTGATTTTTATTTTTCTTTTCTTTTTTTTATTTAAAATTATTTATTTATTATGTATACAGTGTACAGAAGAGAGTACCAGATGTCATCATAGATGGTTGTGAGCCACCACGTGGTTGCTGGGAATTGAACTCAGGACCTCTGGAAGAACAGTCAGTGTTCTTAACCTCTGAGCCATCTCTCCAGCCCCTGATTTTTATTTTTCTGAGCATAGTTTTTTATAACTTGATCCTGCGAATGCCAAAATTTTGTTCTCCATCATGGCTTAATAAAACTCCATGGTGTATGTATTCTATTCCACATTTGTTTTATCTGCACATACATTGATGGGCATCTGGACAGAGCCTGTTACTTCACTGTAGTGGACAGTGCTGGAATAAACATGGATGTACAAGGTACCTCTGTGGCATGCTCACTTTAGACTCATCTGGCTATGTATCCAGGTGTGGAACAGCTGGGCCATATAAAAGTTCTATTTTTAGTTTTCTTGGGAACCTCCATAATGGATGTACCAGCTGACACTCACAAGAACAACATACACAGTTCCATTACCAACACCACTCAGTCCTTGCTCAGCAGCATTTGTGGTCAATTTTATGTTTTACAATAGACATTCTCACTGGAAGAAGATAGAATCACCATATAATTTGGTTTGGTTTGGTGTGTGTGTGTGTGTGTGTGTGTGTGTGTGTGTGTGTGTGTGTGTGCATGCACACGCGCACACATGTTTATGAATGCTTGTGTATAGGTGCACACATGTGTGTGAGGGACAGAAGACAACCCTGAGTGTTGTCCTCCAGCCGAGGTCTATTTTTTGATTTTTTGGGTTTGTTGCTAGAACAAGTCTGTCACTGGCAAATTAGCAAGGCTAGCTGGCCAGGAAGTCCCAGGAATCTTCCTGTCTCCATGTTCTCAGTACTGGGATTGCAAATGTCTACCTTTCCATATAGTTTTGGTTTATGTTGCCCTGAGGACTATGGATGCTGAACACTTTTTTATAGACTTACTGGAAATTTGCCCTGCTTTGGGGTATTGTCTGTTTATTCTTTCAACTCTACATTGATTGGATTAAGTTTTTGTTAATTTTGGAATTCTTTATGTAGTATAAATATCACTCTTCTGTCAGATGTATGGCTGACAATGATGGTCTCTCATTTTGTAAGTTGTCTCTTCATTGCAATGGTTTTCTTTGATGTGAAAAAGCTTTTCAGTTTTATCTATCCCACTGTCCAATTCTTGTTATTGTTTCCTGTGATACAAGAATCCATACCTATGCCTACACCTTGAAGGTGTCTATGGCCTTCCTGGGGATGCTGTAGAATACCATGAACTGCCTGAGGAAGGGGCTGTCTATGTGTTTGCTGTACCTGCCCCACTCCATAATCCCATAAAATCTAATAATGCTTGGAGGGTGGATATTCCACTTTTCAAAGGTTTTATGTCAAGCTATGTGGAATCACATGCTGTTTGGTCTCAGTAGATCAACTCTGTTTCTCTTAGCTATAGTTTTTGGTACCCACTACTCATAGGGCACAGCTTCTCAGAGACTGTCACTCACAATTTCCTTCCTCTGCAGCAAGAATGGGTATGAGATAGCATAAGGGACTCAAAGCTCTTCACCTACAATTTGGCTGATGGGCAAAGGGACACAGGGGACCTGAACAATGTACAAATTCTCTCTCCTATGTAGGTGTCCAAAACCTCTTTAGGTCTCATCTCAGTTCTTCATGTGTTCTGAAAATTTTGTGATCAGTTAATATCTTTTAATCAATATTCCCATGTTTCCATTGCTAAAAGCTAGAAAATCTAGATATATACAGCATTGGACCAATGATATTCATGTCCACATGCTAAGACCAGGAGCACCAAGATATAAGCATCAATCTTTTTGGGCACAGATATAGTGACACCCGCACAACAGAACTGAGAGTCAATGAGAGCATTTGCTCCAGGCTCCCAGCCTGAAACCTGCTGTGTGGTAGTCCAGAGCTCTATCTCCTTCTAATTCAGCATGCCAATTAGCTTACAATGACCCCAAAGGAACCAGGAAGCACTTCTAAAGTAAACCTCCATGATCCATGATGAGCATTCATGTGAGATTCAGACCCAGATGCATCAGGAGGACAGGCAGCCAGGATAAGTCTGTACTCACAGACCCCAACTCTTGAGAAGACAGCCTTCTAATACTTATTTTATGCACATTGGTTATAAAACCTCGACTCCCCTTGAAAGTTGGAACCAAAAATTATTAAATTATTGCTCTAAAAGCATGTAAAAGCCTGGAATTCTAGATCACAAGGCATTTCCCAACACTAAATGCTACGCAAGTGTGGTAAAGCACTGTTTTGCATTTTTTTTGGTGTAGTTTTTTGTTTTTTACTTGAAACAATACTTGAAAGTCTTGAAAAAATACTGGAACCCGCTTTTGATCTACTGTGTTAAGAATACTAAGCATATTACAGAGAACCAAGAAGGCAGGTGTTAGGGATTCCATTTTCAATGCTGGGTGGCAGAGATGGAGAGAGAGGCATGCTAGCAGACCCTTGGTTATGTGGGATGCAGAGAACAAAGTACAGATCTGACTAAACTCCAACACTGCTCCTAATAACCTTGCTGCTGCTGAGAGCTAACAGAGGCTTGTAAACTCCACTTCAAATGTGCAGACAGAGTCTTGAACCTCAGCCCTGGCCTTACTAACCAGGCCTGTGCTCACTGAATGAGCTTTGATATGTCACCCACAGTGGATCAGTGCTGAAGGTCACTGTTTGAGAGATCAAGTCAAACTCAAAGTAAACATAAGCCTTTGAACTGAAGAATGACTGCTTACAGTTTACACCACAGATTCTGCCCGGGTTTGCAGCCTAGCTCTGTATAAAATAGCAAATTTACCTCAACTAAGCTACTAGGCCCATCCACCAGCATTTCCTCATCCATAAAATGGGGATAAAAAGCATATAAGAATTGGGAGAATCATGTGATATATGCACACAGTGCTCATAGCATCCCAGGCATGGAAAAACAATTAACATTTTCTGTAATAATTTCATCACAGCCACCGTTGAGGGAGAATTCACAGCATCTCAGTATTTTCCAAATGAAATGTGTGACTGAGACCCTAAGAATTAGAATCTGACACAGCTGTGCTAGGCCACAATATGACAGCCAACAGCAGAGGTTTGAAAAAGCCACATAAAATGTGCAGACAGAGTCTCGAACCCCAGCCCTGGCCTCATCAACCAGGCCTGTGCTCACTGAGTGAGCTTTGATACACCACTAACTCATTCTGAGCCCTAAATTCTCTTGGAAAAAGTATAATGTCCATAGCTCAGAGTTTGGGGAAGGTCAAGTCATATATAAAAGTTTCCTGTAATCTGAAAAGCAGGGTTCTTCTAATGTCATTGTTGCTCTTTAATCGAGTTCAAAGGCAAACTTAAAATACATATTCCTACTACAGCACAAAGGTCTGTATTGGCTGTCTGAGATCTGCACTCATCGGCATTATTCATGGCAGCAAGAATATGAGGTAGATGCCCATCACATTACAGTCTACTAAGAGGCAGAGGACAGAGATAATGACATAATACTACACCTTCAAAGATCCATGCTAGTGACTTACTTTGCCAACCAGGCCCCACTTCCAAGAGGCCCCACAGCCTCCATAATTAGTGCCACTAACTGTAGAATGAGAAGCAGGAAATGTTAGGGTCATTTCAGATTCAAGCCATAACGTACTCTGCCGAACTCTAATCCACAATGCCATACAGCCAGAAGAAGGAATCTTTAGATGTGAAATGTCATGAAGACAGGTCCCTGTAGAGAGATTCAGACATTATTTAAAGAGCCTTAGTAGCTCCTAAAAATCAGGGTCCCTACAGGGTGTGGCCAAATCAATTAAGAGCCAGGGACACTGAGTTCCAGATCCTGTGTTGTTCCTGTGTTCTAAAGAACAGGTCAGCAGGTCGGCATAAGACTGTTCTCTCCAAAAAATCATCTTGAGGTTCAAATTATATTGTAAATATAATATACCCCTCAATAAATATTAATCCTTTATACGATATATTACAAGTAAATATTTTACAATATCTGGTACCCCATGTTGGGTGCCATCTATAATATGAAGTTTTTGGCCTGTCCAGATGGTGGTCCAGATCCACAGACCTACAGTCCCAGATCAACTAGGCCTTTGGACCGGACCTGCTGCTTAGCCCCCAGTGATGACTCAGATGCTTATATTAATTTTACACTGATTGGCCTATGACTTAGGCATATTGCTAGATAGCTCTTGTATCTTAACCCATTTCCATTAATCTGTCTTGCCACTGTGTTACTTTACATGTTGATTCTTGGGCAGCTGGATGCTGTCTCTCTGACTCCGCCCTTCTTCCCCTATCTATGCACTGATTTCTTTGCCCACTTCTAAGATGCCTGCCATGAGCTAAAACAGTTCCTTTATTAACAAATGATATTCACAGCATATATAAAGACATTCCACATCAGGCCCCTTAATCATAGGAGGGTACCTGGAGAATTTTTTTATTTTTTTAAAATGTGTGATATACCAGAAATCAGCAGGTTGCATTCCTGAGAGAACCCTGGCTGCAGACAATCACACTGGCCTTTGATCTCAGACTTGCAGCCTCCAAAACAGCAAAACAAAGTCCTATTGTTTTTAAATCTTCCTGTCTATCAACTATGCAATAGGATTCCAAACGTCAACCATGGAACCTGGCCATATGCTCTCCTACTTGCCCTTAGCCATGGCAAGGGGACACTGCACTGTGGCTTCCCACACACCTGGCTCTATCCTTCCCTGGTGACCTCACACATGGAAGTTAGGACAGTTGTTTCTTATTGTCAACATTAGTGTTGTTATTGTCATTTCATTTTTAAGAACAGACAAAAAATATATATTTTCTTGTACTCATGTCTCTGTGTGAGGTAGAAAAAGCAGTCAATAGGTCTCAAGTTAACCCAGCTCATTTATTTCCACCCCTTCCTGGGCCTGTAGGCAGCACAGTGCCACTTCCATCTGGAAGGGAGGAAAGTGGCCTTGTGTCTGAGATGGATCTGATAGCATTCTCACTCAGACAGGTGATGGGATGCTTATTCCTTTGATTGCCCAGTCATCTCATGCTTGTCCAACAGACAAATATTTACATGGGTAGCTGAGGGGCCCAACACCTGGGAAGAGATCTGAAAAGGGGTGATCCCAGTCCTTATGCAGCTGACTTTTCTAAGCTTTGCAAAACTGTGAACAATCAGGAAAGACATGCTTGCTTTCACCCTTGTATTCCTCAGAAGAGGGCCCACAGAAGTCAGTGTCACTCTGTCCTTTCTGAACCGCTAGTCATGTTAACAGCTTAAACCCTATCATTGCTGAGTCTCAAGGGGCATGAATCAGAGTTTGCCCCCGGATTAACTCTCAGCAAGAAAGCCCCTTTCTCCTCTAAGAAACAGTCAGATGATGGCGTAAAATGGTGTAAGAGAGCCTAAGTCTCAAGGTCATACTCAGATCCTCCCAGAAGAGCACTCCACAGACCTTAGATGCATCCAGAGAGTCTCCATGCTCTCTCAACCTAGACTTTACCTCAAATAAATTAGGGATGCCACGAGACAACTGAGGTGAAAGGGAGATTCATGCTTTTTAGACATAGCCACTATAACTTAGAAAGGGCTTGAGGCAGAACTGTGTCAAAGGTTAATGTTGGTATATTTTCATTGCCACCAATATACAAGGGAAAGGTAGAAAATAAATGGTATGAGGCCCCCTTACTGGCCTACACTTTACCTATCTGATTTATAAGTATGCAAAGGCAAAGCAAAGCACATGCCTTACCCACAGACAGCACAGGCTTCTCTCGCCCTATGTCCCCTCATTAGGAAAATTACAGAAATGTTGTTGGAGACAGCTGGGCCTCTTGGTACAATGGAAAAGCCAACTGAGTATTTATGTAAAGGGTAGATTTTTGTTGCTGCATTTTTCAATGAAAGATTTATGCTTGCATTTTGGCCCACTCACAATATATCATAATGCTTTGCAGACAAAACTTATGCTCTTTCCCCAATGATCTAGTGGCCTTAATCTCTAACATTTTGTGGTTTCCTGTTTGGGGAAATGATTGAACAGAAGCCTAAGCTATTCCAGGCTGCACAGCATTCCCAAGGGATCTCTATCTGTCTTACTTTTGAATGTTCTCCTGTTCAGTAATCAAAAAATATTTTTTTAAAAGAAACTTTCCCTACAGATGCTAAATCATCGAAACCCCCATACAATGAAGCCTCCCATGCTTCCTTTTTTGGCTGCTTTCCTTATCATCCTTCTATTGCAGTCTCCAAGGTTCTGGGAGCTCTTTCTGATTGAAGCAATTAGCTCGACCCACTGGTGCCTTGCCTCTGAACAGAGAGAATTAATTGCACTAATATCCAGCTAAACAAAGGATAATTCCCAAAGGCTTTCGAAACACTTTAAAGCAAGGGAAAACCTTGGATTCAACTATGGAGCAGAACATTTAAGAGCTGTTATGACTGGAGGCAGAACTATAACTCTTCCATGGTCAAAGACCCAGCTCCAGGGTCATGCTTCACAATCTCAGACCTTCTCCTTCCTCAGTTTGGCAGGGACTCAGGGGTGTGATACATAGTAAGTCTGAATCTCCAGGATTATTTGGAAAGGACTAATACAGAAAAATAATGCAGCTGTTGAACAACACAGTAGTCAAAACTGCAACCATGTCATTCTTAAAACGAGAGATTCTGGTTCCAAGTTTAGGCAAAGAGAAGACAAGGAAGTCGGGAAGCGAGCCGGGAAAAACTATCCCATGTGCCTGCCAGTCCATCATTGGCTGCTTTTGCCAAGGAGAATGAAGAAAAGTGACCGAGGAGCAACAGGCTGGAGTGATTGTCCAATGATTGCACAAATGGCCTTTCAGCCAAAAACTGACCGCTGCTGCTCATAACTTCATGCTAAATAACTAAGCTGCATGTAAGGCGGGAGAAGAGGATCAGAAGCAAAGCCAACTTGAAAAGCATCCAGAAAGCCAATGTTCCCACCCAGGGATCTTACAGGAAACACCAACTACCTTGGAACAGCACATGCAGAATATATTCCATAATGACCCAGAATAATGTTCTGCTAAGTTTAAGTCTGCAAGTCCTGGTGGTCCTCTCTAGGGATTGGTTCCTCTCCTTCTTGATCACTTAGCTCTCAAGAATGTTGACTAACCATTACCAATAAATGCACCAAAATGAGCTGGACACCCCAGGAGTAGCCTCTCAGCTCTCCCACACAAATGCTCCCAAAAGACGGGTGTCTTCCTGGTTATCAGAGGGCAACTTCAAGGTCATGTTTAAGAGATAAATCAAGGCTATAATATGCTTGTCAGTATCAATAGCCTTTTTGAGGGCTTTTCCACATCATTAAGTATATATATATATATATATATTTCATTAATGTGCATATATTTGCAACTAACCAACCAGAAACAACCCTGCAAAGAAAAAAAAAATCTCTAATGTCTAGGTAGTTAAATTTGCAGTATCAATCTGCACCGTTAATATACTAGTTACCAGGGCTAAAAATGTGGCCAGTCCAAACTCTATAAGTCCAACATACACATAGAACTTTAAACTTTTTGTACAAAATAACCAATGCAAAATACCTCAGTTGCTTCTTAGTATTTACTGCAACTAATACAGTAACACATATATAATTATATGTAGCATTTTATATTTATGTAGTTAATTAGGGTTGGTATATTACCAAAATTAATTTTATTGCTACTCGTATTTTTAATGAACCTCCTAGAAAATTTAAATATGTGTGGCTTGCATTATATTTCAGTTACAAGGCTCTGACATGCTTTGTGTTAAGTTTATGCTGTAAAGAAATGATTCCTCTGCTAGAGCTGCCAAATGACCTCAGTAGCTTTCAAGATCAACTAGTCTTGGCTGCAATCAGCAATGTCATCAAACTAGATTCAGGCAACTGGAGACATGGCATCTTAGGCGCACAGCAGATATTACCAGCTACGTCTGTGCCTCATGCACTCTCTTGCACATGCGCATGGACGGACGTGCGCATGGATGGAGCGCGCGCGCGTGCGCGCGCACGCACACACACACACCCCACATTATCAACTTCCACTGTCCTCTATCATGACCATCATTCTCAGATTCAAAAGCAATAGTGTTTAGACATGGAAAGGCTTCCACAGAATAGCAAGAGGTACAAACCCAGAAGCAGCCATACTGCAGCTTTGGGAAGGAAGGCCCATTTTCCCCAGGTGCCAGAAGACAGCAGCATGGCTTTTCTGTGGGAGAAATCCTAAGCAACTGAGAGAGAATAGAAACACGGAAGCTCTCAAAAGTAGTATGGTGAGTGAAGAGTTGTGCGGTGTTGACCACCGAGCAGAGCAGTCATGAGCTGCAGACCATTATGGACTCTGGCTGGCCCACTACCATTCTCTTCTCCCATAGCACACTTGCCTTTCAGTTTGAGAGGAGTCTAGTTCTCCATGAATAGAGATTACTTTGTCCTTCTCTTACAAGGCGACTGAGTGTGAGAGCAAGTAGGCATTCCTCCAAAGAGCAAGGCAAGTCATTTCCAGGAGCTCAATTCCCATCTGTAGAGAGATCATCCAAAGAGCCCACCCAGGATGGCAGCGAAGTGAAGGAAACCATGCCAACTTCACAAAAGAAAGCAAGCAGCTGACTTTTCCTTATCAAGGAGAAAGTTTTTATCTCCACCGGAAAACCTAGTGTCAGTCAGGTACAAGTGTCTCCCCTGCGCACTCTCAATGGCTTTATTCATCAAAGCTACTCCATTAGCTTGCAATTAGGTTTGGAGTGGCTCACTTGCTTCTCAAAGGGCAGCTCTCTCATTTGGAGAATAAAGTATCTCTTTACCCATTCTTTCTAGAAAATGTCAAACAGGGTAAAAAGATAGCATGAACCACTGTAACTAAACAGAGACAGACCGGAGGTTGCAAAGACAAACTGAGCAACAGAGTGATAATAGCCCATTGGGAGAACCAGAGCAGAAAAATCAGGCCAGGAAGGTCAGGGGACCTACTCAGAGTTCAGCTTCCACTCTGTCACGTGTCTCATAGGAAGCCTGCCCTTGGTTGCCTTGACTGTTTGCAGTAATAATAGCAACTATATTTAATAACACATTAAATTGGCCCACAGTAATAGTGAGGTTGAAAAATTCCCATAGTATAAGGTGGGCAAATTCTTCAATAAAATCTTCCCAGGAAGAATCCTACAGGTTGCTATTGTGACTTCTTCCTTGGGCTTTGAGAAATACAGGAATCCTGTATTCTCTTCCCATCTATAGACCACATCCAGGTGCCACTCCATTAAGCTAAGGGTTCTCAGGGGAATGGAAAACAGCCATGACAGGAGCAGTGACTGGGCTGAGAGTCAGACTGAGTAGAAAGTAGTTTGAATGATGCTGGAGGTGATGATGGTGAGGACCACAGAACACAAACAGAACACAGGCACCAGCATTGCATCCTAACTCTAGGCTGTCTGACAATTGATACAGACCATACCATTACTCCAGGCCCAATTTAAACATCAAATATGAGCAAATTTTATTATTTAGGTTTTAAAAAAATAATGTGTTACTGTATCCTCCCTCATCCCAGTGGGTGGTGGTATTAGACACTGCTTTGAAATCCACTGAATTCTATCTAGTGGTCCAGTCCTTGAACATCTGCACCATCTTTTTGCACAGCCTCTGACCCTTCCTACATTATCTTTACAGTCAGCTGGCAGATGCATGTTTTTTAGCAGTTGCCTCTTGTAGCAACTAGATTTAAAGGAATATCTCTTGGGTTACCAGTTGCCAGCACTCTGACTACACAAAATAAATGTCATTGCCTTTCATCATCTTTCTTTCCAAACTACCCTCACTCTGTCACACTTGGATGATTCCAGATTAAATCCTACTTTTCTTGTGGCCCTAAATGACAATATACTTTTTATTAGTGTTAGCATGAAGTATGTTCAAATAACAAGGTAAACCCTGGCAGAATACAGCACTCGCCAAGAAGAGCAACCTAACAAAATAACTCACAGGTAGAGGGACTGTTGAGAGACATAATAGGCTGAGGGGGAAGGCACATTGGCTGCATTTTGAGCATTTCTTGCAACTCAAACTTATAGCACTAACATGCAAAGATGCTACATAAGCTCAGGTGAAATCAAATTCCATTTCATAATTTATAGGCAATCTCTTCCTTATATTTATTGAAATGCTTAAAGATAAGATTAAAAACAAACAAACAAATCAGACAGACAAAAAAAAAAAAAAAACATTTGGAGGGCTGGAGACACACCTCACAGGTAATTCATTCCATTCTTTACTAGGATTGTGATCAGCACAGGTAGACTGACTTCACAAGGAATCAGCAAGAGGAAATGACTTCCGTGCCTACGCTATTTTTATGTAACTCTAAGGGACAGTTGATTATCTGTAGTAGACAATTAAAAGAATTAAAATAAAATTAATTAAATTAAAAGAATTAAAAGAAAATGAATGTCCTAGGATGAGCATCCTTCTCCACAGCTGTTCACTGACGGTCACCTTTGCCTTCATTGCCTTCTGAGAACACAGAAGAAGAAGGTCTCATTAAGTTTAAGGTCAACAAAGTCTGTTTTTCTCTTGTGGCTCAAGGGACACTTGGATCCAACCAACAATTGAAGAACTGGGTTCATTTAAATGTGAGTGTTTTTCTTGGCATGCTAGTCATTTGCCAGACCTAGGTTTCTGGCCCCTTGTATTGTTAACATGTGTCACTAGAAGATGTTCTTAAGGAAATACGAACGATTAAAATGGATGCTAAACTAGAAAGATTTATTCTTTCAGCTTCTGAGCTACATTCATTAATTAGGACTCCTCACTAAAGGAAGCTCCTTCGAGCAAATAAAACACCAGTGACCTGGTGTTAGGGTTTCAGTCTGGTAGCGAAGCTGAGAAACATTAAGACTCTGAATTCTGAAGATGCAATTAGGGGACATTTAATGAGCTGTAGAATGATGAGCAACAGGGAAATGTAACTTTATATTTACAATTTCCTGACTAGATGAACTTTTAAACACAGTACATTAAGCCCTATCCTGAGGCCACTTAGCTTTTAAAAGCACTAAATGGCAAGAATAGCCATTTAGGGAAGATACTATCCCAAAGAGCAGTGCACTGCTAACCCGCCTACAGGACAGGCGGGCTCTAACTCAAAGGCTGGGCTTCCCTGGTTCCTCTGTAGCAAGCTGTAGCTCCTATTTGTTGAAATGTTGGTTTGACCAGGAAATGTTAACACAGTCATAACTGCCTTTGCAAATGCAGCCCATGCATTTTTTTAGGAAAATGAGACCTATAACCAGATGAAAGGAAGTTGAAATCATTTTCATAACTGTTCTGTAAAATGAGCACAGTGAGATGTCTTTTCCAAAAAAGAACCAAGGGACCAGGGGACATCTCCAAAGAGCTCAAGTTTTTATAGCCAGCAGCTCTATGGGATGAATACCGGGCTGTGTTTCTGAGATTCTAGGGATGTGCCTTGGCTGGCCACCAACTCTACTATTTTTAAATCAGGATACAACCTCCAGTCTGTATAAGCAAGAATATTAATATTGGACATGTTTGGAAATGCTGCTAACATGAGGAAGGAGGACCACACACCTTAATGGCAATTAAGGTGCAAATTATTTGTACTTGTAATTGCCAAGGCCACTTACTACACACATGAGCCACCTTTCTTGTGTCTGTAACTCTACCCTTTATTTCCATTCCTCATTCTTTCCAACCTTACAGCATGGCACTACGTGCTTATTGCTAGGACAGACAACTAAGCAGCACCTTTAATGAGAAAGGCCATGGCTGGGCGATTTTTAAGCTCCCCTCGTGCTCCTAATGTAAAGGGAGTCTTGAGAGTCACAGCCGCCTTGGAAGGAGAGCTTGGGGACAGCAGAAGAAAGATTAAAGGAAGCAAAGTGTATTAGTGACATCTGCGATCCATCAAGACTTTTATCACTTCCTTTGTTCCTGCGACAATTCTTTTTCCATTTATTAAGGGTTATTGAGCTGTCTGTCACGCACCTGGCCCTGGGCCAAATTAAGGGTATTGAGTGCTGAGTAAGGGCTGCAGGCTGCATGGCTGCCCTGAGAATGCTTATTTTCTATGGGATGAGACACAGTTTTACAGATCGGAAGTGAAAGGAGAGAGGGATTTCAAATTCCAAGAACTTTGACTTCTGACCTGGATGACCTTCCGCACCACCACCAAAAAGATGTCATAGTATATATTTACAGGGCTAGTCAGATGCTCAGCACTTGGCATGCAAAGCCAGGCACAAAAGATTACCCTAGTAGTGACTGCTATGTTGGATTTGGGGATCATTTTCCAATACTTAGCAAAGTTGTTAGAATTCTCTATGAGTGTAGATTAGGATCTTTTTTTCCGGTGCACTGCCTCATAACAATTTGCATCAGGTTGAGAGGCTTTCAGGACATTTCCCCACAAAGCAGTTCAAATGTTTGCAATAAATTAAATCTCTCTGTAAAAGTAATCACACGGGCCTTCATCAAAATTTCACACACACACTCCTGTGCATGTCTGTGTGATACATGCCAAAGAGCATAGCTTATCTATAGGTTTAGAGGAATAATAAGAAATGTAATCACACATATTCCATCTACCTTAGTATATTGAGCTATATACCTAGGAGGCTGCAGCCCTGCCGTGTAAACTCATGAGCATGGCCTGCTGGGAGGCTTCATCTCTACCCATCGTTCTAGCAATAACTATACAAACTAAAATACTAGAAATGAAGACAGAGGAAGTTAAATAAAACTCTGTGGAAAGGTCTAATAGATAGGGGCATGGTCAAAGTACTTGATGTTGAAGACAAGGTGGAGGCGTTGGAACATGGCAACAAAAAGGAAGATAAATTAGTAAGAAAACACTAGCTAGACTGTCAAGATATTTGGGAAGTTATATTAAATAAAAACCAAACCTAAGAATCATGAGCATCAAAAAGTAAGAATTCCATTCCAAAGGCAAGGAAAACATTTCAGGGATATAATTGCAAAAATACCCTGAAAATGGTGAAAGAGACATACACCTGTCAGGACACAGGAGGCATTTAAGGCAGCAGACAGACAAGACCAGAAAAGAACTTCCTCCCAAGTCTTAGAATTAAACTACTAATTTATGTAGGAGAAAATGCAAGCATTACCTAGTGGCCAACCCACTTGCCACACTGAGCTTCTAAATAAGAAGCATGGCACACCATGCTCCTGCAGTCAGAACACTGAATTCTGAAGTAGCCCAAATAACTGGTAGTTGGCCCATGAGTCTGTTTTCTCCATGTCTACTTTGATGTACTTCTTCTTCATAGAGGTCTTGGTGGTATGAGTGCTCACCATACAAGCCAAAATAATGTGCGAGCCAGTCACAGTCAATAAGACTTCTGCTATATAAGTGGTTGCTCACATGCAATAAAGCAGACACTGTTCCCTGGTTTACCTCCACATCCTTTACTAACCCATGGACATTGATGTCTTGTTAAGGGACACCCAGGTAATGACGGCAAATTTAAAACTCTTAGAAAGTGGCAGGAGAGAAATGTCAGCTCACATGCAAAGGCAGACTTACCGTAATAGCAACCAATCTGTCACCTGAAACTGGAACAGTCAAGAAGACTTGAAATGCTGGTTTTCATATTTGGAAAGAGGGCAGCCAGGACCATGCCAGAATTCGCAAAGGTACTTGTCAAAATTGAAGAAGAAACTTCCCAGGATAAAAAACAAGTTTAAGAAATTTATGACCATAGGCCTATGGGAGATACTGAAAGGAATTCTACCAACTGCAGGGAACATGGGGGTTATGCATACATAGCTCCACATACGTGGGGCTACCACCGGGAAGAATAAAGTACTTGAATAAGAGTTAAGCAAGAACAGGATAAAAAGCCAGCAACTACTACCTCCTACCCCAAATGACAAGAAATAATACAGAGCTTTCAATACTGACTCTGAATATTAATAGTCTCAATTCTTCAGTCAGAAGACAGAGATTAGCAAATTGGATTAAAAGGTAGCAGACTGGTTACAAAGGTCAGCATCCCTGCAGAAAATAGCTATAAAGACACATTGCCAGCTGAATAATCTGAGTTCAGCCCTGGGGACCCACGTTACAGGAAAGAAGAACAGCCTCCCGCAGGTTGTTCTCTGATCTGTCCACATAATCTTGGCACTCCCACCCAGTAAAATAAATCAATTAATTTTAAAAGGTGAACAGTAGGATTCATCTATTTTTGTTGCCAAGCAACACATCTCATCATAAAGAACAGATGCTTCTTTAGGGTGAAAGAGGCTATAAAAAGCTATCTACCCCAGAATGGACCAAAGAAACAAGATGTTGCTGTTCTAATATCTGACACAACAGACTTGAAAATAAAACAGGACAGAAGAGATAAATGAGGTCACTCCATACAGGGGAATCCCATTAAGAGGACGCTATAATCCTAAACATACACTGAACACAGGCTCACCTCAGTTGCATAAAGCAAATGCTACTAACATCACAGATCAACCTTGACACTGTAACCTTGGTAACTTTGATACCCTTCTCTCCTCCATAGACAGGAGGTTATCCTGACATAAGATAAACAGAAAGCCGGGTGTGGTGGGTGCTGGAATTCCACTAGGAAGAGAGAAGCAGGCAGGTCTCCCTGAGTTCAACAGCAGCCTATCTACTCAGCAAATCAGGTAAGTTAAAGTAACATGGTGATACCCTGCCTTATAAAAAGCAATCAGTCAATGAAAATAAACAGAGAAATATCTGAATTAAATGGCAACATGGTTCAAATGGTCTTAACAGACGTCCAGAGAACATTCTGTGCACACACTGTAGAGAACACATTTTTCTCAGCAGCCTATGGATTATTCTCTAATTAGATCATATATTAAAACACAAAGCAAGTCTTCACAAATACAAGAAAACTGAAATAACTTTTTTGTGTTCTGTTTTTAAAGCAGTAGGTCTCCAAGTCAATAGCAGGAAAAGTTATAGAGCATACACAAAGTTATGCAGAGTAAATAGCACTGTATAGTGTGGGGTTCAAACACTTTGAAACAAGACTTAGGCATGGGTTTAAGGTTCTAAAGACCCCTATAGGGGGCGTGGCCAGCCCTCTTTAAAGACTGGTCATATGCTGCCTGCCATTTTGTTTGTTCTTACAGGTTTTTTTTGTTTGTTTGTTTTTGTTGTTGAGTTTTTTGTTTTTTGAGAAAGGATTGCTGTTGTCATGTGAGACATTTTAGCTCTCAAAGTGCAGTTCTTTACCCAATAGGCCATTATCTGCCAAAGAAGACAAAGTCCTTGTGGAGTGTCCTCGGTGCCCAGCACCATCTTGGGAAAGGAACGGTGCTGCTGCCAGCAGTGATTGTGCCCCTCATGGACAAATTCTGAATAACAAGACATTAAATGTCATATTCTCTAGGTCTATTAAGAGCTTGAGGACTCAGACAGTAAACACACTGTCCAGTCCAAGTGAACAACACACAAGGTAAAAACTGCTAAAACCTGCCAAGACAAGATAAGACAGTTTCTGAAAATACTCTGCTTCTAAAGAGATCTGTCAGATACCCTAAGCCTATAGCCAAAAAAGGTTGATGCTCCAACTTTGAAAAGGAAAAAAAAAAAAAAAAAAACAACCAAAACTGTGGGTGATTGTCCAAGTAATTGACTGCCACTGTCCTGTCCTAAATTTTAAAAGTTACTCACTTATGCTTTCATCTTATTCACAATACATTTTTCCTTCTCAGACATTTCAACCCTCCAAAAATTGCCCTCAAGTTCAACCTTATATCAGTGAGTGTGTATATAACCCCTTAATAAATATTAATCCTTTTATATAATCAATTTCCAGTAAATAATTCCTACAATAGATGGGTGTGTAAAGAAATTGAGGAAGAAATCAGTAAGTTTCTAAAACCTGAAGATAAAAAACACAGAAAACTAAAAATTATAGATTCTAATGAATGTAGTCTAAAGAAGGAGGTTTATCACTGTAAGTGTCCATGTTAAAACATCAGAGAAACTGCAAATAAATAACTTATCTATATACCTTAGGGCATTGGAAAAACAAGAGAAAGCCAAGCCTCAGATTATTAGATGGAAAATAATAATAAAGTTGGGTCAGACATTAGCAATATGAAAGTGAACCAAAAAAAAAAAAACTATAAAAAAAACATTCAAAAAAAAAGAAAGTGAACCAAAATCAATAAAACAAAGAGGCAATTTTTTGAAAGCATAAATAAGATTGAAAAACCCTTAACCAAAGTAAACAAAAGAGAAAGAAGCTTTAAATGAACAAAATTAGAGATGAAAAGGAAGCTATTGTGAAAGATACTAATGAAACTCAGAACTCACTAGAACATCCCTTAAAGCATATATTTCCTAATTTGGAAAATCTAAAAACAAATGAATGAATTTTTAAATGGAATGATGTCCCCAAATCAAATCAAGATAAGATGATTTAAATTGACCAGTAACTAGCAGTAAGACCCAATGTAGTAAAAAAAAAAAAAAAAAAAAAAAAAAAAAAGATCCAGGTAAAAATAAGTCCAGACCTAGAAAATTCATGGCTAAACCCATTAGACCTCCAAAAAACTAATACTAATGCTTCTCAAAGTATCCCATAAAGTAGAAAAAGAAGGCACACTAGCAAATCCTTCTGACAAAGGCTGCATTATGCTGATACCAAAACTGCACAG
>PVIH01000882.1:0-93154 GCA_004025045.1 Sigmodon hispidus
CTGGATCCTCAATTCTATTCCATTGGTCCACAAGTCTGTTTTTATGCCAGTACCAGGCTGTTTTTATTACTGTAGCTCTATAGTATAGCTTGAAGTCAGGGATGGTGATTCCTCCTGAGGTTCTTTTGTTGAGTAAAATTGTTTTGGCAATCCTGGCTTTCCTGTTATTCCAAATGAAATTGAGTATTGTTCTTTCAAGTTCCAAAAAATATTGTGTTGGGATTTTGAGGGGCAGTGCACTGAGTCTGTAGATTGCTTTTGGTAGAATTGTCATTTTTACTATGTTGATCCTACCTATCCAGGAACATGGGAGAGTTTTCCATCTTCTGATATCCTCTTCAATTTCTTTCTTCAGTGATTTAAATTTTTTGTCAAATAGATCTGTTACTTCTTCGGTTATAGTTACTCCAAGGTATTTAGTACTATTTGCAGCTATTATAAAGGGTGATGTTTCCCTTATTTCTTTTTCAGCTCTTCGCTCTTCTATCTTTAGTGTATAGAAGGGCTACTGATTTCTTTGAGTTAATCTTGCATCCTGCTGCATTGTTCAAGGTGTTTATCAGCTGTAGCAGTTCCTTGGAAGAATTTTCTGGGTCACTTATGTATACAATCATATCATCTGCAAATAGAGATACCTTCATTTCTTCTTTTCCAAATTGTATCCCCTTAATCTCCTATCATTCTCTTATTGCTTTAGGTAAAACTTCGAGAACTACATTGAATAGATAAGGGGAGAGAGGACATCCGTGTCTAGTTCCTGATTTTAGTGGGATTGCTTTGAGTTTTTCTCCATTAAGTTTGATACTGGCTTTCGGCTTCTTGTAAATTGCTTTTATTATATTAAGATATTTTCCCTGTATTCCTGATCTCTCCAGGGCTTTAATCATTAAAGGAGTGTTGGATTTTTCAAAGGCTTATAATACTAAAGAATTTCTTAATTGGCAAAGTCAGTTCTTTTAATTTTCAGAGATAGAACCACACATTTAACAGAAGAAGGAAAGTAATGTTTTATATAAAAATGAAAATTTCCCTCTTCTATTGTCAACTCATTTTTAAAAAGTAAATTTTCTATTTATGGAGAAAAGGGGATAGAGAGGGGCGAGAACGAGACCTAACTTCAGCTCACACCTCGTGGCTTTTTCTCCCTTCTTGTCTTCTTTTTCCTTTGTTAATTTTGTGAACTACAAAACATAGGCACTGTGCACAGAAGGTCTACTAGTGCACCAGATACGGAGGTGGGAGAATAAATTGTGTATGTTCCTTCAGGAAGAATTTCTAGGCTGGTCCAGAAAATTACTGTACTTGATAGACTGTAGTTTAAACAGAACAAAAACACACTATGTCCTAAGTAAGTGCCAGAAGTCATCAGGTTCAGCGCCTATCACACAATTGTACAGGAGTTCACTTTTATTTCTAACTTAAATGTAATCCTGTTTAGTTTATATCTTTGTAGCTTTCTGTTTTCCTAAGAAATACAATATTTCTCACATAACATAAAAAGATCACATATGCATTTCATAGCCCTAATATAACTTATATACACAAACTAAATAAAAGGAAAATCCATGTGTGGGGATATTATATGTGTGTAAAATTTAAATAAATTGTTTATATCTATCTATCCAGATTAACATTTGTAAATGGGAAACATCAGTAGTGGCAGACTGAAGATGGTCTCCAGCAACTTTTACATTCTTTTCTCACTGAGTGCTAGTTAGTCTTGTAATATGCTAAACAATAGTGTATGGAAAAAGTAATTGGATTAAATTTTCATATTAGTTAACCTAAGATCATGATTTCTAGCTTGGATTTGTGATAACTTATTGTCCTAGCAAAAGGAAGCACATATATCAGGTCCTGTATTTTTGACAAACATGATACTTTGCATTTGGTTTCTGGATGCTCAGATTTCAAATGTTTATTAGTGAATGCATTCTAATATTATATTAAGAAATTGAGGGGGTTGGGAAGATTACTTAGTTGGTAAAATGCAAGCATAAGGACTTAAAATCAATCCCAACACCTATGTAAAAAGATAAATACTTTGACACAAGCTCCTAATCCCATTACCAGAGAACTAAATGCAAAATATCATATCTGTAAAAAATGTGGGACTAGCTATGTGTATATCTTATTGAAAGAGCAATAAATTACCAACAAGTTTGTCTTTAGAATATATTCTAAAATTTCAATTACTTTTACATAATATAAACAGTTATTTATTTGATGGAGATAATTATTTCCCATACCTAGCCAGTTTCTTGGTGGTGCTGGAATAAGATTACTCCAGAATATTACTTTTTTAAAAACACATTTTAAAATATAAGAAAAAAATCATTTATACTTACTAGATATAATTGTGCTATTAGTTAAAATACATAATTTTTTAAAATAAATAATTTTTTCAAATACTTAAAGCATTTGTTAGATCAACTTAGGGTAGAAAAAATAAGAGCTCAATTAATTTTCCAAAATAAGAAAGTGATTTGTTTATGGAATTGAAACACAATATCACAGCCCTTTTGATGTGCATATTCTTGTTTTGTCCCAGGACTTACAAGAACAAAATTAAGCTACCAATGTACTGTGCTTTTTGGCAGAGTTTCTATAGGAAAAACTGGTTTCCATGCTTATTCAGCATGAATACAGAACTTGCTTTCTGTAGCTACTGTTCATGGTATTCTCCATAATTTTCATGGTGGCCAAAGAGGCTAAGACCACACACTTCAAATCTTGCTTTGCTTTCTGTGAAATTTCTATGCTTTAAAATACATTGGTGCTGTTTAATGGGTGTAATGGTTATACTGAGGCCATTTTTCTATTTTTAGATCAGACTTAACTACCTCTGCAAGAGTATCATGTGGTAAAGGTCATAGAGACCAAAATTCTGCTTCTAAAATGTAAGGACATTTTATTTTCCTATTTAGTTTTGAGATTATCTTTTGATCTTTTATATCTACCTGTGCTTTTTTTCTATTTGGATATTTATTATTATTTAAATATTGAGTTTTAAATGATTGTATTTAAATTCAATGGAAAATGATTACAAACATTCACATTTTAGTCAAAATGTATACTCTCATCATCCAAAGACTTCAAGAATGAGATAATATAGAGAAAAGTTACCTTTTGCCTTTGTCTTTGTCTCTGCTTTTTCTTTTTTCTCAGGTTTCTCCTTGTGGGTTACTTAAACAGAAAATTAGCATTATAAAATTACAAATACCATATACTTTTAATAGATTTCAAAGCCAATTATCTTCTGGTTACAGTTTTATAGGCACCAAAATCCTAAAATAACTGGTGATTTATGAAACTGAGGGACCCACTTTAGGAATATAGTAACCAGTGAGTAATATTTTATAATGAAATAATTATAAAATTTGGCATTAAAAATTAGAAGGTAGATAGCTGTGGTGGCAAATGCTTTTAATAAAAACAGGCCAATCTCTGTGAGTTCAAGGCTAGCCTGTTCTAAACAGTGAGATCTAGAACAGCCAGGGTTAAATAATGAGACCCTGGACAAGATAAACAAATAGTATGTTGAAAGCTAGATCTGCCATTTTTTCCCATAGTTTTTTTTTTTCTCCAAGTATATAATGCTTTCTGAAAATAAACTCCCAAAGAATAATTTATAACAATTATAAAGCACACACACTGTGAAAATAATTTTTTTTAGTATTACCAAGAAGAGATGTTATCATGGCTAAAGATTGATTAACTAGAGTGTCCATTAACAGGAACAAAATTGGCACTTGGGAAAGATTAACTCCCCAACGTAAGGGGCTGCTTTAGACATCCCAAAAGTCCTGAGCCTTTCCTGTGGCTGCTTACCAATTGCTGTACATTAATGTCATTTTCACAAGCAAAACATTTCTCTAATGAGTAACACCATTCTCTGAGAATCAACAGTATTGTATGTGATAATTAAAAATACTTATTAAAATAATAAAGATTTTAATTTAGCAATGTCCTCTATTATAGCTGAAATATATCTTCTCCCTAGTTATTCTGCAACTAAATTTATCAATATTAATTTATTTAAAATGTCTTTATTCTGTATGTATTAAGAAAAATCTGTCTCATTGTTGAAGTTAAGATAACCTGAGAGGTCCAATAGTACATGAATCACAGTACAATTTCAGGCAAACAGTCCATTTGTGAAAGATGCTAACATTTTTATAAAATGTACCTTAAGGCATCAACACCTTTAACTGACATACAAGAAATAGAGAAACACATGCAAAAAGCATTTTATCTCTGATATTTTAATTAGAGTCCATTTTCTACATTTGTAATTTAAGAACAATTTTTAAATTATGTAAAGAAAACATTTAGCAATATTGAATCTTGAAAATTAATAAGAATCACAATTATTTGATTTGGTTAGGGTATAGAAGCGTATGTTCAGAATTCAGTATCTCACCAGCTGATGAGAAATGAACAAACCTTCCTGAGACAGACAAAGAAGATAGGAGCTTTAAAATTCAAGGATATTACCACTAAGTAAATATTAATAAAAGGGCAACTACTTAATTCTAATATTCAGGTGAGACTATGCAATAAGTATTAATGAAACATGTTTCTTCTGTTCTGGTTCATAAATATCACATCCATTTCATATATTCTATCTAATATGCAGTGTTTCACAAACCAGAAGTCAACCTGGCTATGGTACTGCAAATGCAAATATGATGCAGTCAAACAATAGCAAAAGTTAAACTGCAATCTTACTTTGCACAAAACGATGAAGCAGAGTGGAGTGGATCAAAGGAAAATATAAACCAAGGAACACTTAAAAAAAAACTTGAAGAAAACTATTACTATATAATTAATCTTAAATGTAAGTCCTAATGAAAATCCCAAAGCAGAAATATTATGGGAGAGTAAACACACACACACACACACACACACACACACACACACAAACACAGACCAAAGGATGAATGGGCAGGATATGTGAACAGTTGCCCAGGAAGAAATCTACAACATGAAAATCATATTAATATTGATTCTACAAATAATAATAAGCTAAGGTATATAATGTAAAGTAGGCTTTTTCAAATACTATGAAGCTTTGTAAAAAGCTACTCTGAAGAAAATAGGTGCAGGTGTGAAAAATTTTCTAGGATGTATTTTTGATTTAGAAAAACAGAACATAAGATATTCTGGATTTTGTGTGAAATCAGATAATAATAATATAAATTACTAAAAAGACAGTAAAACACTATATATGTTTATAAATTAACCATATATTGATTATGTAAATGTTGTGTACATATTGTTAATGAAGCTCTAGAGAGTTTCACAAAGCTTTTTATAAGTGGCAGGGTCAGCACGTGAAGTGAATTCCAGTGGGATAGTTTCAAGCAGAGGAGGGAAGGTTTTCATGGTGCATCTTCATAGTTCCAACAGTGAAGAAGGCTAATCTGTTCTTTCTCAAGAAAGAAGCAATGATAAACAAATATGGTAAGATAACAGGTAATTGAATTAAAATAATGAGAATACTTTTTCCCTATAGAACTGACCAGTATATTCTCTACTAATATTCTTTAAAAAGCCCATAACTACCCGAGGGCAGGCTGACATATTTCCTAAAACTAACATGGTAACAAGAACCTAATGTGCTTTATTCTCCCTAGTCAATAACTTCCTTTTTGGGGATTTTAGTCCATGAAAATAGACATAATACATATCCTAGAAGAGGAAATAGACACTCTCTAAAGTCTAAATGTAACAAAGAGGAATGCCATAGGAAAAACTCTAATGTTAAAGAGATAAAAAGTGTAACTACATACCTTTCTTCTCGGGTTTTTCTCCTTCTTTTCTTTTTTCTTTTTCCTTTTCCTTTTCTCTGTGTGGAACTGGAAAGAAGCAGATAATACCTTTAATTTAGGTTAATTGAATAAGTTATGAGATAATTACATAAGAGTTGAGCTTATAAATAACTTGTAAAAATCATCTTTTAATTGTCATAAAGGTTTATATACTAATATTAAACTTCAAAATAATTATAGATTTGCTTTTTTGATTCATACTTTTATTTCACATCCAAGTAGGAGCAGCACTAAAATAGATCTGACAGCAAAGATAAGAATGTCCCATAGTTTTTAAAACTTTAACTTATTAAATTAAAAGATTCTCTCTCTCTCTCTCTCTCTCTCTCTCTCTCTCTCTCTCTCTCTCTCCCTCCCTCCCTCCCTCTCTCTCTCATACACACACACACACACACACACACACACACATACACACACACACACAAACAAACACACATATACTCACAATATAAATTAAAAACAGTCCAGGTTTGTTATTGGATGAATTTCAAAAATATCAAGACAAAATGAAAGTATATAGCTTGCCAAACATAAAGAGTTGTGACTCTCAACTGCACGACTTCATACATTACAGAAAGAGTCCACCTTAAATGTTTTAAGATAATCAAAATAAGACTGAAATATCACATCTTTTCAAATAAAACAAAACTTAATAAGCTGTGATCCAGTTATTGATTGCAAGAGGATTCAAACCTTACCTTACTATTTATTCATAGTGCTTATTAATCAACATGCTGGAAATATAGAAATCTAACCAGACATCATTCTCTCTTCTATTTCCCAACTTTTATTCATTTTTAAGCTATTTGAAGCTAAGATTTTTGTTGTTCTTACTATCTTCTTTTATTCCCTACCTACCCTGTATTTACACAGGAATGTACAGAGAACATTTGTCAAAGGCTGAAGAGTGCCATTGGCAAGACAAATACCTTCCCTTTCAATGGGATGTCCACCCGCTAATGTATGATGAATGTCAAACAAATAATTGCAGAGGTAGTTAATTGCATTGAATGTAATTGCTGAGGAGAAAATAAGTAGGATGGCATGTCAGTGTGGATAATGGGACCTAATCTCATCTACATATTTGGAGAAGGCCCCTTGGTAGATGTGACATCGAAAGATGTGGAAAAAAAAATAAAAACCCGAGGAATTTAACCTAGGGAGAGACTTTGAGAAGAAGAAAGAATAGGACCACTTCAGAATCTCTGACCAGTATGTCTGCTGTGGACATGACATTTTCACACTTTTAATATAATATCTTGTGTGGGGCTGCAAAAGTTTTTTTTTTTTCAACAAAGCATGTGTGGGTAACAAATCTTAATGTCCCACCCATTGCTTAGCATGTTATTTATCACAAGTTGGAACTATACTATATATATCTAAACTATACTATATACTATATATATATCTAACTATACTATATATATAAATATTTCATTGTTCAAATGGTTTGACATTTGATTACAATCCAATCTTATCTGTCTGAAGTTTTACCTTAAACTTTACATTTGGGTTTAACAGAATTTTTGTAGTTCCACAAGATGCCAATTCCTAACCACAGGTCTTCATTTTCCAGTCCCTGTTACATGAAAGGCTCTTCAGACTTGGTTTAAATATTTCCTATGGAAATTTCTCTCATACATATTGCAGGTGTTCCTGACACGCACCATGCAGTCGATCCAGCACGGTGACGGATAAGATGCAAGATGCAGAGTGCCTGTGAGAGGGGCATGCCCTCTGGCCCAACATGGCACCTGCAGAGTGCACCGAACACAGGGCACACCCCCCAGGCAGGGCTATGTAGTTCTGTGCCCACCCACTCTTTTAAAAAAGTAACACACGGCAGTGGGTCCTTCTCTCTACTCCCTTTCTTCTTACTCTCTTCCTTCCTTCCTTTCTCTCTCTTCCCTTTTCTTCTCTGGGTACCTGAACTCCCTTAAATAAACTTTCATGTGGCACCTGCCAGTGAGTATGTTTGTCTCTCCCATGTGCAAAAGACTAACATATATACTTACTGTGACAAGCAATACACTATTCTTTAAGATATATTAATAACTAGTAACGCTGGCATTGTCTATTGACTGTTCAGTAGATGAAATCTCTTAAGGGAATTGCACATCACACCTTTGCATTTTGTTAATATCAGTGTCTGTCATACAGTGCACTGTTAATAATATTTTGAAATATATAAAATTCTAATATTTTATAAGAACATCTAATATTCTTTTTTGCTTTCAATCTGTTTGCTTTCAATCTGTGGAAACTTTTGTAGCTTACTATAATTTCCTAAATATTACCTAGAAACAGGAACAGGAACCCACCTCTGAACATCCAGATTCTACAAATTTTTTCCCTTCACAGTTAATGGCTGTTTTAGATGCTTCTGGGAAACTAGTTCTCATTTTAAAAAAATAATAAAACTTCACAAAATAAGGGTAGGAAATCAGGACTTACACAGACCACAAAAAAAACACCTCATTTTTCTTTCTTGGATCACTTTTAATTAAGCTGACATCCGAAAAGAAATTCTTGGCAAAAACAAAGCCCCTTTTAAAATTTCTCTAGGGGAAACCAAGTTTATGGGAGATAAGCTGTGTGTTCAGAGCTCTGACTAAAAAGACCCCCAAGGGAACACCTAATCTGTGGCTCTGCCTCCACACCTCAGACAGCTGGCTGTCCATTCCACTAGCAGATTTTCAGACTGACATGTGCACGGGCATAAATGGGAGAATTAACACAAAATCAGAAGAGCAAGAGGGCTGAATTCAAACTCAAATTAGCATATTAACTCCTCATTCTGTTACCCAGAGGAAAAAGCTGGTTCCTTCAATCAAAATTGTTGATTTACTGACACAGTGGTACATACTGGAATTTCATTATCCCCCTTCAGAATTAACTCCATAATACAGCTTACTAAAACAGCTGGACTCGCAGACCCTAGGGAACTGTTGAAATGGCAGGAAGCCACCAAAGCTGTTTGGACTAAACTTCAAACTTTGGCAAGAGTGTGCTCAAATGCCAAGTACTGAAATGACTTGCGACTCAGTAATGTACCAGTCAGTAAGTGCTTTAATAATCACTTTGAAATAAAACTATTATGCTATAATAACAATAGTAACTAACTTTGCTGATATATCTCTGCTAAGAACCTATCACCCACATGGAAAAAAAAAAGCTGTCCTCATGCCACCAACCTAGACTGGCAAGCCATATCTCGGTAAAGGTACTTTTAACCCAAGGCAAAATAAGCTTTTGCACCTGTTAGAGCTTAATTTGTTTGCCATTCTTATTTACATGAAACAAAAGACCCCTTGATAGGCTCATGATTAAGAGCAAATGGAATCTGCCAGTTGGAGTGCCTCTGTGGCTTGGCATCTGAGTTGGCACAGCATGCTCTCCCAGTGCTTGTCAAGACTGACCTTTCTCTGACCAGAACATTCGGCTCAGCTCAACTCTGAAGCACATTGCTACCTCCCGCGCGGCTCCTTTCCAGCTCTTCTCCCTAAGCACTGCTGTATGTGAACTTCTGCTTTTTAACCCAGCAGCTGCCAGAAAGATTTTCATGTTTTCGGAGGGTTTCAGAAATCATGGTACAGAGAACCTTCTAGTTCTTTGTAGCTACAACATTCTCTGAGGGCCTTTTCTCAGAGTTGATATCCAAAATTTTGGTCTAAGTGCAGATGGGTGATAATAAACTTAACTAACTCTTTAAGATCATTTTTGGCTTTTTGGTTTCAAAACTACTGAATAATACTACTTTGAAAAACTGACATGAAAACTTTCAAAATAAAAGCTTTGAGATATATTATTTGACTTGATAGAGTTTTCTGACTTTTATTTTAGTAAATTTCTCTGTTTTGAAATTTCTAGTGCTATTATGTATAGGAGATATTAGTAGTCAATAATTTTGAAAAGTTGAATATTCAGACAGATTTGTGTATAACTCATACATATTAATGTTTCAATTTTTTAAGTGATTATTCACAACCAAATAATCATTCCTGAAAATATACATGCAAATAACAATATATGGACTGAACAGGTTAGATTTAGAAAAAATATTTATATACATATATGCATGCCATAGTGATTATATAAGAAGAGACCATGAATTTGAAAGACAGAGGAATAGATGAAAAGGTCTGAGGGAAGAAAGGAAAAGGAGAGACATTTTAATTATATTCTGAAAAATAAAAAAAGATATTTTATTCATTTTTCGTTACTGTACATATATTTTTATTCTTGTCCAAGGTATTGAACCTATACAGTTCATCAAACAATATAATGCAAATTACTAGCTATTATTATTAACTAATTAGGATATAAATAAGTGTAAATAAGCAGTTAATCATTAAAATTAAACTTGTAAGCATTTTAGATATGCTTTCTTTAAAACACTTTAATATCAAGGCCATACACTGAACTTGATAGAAAAGAAAGTGGGAAATACCCTCCAATGCTTTGACACAGGTGACCACTTCCTAAATGTAACATCAGTAGCACTGACACTAAGACCAACAATCAATAACTGGGATCTCCTGAAACTGAGAAATTTCTATAAGGCAAAGGACACAGTCAATAAGACAAACCAACAGCCTACAGAATGGGAAAAAAATTTTCATCAACCCTACAAGTGGTAAAGGACTGATCTCCAAAATATATAGAGAACTCAAGAAACTAGAGCCCAAAATCCTGAATAACCCAAACAAATAATGGGGTTCAGAACTACATCTTATTTTTATACCTAGGAAGCTATTCTTTAAGTTCATACAACTTTGTTTTTTTTTATTTTTTAAAGCTAAAACTACATCTGAGAAAGATATTTTAAAGACATACAATTTTATTATTTGAGAATTTTATGTTGCATTTTGATTACTTTCATTCCCTTTTCCCAGTCCTCCCAAATCTACTCTCAATTTCTTACCCAGCCAACCTTGGGCCAATTAGTGTTGCCTATGTATTTTGGGTGTGTGATCATCCAGTTATAACTTTTTTTAAACAGCTATTTAGTACATTAGGTTCAATACCTACTTTATATACAACAGTTCACCACAGTGAGAACTTTCAAAACCTTTTGAATGTGCACTTACCAGAGTTTGAAGTTTCTGTCTACATTTGTTATTTTGTACTTGTGTGATAAAATACTGACCAAAGCATCTCACAGAGGGAAAGGGCTGATTTTTTTCTATGGTTGCAGAGGGATAAAAGCCCATCACTTTCATGATGGGGAAGCATGATGACAAGAACCATGAATGGTGGCAGGAACAGCTTGAACCATCAATACAGAGCAGAGAAAGCAAACTCCAAAAAGCCTCTAAGTCACTTGAAATTTCAGCACCCTAGTAATATACATCACCTAGCAAGTCCACAACTTCTAAGCCTTCTAAGCCACCAACAATTGCGAATCACGTACCCCAATGCATGGACTATGAGGAAACATTTCATTCCAATATGACAATGTTTAAGAATTTTGGTGTCTGCCTATCATTTTGAACAGCTTCACAGACTCATGCATCCGGCTGTTTCTGTAAGCTACATTTTAGTATTATTCTAAAGTGATATAATGAAATCCAAATATGTTGGCTCAATGCTAGTCAGTGAGATAGGATTAAAGGTACTGTTAGAAGACAGGGCATCTTGATAGTCCAGGGAGGTCATTAAATAGTAACTGCTCAATATTAACTTTAAGAGTCCTCAACTTTTTATAATTACTATCCAGAACGTGGCTTCACAAATTGTTGCCCTAACATGCAATATTCAATCCAAATGGATCTGTCAATCACTTGGACAGTAAAACATGACTCAGGAAAGCTGTCTGTTGTTGCAGACACTTTATAAATATAAAACTTGCTTAAAATATAAGGATACACCATAGTCTCTCTGACCATTGCCCATTTTCATCTTCCCATTGGTAGATATTCTACTCTGCACTGAGAGTCTGACAACTTCCTAGTCACATCCTTTGAGGTTGCCACCATTTACTCTGTGAATAACCTGCCTGTCTTCTACACTATACTCTACACATTTTTTCTGAATTCTTTCGGTGGAAAATGCAAGGGCCAAAAAGCTAAGTAAAAGCCCGGGAGAGATTCCCATGACAAAAGGATGCAATAAATTCATCTTCAAGCCTTTAAAAGTAACTTCTTCTTCAGTCATCATACAGGAAAAAAAACAAATATACTATAGGTAAGTGTATGCAACTATATGTGCAAATCATGCTGAAAATATCCACTAGAATTTTAATTCTGTACAACCAGAAAAATAATCTACATACTCATAAAAAGATCACTGAGCATACTACAAATCATTTTGGAATTCATAAATTTAATACGAAGTGTCCTCTCTATTCTTCCTAAGAGAAAATTTGTAATTTTAACTTAACATGGTCCAAATGGCAGTTTCTGTCTCTTAGAGACTGACGCTATAAGTATATATTACTATACCCTTACTTTAATGTAGTTTTAACTTGCTTTCCCCCTTCAGCAAAAAGATGATAAACACATTATTAAATATATAAATATGCCTTGGTCATTTATATTCTTTCAGTTGATAACTCTAATTCGTTAGCTCATTAATTGATTAGATTAATTTGATTTGGAGCACATAGTTTGGGACATCTCACAGATTCTTGACAGTGATCCTATGGCAGATACAGTTGTCAAGTATTTTGTCTTTTAGGCTACGTTTTCACTTTGCTGAGTAGCAGTATCAGTGTGCAAAATCTTTCTAACTTCATAAAATCCTTATTTTTTTCCATGAGTAACTGAAGTTCTGTTCAGAAATTCTATGTCTATGCTATGTCTTGAAGGGATTTGCCTATGTTTTCTTATAGCATCATCAGACTTTCAGGTCTATCATTAAACCCTGATATATTTGGAGTTGATTTGGATATAATGTGAAAGATATAGATCTAATTTTATTATTCATATATGGAAATACATTCTATGTAACATTTTTTTAAGAATCATTTTCTTTGCAATGTATGTTTTTATACATCACTGGCAAATTAAACCATAGTAGCTTTATGGACTTATTTCTGGTTATTATATTTTGTCCATCCATCTGTGTTTATTTTTGTGCCTACACTTTATTGATTTTGATTTGTGGCTTTGAAGTTCAATCTGAGATGCTTCCAGCATTGTTATTTATGCTTAAAACTGCTTTGACTAATCAAGATTATTTGTAATTTTTTATAAATCTTAGGATTTTTCCTTTGAGATCTGTAAAGAATGCCTTCGAAATTTTGATGGAAATTGCACTTTTTAAACAATACTATTTGTGCTACCGCTCAAATGAGAAGTTTTTAATCTCATGTCTTTCTTTTGTTTTTCAATTCTTTAATGTCGAGAAATTTTTCCTACAGTCTTTCAACTCCTTGCTGAAATTTAGTTATAGGTACAGTTTTTTTTTTTTTTAAGTTTTATGCATGGGATTTTTTACTTTAATTTCTTCCATGGAAAATTCATTTTTTTGCATCTTGAAAAGCCACTGACTTATATGTTAATTGTCTCTCCTGATACTTGGCTGAACCTGTTACTACATCTATCTCATCTTGACTCACTGTAGACTCTAACTATGAGCCAAAAGAAACTCCCCTTTCATTTATCTGCTTTTGTTATACACTTTTCACAGCAATTGGGAAGTGTCTAGTGCACATGGATTTATTAATTTTAAAAGAATCATAACTATAGAGGTGGCATGTTGCTGCAGGTGGCTCACTAACATATTTCAAATCTCCTTAGCCTGTGGTCACATGGCTATTAAGTAGCATCCAACACTATAAACAGTGTATTTACAATGGATCTGGAGACTAGTCAGTTTCTTTGTGATATGTTGCTTGCTCCACTTCCACAATGGATATTCTTTCACCTGTGACACTCATGAGCTCCTGCTTTGTTCATACCCATCTGCATAAGTATTCATGCTTTTTTGCTTGACAAGTACATATTATAATCTTGGGCTTTACATAAAAGCTATTTTTAAGACCATTTTGACCTAAAAAAGTTTTCATTACAAACTGTCACCCTCATATGAAAAAAGAAATCTTTGTGCAAATGTGTTAAATCTTACTGCTCAGAACCTATAACTATTCTATTGCGCTGAACTCATTCTGTGCATTCATGAAAGGCCATTTACATGACTTATATTTGAGGTAATAATATTTAGTAATCCAGGGAGAGTTACATTGTCATTGTATTTCTTCTAAGCAAATGTAATGATCCAAGGTATTACTCACTACACAACTCAATACAAGGTCACAATAATATACATTGTTCTTATTAAAATTACAAAATAAATTCCTACTTCTTTTATGGGAAAATGTTAACAAGGTTAATTTAGTTTTAAGGCAAGTATTAACTAACATGTCAGAACTTATGCTTAAAGCCATAACTAACACAAAAATTACTTTTTAACTCCACAAAACATTTCTATTCTTCCTCTAATGAAATGAAAAGCATCAAAATTAACAAATTCAAAAGAGAGTTAACATCTTATAAATTTAAATCATCTAGCATCAAAAACTATAAAAATTATTTTATTTTCTATGCCTAATATTCAGAATTAAAATTGATTGTGTGCCCCTTTAATATAAATCATTTAACCTATTTGAATAAATTTGCATTAGAACTCTGCATTTGTCTTACATTACATATTATTTAGTTTCCTGTTTCTTTGATGAGTAAATATTTTGGCATAAACTTATCCTGTATTATTAAAGTCTTTCTATGAGTCAGAAGATATTTTTGCTTTTCTTTTAAAAATGCAGTGGGGAAGGCAGCAGAAGGAAAAAAAGGAGGAGGAAAAGAAAAACAAAAATAGAAGAATGTGAAATAGTTTATGACCTAGCTTTAATTACCACCAAAACTTATCTCTCCAAAAAATACCTCAGCTTTACTATATCCTAACTTTTTAAAGCTAAAGTGTTAGTTTATAATGACCACAGGTAACCATATCTTAAGGTATTACAAACTTTCTTATAAGAGTTACAGTTGTTCTACTGATGATGTAAACCATGACTACCTCTCAGATTGACCCACACCCAAACTGAAATGTGACTTAGAGATCATCTCATTTATCTACATATATCAACAAGTCTAAAGTGTTTAATAAAATGTAGTTATAAAACCCATTGTCAGTACACTGTTGAGGAACAAAAATAGATATTATTCCATCTTAATTACAGACAGAAAACTAGAAAGCAAATGAAATACAGCACTCATGTGCCCACAGGAGTGAAAAAAATAGATTAAAATACTCAAGTAACTTTGGACATTATCTATGTATGCATGTATCTATGTATATGTCTATCAATCATTTATCTATGCATCTATGTATTTATGTATCTATCTACCTATTTGTCTATCATCTATCTACATATTATCTATCATCTATCTATAGATCTATCTATCTAATTAACTACCTATCTGCCTATTTATATATAATCTCTGTCCATTTCTCGGTGAATCCCTCTTTCAGAATTATTTGTTTTACTCAGATACATTTGGTCTACTCAGGAAAAATATTCAGGTGACTAATCTTTAGCATAAGCATTGAAAAATTTATTTTAAACTTCAGCCAAATCCACCATTTTAGTTACAGAAGACTCTGTGGTTTAATAAACCCACTCCACAGCCCACTGCTTAAAGACCTTGACAGCAGGATTCTGGGAGCTAGGTCCAAAATGCAAATGTTTCTATCAGCATCACCATACTCACTGCAGCAGTCTTGCTGCTCAATTACCATAGTGTCTGCAGAATGAAACTGTGGAGAGCATGACCAAGTAGAATCAGTGGGGTTTCTCTTAAATTTAGGCAGAAATCAATACACAGTTCAGTTATGGTTCCCTTAATCAGCCCCTGTCCAGAAGCAGTGCACATTTTTCATGGCCAAGTAAGTTAAAAACCAGAAAAGAAGCATATGCAGTAAGAAGATATTAGCTCCTAGATACAAGAAAAGACAAATCTTAGATGAATGGGTTTCAGTGTTTTGGCTGTGTAAGTTTTGGCTGACCATCTGTAATTTAAACATTATGGCTATATATTTAGTATCTATATGAATATCTGGGTGCAATATATACATATATACATATATATACATATATATATACATATATATACATATATATACATATATACATATATATACATATATATACATATATATATATGAGTAACTAAAATGTGGTAGTTTCAAGGTAATTGACTCCCATAATCTGATAGTGACACTATTAGGAGGTATAGCTTTTTTGGAGTAGCTATGACTTTGTTGGAGGAAGTATGTCACTGTTGGGGTGGGCTTTGACATTTCCTATGCTCATAATACTGCCTAGCATTTCAGGTGACTTCCTGTTACCTGCAAGATGAAGGATTCTCAGCTATATCTCTAGCACTATGTCTGCTTGCACAACACCATGTTTCCTGCATTGATTATAATGGACTAAACATCTGAAACTGTAAGAGAGTCACCCAGATTGAATTTTTTACTTATAAGAGTTGTGGTGGTCATGTTTTATCACAGTAATGAAAATCCTAACTAAGACAAAAGTTGGTACCAAGAATGGGATATTGCTGTATTAGGCCTGACTATGTTTCTGATTGGAGTAATATGGACTTTGGGGTTTAGATCACAAAAACAGTAAAATGCTACAAAGCACTAGCTTCATGGGTCATATCAGTAAGGGCTGTTGAATGATTTGATGAACTGGGAATCAAGAGATTTCAGAGAAGAAAGTTAGTATGTGTCTTAGAGACTGGTCTTATGATAATTGGTTAAGAAAGTGGCTGATTTTGGTCCTTGTCCAAAGAGTCTGCCTGAGGCTAAATTTAAGAGATTTAGAACAATTCTATTGACAGAAGAAATCTTAAAACAGCCTAACACAGATTCTCTTTTGTGGTTATGAATGTTAACTCTGATGAAGATATATATAATGTAAAGGAGCAAGGTGGCTAGGAATAGTATTTGAGGAGAGAAAGAGTACTACAAAGAGCTAAGTCCTGTGTTCAAAGAGATTAATAAATCTTAAAAATAAATAAATAAATGGAGTGGTGACCCCAAGGCAAGATCTCACCATCCTAAGTCTCCAACTTGTGAAAAAGAACTAAAGAGTAGGGTGTGGTGATGCATACCTTTAATCCCAGCATTGGAAAGGCAGAAGCTGGCAGATCCCTGAATTTGAGGACCTGATCTACAGAGCAGGGTCAAGGACAGCCAAGATTAGGTAGTGAAGGTAAAAATTAAAAAGAGAAAGCTGGTGAAGATATAATTGAGTGAAGGAATAATATTCACATCCCAGCAAGCAGCAAAACTTAGCAGCTTTCTTCACATAGTTCAGACTTTAGAGTTAAGGTTAGAAGAAATCATTTGGGGAAATTGCCTCTACATCTAAGGAATGCTGCTGAGACCAGGCATGTTAGGACTGTCCCTGAATGAAGGCCTAAAGAAGCCACTGCATGAAGCTGTGAAGTTGAAGCCTAGCTTGCCTTGGGGACCCCAAGAGTTTAGAGATTTCAGAGGTGCTAACAGAGACTAGAACTAACCCAAGAGAAAGAAATGTATTAGACAACATAGCTGAACAAAGTGGGAGATCTGAGAAGCATTTTGACATGAGACATGGAAATGCAGCATTTGTAGTTTGCCCAGATGGTTTATTGTCTTCTTTTGGTCCAATATTTCCTCACTATGCTACTTTCTTTGCATCTTGGAATGGTAATGTGTATCCTGAACCATCATATTCTGAAAATATGTGATCTACCTTTTGATCTTGATTTTACAGGAGATTACAGTTAAGAGATTGCATGAATCTCAGAAAATACTTTAAACTTTGGACTTCTAAACATTGTCGAAACTATAGTAGACAATGGGGACTTTTGAAATTGGACTAAATACATTTTGCATTATGTATTTTCATATTACAGTTCCAAGTTTATGGGTACCAGGGAGTAAAATGTGGTAGTTCCAATGTAACTAGTCCACATAATCTCACAGGGAGATTAAGACATAAAGTATATTTATAAACAACAGTTTATAAATCCCAAATTAGATAAACTTAGACATTCCAATACAAATATGCTATTGTAAGCTAATAGGGGCTTTGGGTGTTTGAAATCTTAATATTTTTCACTATACTACCTGTAACAGCTAATTTTTTCATTAGCTAGCTTTTGATATAGTAAATATATAACTATGATTTCTTTGTTTAATTTTGGATATGAGAGGTTCTGGTAATTGAACTCAGATTCCTGCACATACTATGCAAGCATTCTTCTGCTTGGCAATATACCCAGCATTTCTACAATTAGTTTTTATTTCAGTGAAATTACTTTATTACTTTTCTTTGTATACTAATGATGAGAAATCTTAACCCTCTGAGACATCCAAAATTGTGGATAATTGCTTATTTTCAAAACCAGATAATATTGAGAAATTTGTTCCTTGAAATTTTCTTGAATAGCCATTGGTGCTTTAAGTTTGTTTAAAGTTTCATTGCCTAGTGTATTTCCCACACAAAAAAAAATAATACTTGGCCCATTTTGAAATGCTTCTATTGCTTGCTGATTGTCCCTGGACTCAGACTGGCAGAAAGGACTATTAATTATTACCTTCTCATACTCTATCTATCCCTTGAAGTTGTTAAGAGAGCATGGAGCCAGGATATTCCAGTGATGTAATCTAATGATACTGCATGTCTGAACCCATGATTATGAAAGCACTCAATGGTATACCATCTACATGTATAAAATATGAACTCTAAATTATTATAGGAAATGATAAAAAATCTTAAGTAACATAACACTATTTAGTAATAAAAACATTATAAGTAAAGATATTTATCAATTATAAAGTTGTTCTGATTTCTATCAGACATTCACATGTGAAATTTAATTGGAGAAGCAAGAATTGATGTGAACATTCCCAAAAATTTTAAAGTAAAAATCCCTAACCTTGAGAATACTTTTTCTCCTAGATGAATGCACCAAAAAATATGTACCTCTTGAAAAGGGGGGTGAAGAGAAGAAAGTTGGAGGAGAGGGAGACAGAAGAGAAAAAAGGAAGAGGAGGAAGAGGAGGAAGAGGAGAAGAAAAGAGGAAGAAGTAAAAAATGAGAAGCCATAGGAGGTGGAGGACATAGGAGATGCAGCCATAACGGCATAAAATAAAACTTTACCTTTTGTTAGTGTTTTCTTCTCAGGTTTCTCCTGTTTTTCAGCCTTTTCTTTGTCTATTTCTAGAGAAACAGAGAAAATATAGTTTAAAAACTTAAAAAATATAAAATTGAAGACATGCCAATGACCTAAACTTTAAAATCCCAAAACAAATTATAAAATTTTCTAATAAACAGGACTTAATCCCAAACATAGGAAGAAAAAGGCCACTGGCCCAAGTCATCATAGCCAAATTAATTAAGGCAAGATTTTTTTTTTAAACTCATGGCCAAGGGCTGCCTTCCCTTAAGATGCAGTTTGAAATGCTAGTCCTGGAAGTGAGGAAAACATGGGATTTATATTCAGGGGTAGGGAGTTCCTAAGTGATAGATTTGACAGGAAAAAATAGCCAGGATATGGGAGCAGAACATAAGCATAACAAGTTAGATGTAATGACCTCTTGAAACAAAGACATGGTTATATGGCGGTCATGAGGTAATTATAAAAATAGATGGGCATAACAACCTCTGAAGAGAGAATGACCTGACGTGGTGGGAGGGGGAAGGGACCTTGAATAAGGATATACAAGGATAGAAAGTGTGACTTCTTTGTTCATAATAATAAAAGCAAAAAAAAAAGAAAAATAAATAAAATGGGCAAATAGTAAACAAAACAAAACAAAAACAACAACAAGAGAAAAACAAAAACAACAACCTCTGAAACAGATGTAGAAATGCAAGATGGTTTTGAAACAAAGGCATAGTTGTCCTTTCCTGTAATGGGCAGTTCAAAACCATTGGTGGTTAAGGTTACAGGTGGAGCAGGGCCCATTCCTTGAGAAACAGGGGTTTAATCATAAAGAGGAAGGAGCCTAGCTTGTCTTTACCATAAAGTGGCTTGTGAAGTTTGGGGGACCTCTGGCAGTGGGATTGGGACTTATTCCTAGTGTGTGAACTGGTTTTTTGGAGCCCATTCGCTATGGAGGGATTTCTTGCTCAGTCTTGATGCTGGAGAGAGGAGTCTGGTCCTATTTCAATTTGATATGCCAGACTTTGTTGACTCCCCATGGGAGACCTGACCCTGTCTGAGGAGTAGATGAGAGGTAGGGGGAAGGTCAGGATGAGCTGGAGGAGAGGACACTGGGTTAAAAGATGGCTTTCAAGCCCAAGATGGAGTCAGGCTGTTAAGGCTAGTTAATCATTACAGCATAAAATTATTTCTTTATGGAAATAAAAAACTGGAATTGTCCCAAATTCTGTCATTTAAGAGACTGAAGATTTACACTGACAAGATGCCTGTCACCATTTCCAGAAAATGATCACAAACTCTAACTGTACTCAATTTTATTACTGTCAATGCAAGTCTTCTTTTTATGATTCTTTAGCATGAATTTCACTTAGATTTTAAAGTAGGCTTTGTTTTTCATATTTAATTTAAAAAAAGAATTTATGAAGTGAACTATAGCCACTAACAAGAAATACATCTTAGAATTATTGACATCAAAATACATTTATAAATGGCATCTGGCATTGTTTTGAAGCAACAATTATGTCAATCATACATAGTACATATTCTAGTTAGCTGCGTTTTTTAGTATGAGATTTTCACAAGTTTATTCAATTTGCAGGTAGCTTCATCAACATATATATGTTGCCAAGTCTTAGAAAATGAGGTTAATTCTAAATTCACAGTTAATTTGGAGAAAAGTAAATATGAAATGAGAGTTTGAGAACTGTTATTCCTACATTCAAAAGGTTAATCATTCTTAAATATCATGTGCTTTCTTTAAAAAGGCTAATGGTGTTTGTTTGTTTGTTTGTTAAGCAGCTGGTGAGACATGACAGAAATTACTCTACATACTTAAAAATTTCATCTGTTAACTTGCATTTTCTTTTTTGTCATGTTTTAGAAGTCTACTATACTCAGACAAGCCATTCAAAAACCTTCAATATCCTGTGAAAAGACAGCTAATGATATTCATTCTTCTTCTAAGCAGAGAGGCACAACTGTGAAAATCTTCCCTCAATTTCTACCAGGAATTAATTATTTTAACATACACAATGCCATTTGTCCATCTTATCTCATTGTGACTTACAATATGGTCAAACAGTACTGATGAGACAGTGAGTTCACTTATATCACTGTTGAAAATAAATAGTCTGCACAGGGTCAAACAAAAGAACATTTTTATCTGCCTATCTATCCCAATACTGTTTATTTTCTTATTGCCTGTGCATTCAACTCCACAGGGGGGTGTCTCAATTTAGCATTATGATCTTATTAGATTAGGTGAATATGATCTGGCCATGCTGTGAGGTAATTCTGTACAGTTAAGAATATTTATTTAGCATTATTCCTGGGCTCTACCTAATTAATACTAGTAAGGTCATATACATCTTTTAATTGTGACAATAAAAAATGTATTAAAGTTTTTTCAAATGATTCTTGTCATACAAAATGAACCCCCATTGAGAATCACTGCTCTGAATATACACAATAAGCATTATCAAATACAATATCAAAACATCGTTTTCTGATTTCATTGGTAGACATCTGTGCTTATTCACTTATGTGCAAGTCCAAATTAATATGCTTTATAAGAATAAAGTGGATAAAGATTCAATTTAGAATATAAAGTATCTCTTTAATGTTTTTTATATTAATTACATTTTGTAATGATGCTAGTTGGGGTCTACCACTTGTGGCTGTATTACTGGGTCAATTTGGGTAGAATTACTGTACCAAATTATGTTTTCAAAACCCCACAAAACACTATATAGGAGTTTCTCAAAGTTGTAGCAAGTGTTATTAAAACTATCAATAATCTGATAATCTTAAAATGATTCTTAGTACTTTGAGGGATATCTCCAGGTCTACTGTAGAATGCTGGAAAGAAATTTGAGTTGTCCTGGAGAAGGTAGAATGCTGCCTGTGACTTTTCTACCTTATTCTCTATAAACACAAGCAGAGTCTTCATGAGAAAAAAATCTCCTAACATATGAATGGGTCTTCATTTTCTTCTCATTGTTTTTTTTTTTTTTTCATTTGAGCTCTGAATGAGATATAGGATTAAGTACTATTAAGATGAATTTTAAGATTTCCTTTTTTCTTTTCAGAATTTGGCTAGTTACAAAGGTTTAAGTGGTACCAGAGGGTTACATGACAACCACACATGATCATGCTTCTCAGGTCCATAGAGGAACAAATGTCAAATTTTAAATTGTAGAGCAAGCTCAGAGGTAAAACTTTCCCAATGAACTGATTAAAAACAAATTTGAGCTTCTTCTTGGTCAACTTCCTGCTCCCTTTTACTTGTCCAACTTAAGAAGCTATGCAGAAGATTGAACATGGTATAACCCAAGTCACTAAAACAAGGGAAAATACCAAATATTTAAAATGATCTTCAAATAGATAAAGGAAATCATTTCAAGAGATACTTATTTCTTCTAGAAGGCATTAGTGTGAAACAATGATGGCATGAGACTTTTAAAATTAAAATCTATATTAAATGCTATGCTCATTTTGATATAAAATGCTAAAAAGTTATTATCAACAATATTTTATTTCCCTTTAGAGGAGTATGTTCATGTAAAGAGTACATGTAGGCAATTCAACTGTAGGCTGCTACACAAACAAATAAAGAGGAAATTCTGGAACCTACATGGAAAAGATGGAAGCTAAGTTAGATTCTTCTGCAGGGCTTGATGCTAAAAGCCATTGGCCTGAATAAATGTAATCGAATTTTTAGACTAAGGTAAATTTGGGGACATATATTATGTGAGAGGACAGTTTCTCAGACTGAATACTCTCCATCCTGGTTCATAGCAGACTTCCCCATATCGTGAAGAAAAGTTTATCCACCAAAGTCCACACTAAAGAAGCAGCATCAAAACTACACTGGTTTCTGTTAATTCTGTGTCATCAGCCAGATGTGACTTAGAAAAATAAAAAAAAAATTATTATCTACAGAGAAATTAGTCATGTTCCATGATAGAGAAAAAACATGGAGACTGATCTCAAAAACTAGAGTCAAGGACACCAATAAGGATCCACTGTTAGCTCTACTTGGTGTTTTATATCTCAGTCTTTTTAAAACACAAAATGAGTATCACTCAAAGAGAAATAAAGCATCATTATTTGTAGCAAAATGAGTAAACTAAAAAGATGTTATGTTATGTTGTTATGTTATGTTATGTTAGTTATGATATGTTATGTGAAATAAGTTAGTCACTGGCAGCTGAGCATTGTTTTCTGTTCTCATTTTTGTAAAATGAAACTTCAATTTGAGTAGGATAAAGATCATTAAGAATTCAGATTGGTGCTAGGATACAAGAAAAATGGACACATGCAATTTATGTTTGCTGCATGCATGCATGGAAGTAGTATGCTGAAATTCATTAAGATGTGTTAATTCTTCTCTAAGAAGGATACCACTCAAGGATCAGGCATGAGAGCAAATACACTTTCTAGAGTCTTCATTAAGGTGTTAACTCTAAAACAGAAAGTATATACTTGCAGGTTGTTGCCCTTGACTTACTTAAGAAAACTTAAATAAATAAATTTGAAGTATAATCCTCTGAGGGGGGAAAACAAGCAACATTTCAGAAAGTTCAATTTACTTTTTTATTTGTTTGTTTGTTTGCTTGTTTATTTTCTGTGACAAATGGAGAAAACAGAACCTAGTTCAGTATTTGATCTTTCTAATTCTGTACTTCAGACTGATATTAATGAAAAGAATTTTATAGATATATCAGATCTACCCTGCCCTCCTGCAAGATGTTAAAAAACATGCATGATAAGATCTCCACAGCTCAGTTTAAAGACAGATACTGGTGATATTCTTAGTCAGATTTTCTTTTTTTTATTTTTGTAGACCATCATCAGTTAAATATGTAACTGTAAATTCAATTAAGCCTGCCAGCATATTTTTAAAGGCATCCCCACTCAGTACAGCTAAACCTATACTTGTTTCTTTGCTTACAATGGACAAAAATGTATATACTACTCTTCAAATTCAAGAAGAAGTTGAACATCTCTCTGCCACCTTATTGCTGTGCTTCTTTCTCCTTGGGGATTGGGTCAAAACACAAGTATTATTGCCTGTGGCTATCAGTTGACAGAAGATTCACTGAAGCGTCTCCACAGTGTGCCAATATGTCTTCTTATTTCTGCCAGGAAATAATGACCAAGCAGGCTCTTGTTTATTGAGTAATAACATGTTCCCAATTTAGATTTCATAAACACATCTTTCTCATAGGTGATGTCTGATTCATTGTCTTCAATTGCACTTTTCAGCCAAGAACTATTTGTAGAATCCTGGAAAGTTTAATTTAAAAGTTTCAAGGCATTACAAGTAGGAATTTAATGCCCTATGGTTTTTAACTTTCTTCTTCACAGAAGAAAACCCTTCTCTGTTATTATTTAGTTACTCATCAATTTCTGTAGACATATCAATGCCTCTACCTTGTGTGCCATGATATTAATGCACAATTGTATTTAAAATCATGACATTCTTTTGGGAACAGATTATAATAAGTACATAGAGAGCACAGAGGGAGGTTGGAGAAGACATTAATCCCTGCCAAATTTAAGAGTTTTAGACTGAGAAAAATATCAAATGCCTCTGAAAAGTTGTTCACTTTCAGCACAAGGTCAAACCATAATTCTCCTTTGTAACTGGAAAACCCTAGGCATTCTGGTCTAGTGGGTTAAAAAGGTCAATGTATTTCAACCCAGGTGTATGACTATTCAATTTCGAAAATCCTGTAGCATAAAATAAGGTGAAATGCAAAAAGAATGACCATTATCACGATGGATTAAGAAGCAGTGAAAGGTGACCTTTTGTTCTATTAGGTCACTGGTAGTGCTGACATGTGCCTTTCATGAATTTTTTCCTATATCAGAAATGCTGTCAGAGAAAGGCAGGTGAAGTTCTCAGAGGAAGTTTGCTGTTGTTTGAATTCCTCTGCTCCCTTAGATTTTTCCCAAACTCTTCCCTGGCTTTTCAGGGTGACAATAAAGCAAGAAAACAGCCACTATTTATTTGTCTTAGATTTTTGTGCATATTCTCACTCTAAATAAAATTTAAAATACTTAATGTCTTCTACTTATTAATAAATTTAATTAAAGAACTTGAATTATTTAAACTCTAGTTTGGGTATCATATTATTTAATGGAAATAACAATTGTACTCTCCTCAACCAGAATTTTTTCTACTAAATAATGTCAAACATTATGAAAGATTTTGAACTGACAGAAAACAGATAAGCAGACACAGTAATTTATTAGAATACTGAGAATAAATACAAATTAATCTTTGATTTAGATTACTTATTGCTTCATGATTACAATAATCTAAAGATAATAATCCTTATATGAAAGATATCATGTCTTTGGTATTCTAATGTAATTTTAAAATGCATTTTGATAAGAAAATGTAGAAATAGAAGTCTATTAAAAGAATCTCCATAAAATATTTTAATTCCTGGCATTTATTAATTACAGATAGCTGTTGAAGATAATTAACACTGGAGTCATTATGCCCAATTAAAATCTGATTCTGATCACTGCTATGTAAATTTTATTTCCTCATTCATGAAATAAGAAAATAACAACAAATCCACCTACCAGATTTCCATGAGCATTAAAATGAGTCAAAATTTAAGGGCTAGCACCTGATAGTAGTGATCATTATGTGACTGCTTTCTGTGACCCTGATATTATCGTCTTTATTGCTTATTAAGTAGTATATGTGATGGTGGCACAATTACATCTATTTTGCTTGACATTAAAATTTCAATAACTAATATGATTAGTAACAAACAGTAAGTAGTAATAGCTTAATAAATACATATACAATGTGTAAAAGTTTAATCTACAAAATCAAAAGCAGGATAGTAGCATATAATATTTTAGTCACGATAAATTCTAAAGCAATTTAACAACTAATTAAAGTTAAAATTTTTCTTGAGAAAGCAAACTTGCTTTTCAAACTAGATACTAGATTTGGAGATATAACTTGGTGATATAGTACTTGGTTTCTCAGCTTTATAATATTGCATTATATATATGTATATATTACAACTGCTAACAAAAGTCATTAATAGATTACATAATAATGCAATCAGAAAACATCATTTCTGGAAGGGAACTAGAACTCTCAGTACATTGAACACCTTTGTTTTATAGGTCTGAGAATTGAGAATCCCAAGGGTTACTTGGCTTAGCTATAGCATGTAAAGTACACAGCTATTCTAATAGAAACAGCTCCAAGTTCTGTTCACTAGTGTTTATCTCAATCATGTTTAAACGTTTGAAATGTTCAACTGAAGAGCATTAACTACCATTAATCCCAGTGAACATGGTCAATGTGTCATCAATATTAATTTAACTCCCATGTTATCTAGTCATTCATTTTCACCTTAGTAACTTTATGCATAGTTCGTACAATATATACACAAACACTTACCCTCAGTGTTTCCCATTGTTGGCTTCAATATACATAAAGTCTCTTGTATTCAGAATAACTCAGACTACCATGGCTTTTACCCTACAGAGGACTCAGAAACATACTGAGTTTTAAATATACTGAGATGAATCTCTCCTGACCACTAGCATCTGAATAACTAGTCAGAGGCTTAATATTTATTAGAAACTGTTTTGTGTATGGCTCAGGGTTAGTGCTAACTAGCTCTTTTACCTTAATTTCCGTTAATTTATATATCACTATGTGTCTCATGTTTTTACCTATGTTCCATTACATTTTGCTTCCCCATGAATCATAGAATCACCTCCAACTCTTTCTTTCATCTCCCTGTATCTCTCTTGGATCTTCTGCCTGGCTATATCCTCTCTTGCCATATGCCAAAATAGCTTCTTTATTAACTAATAGTAGTAACACATATTCACAACATACAGAAAGACCATCCACATCAGAGGTCCATACATAGTTATTTATATCATATTTTAAAAAGTGTATTTTTAGGATATATAGCTCATATTTCATTCAATATCCGCATTTTTTTTAATCACTAGCAGGTTTGAGTTGATTTCAATAACTATAAATGTAGACAACTTTAGGTAACCAATGAAAACCATAGCCTAACTAAGTATTCTTAATTCTCTGTCTCCATCTCTTCTCCCACCAGGGAATCTGGTTAAGACTCTGCCTTAAAATATTGATTTTGTAGGAGGAAGTCTGAGATAATTAACACACACCTGTGGACATCTGTGGCTTTCTAGAGAAACCATGACTACCACAGCATTCTCATCTCTCTACTGGTGATTCACCTGACACTACTCTCTCCTCTGTTTTCAAAGCTTCTATGGAGTAGCTGTTGCATCTCTTTTGTTATCGTTTGTGTTTTGTCTTGTTTTTGCCAATTGATCAAATCTAACAAGAGTGTGTTACTCAGTCCAAATCAATCAAAGTCCGTGAAGGTTTCTTAGAAGAAACATTTAAGGAAAAAAAAATAAAGCGATCCCCTCTTGAATCACTAGGTCAAAATGGTCTGGACCACAAAATTCTGATGACCATATTTGCGTTAGGGGAAAAAAACATGCCTGATACTAAGTAAACTAAGCATGAAGACAATGGTTTTTAGGAAACTGATTTGCTGATTATAAAACGTGTCCACACATGCCATTCCGAAGCTACTTCAGCTTCACAACTTGCAGGCTTCTTCCTTTGATTCCTTTTTGTTCAAGTTGGTTTGAATTGAAATTAGATTTTCCCCCACAAGAAGAATTAACACACTCCTTAATTCTGATACCCGCAGTTCAATACATCTGCAACAACCAAAAAAAGGAACTCTGGAACGCATGACTGCTTCTCTTGCCTCCTGTTTCTTACCCTCTTGTCCTCTTCCATTCACAACCTGTCATGAGATTTTTGGACTTTGTCCTCCTGTGGTGCCACTTACACAGCTGATCTCTGATTTATAACTATCTATTTCATAATGTTACTAAAGCACACCTAGTACAATATTCTGAGACTATGATTTTAACAATGGAGTCACTATTCTCCTTTGCCTCCTTTTCTGGTGTAGTCTACCTTTGACACTTAATGTTCACTCTTGAATAAACTTTTAATAATCTTTTAATAAATATTGACACAATAAAAGTACTGGTATATTAACTTATCTATCTTACTACCAATACTGTGATACACCCCTCCAGATAGTCGAACTACAATGCCTTGACTATTTATAGTGCTGGTATCTTCTCAATCCTCCTTATGCAAACTGACTAAAAAGAACTATTGTGGATATCAAGAAAGTAAGAAAAGCACACAGGAAATGGATTAAGTTCTAGCTTATTGGATAGCTATGTTCAATCCGAGGAGTTACAGAAAAATTCACATCTCTAAAGAAAATGTAGCCTGTTCCTCTAAACACAAAGGTCTTTTTCTGCTTCCTCACTGTTGACGTAATGTGACCAGCCACCTGACACTGCTGCTGCTAGTCTTTCCTGTTGATATAGTGCATCCCTTTCAATTTTAATCAAAATAAATCATTCCTTCCTTAAGCTGACTCTTGTCAGGCATTTGGTTACAGAAGTGAGAAAAGTAAACAATACAAGAAGCAGGGAAATTTTATATAATTTTGGGGGCTACTGGTGGTTTCTTTGAATACAAGAGATAAGTGTGTAATCCATAAGGTCACTGTTCTCCTAAAAGCGAAGACCAGTTTTTTCTTTATAGAACTCTGAATCTGAAAGGCTACAATTATCCTTTCTCTACTTTAAAGCTAGATGTCAGGAAAAGGCGTTATAAAACATAACTTCTTTTTAAAAGACTATCATTATCTTCTAAAATTACATATTTGAAAGGACGTAAATGGTATAATGATGACTCTTATGTACAGACTTACTATAGACAAAGGTTTAGTAAGAATGAACTGGAAAAGAAAGATAAATGTTTCCATTATATTCTACTTAGAAGTGTTAGTACAAAATTTAAAAATAAATATGCTAAAGAATTATATTTTGTGAATGTTTATCTAATCTAGTCAGGAAACATTAAATATTAGTATGTAATTTGAGAAAATTCTATAAGTTAGCTATAAGCCAATACTTCATGTTTGAAAAATATAGAGAATTACTAAAAGGCCTATGTCTTATGTTCTCTTCCTCCTCCTCCTTCTCCTCCTCCTCCTCCTCCTCTCACCCCACCAGATATCTATATCACTGGGCATGGTTTTACCTAGGACTTAGAGAATTTTTGAATAATTAAAGGATTAAAATTAGCTCTCTACAAAGAGTTCAATAAGATAAATCCTTCACCTCATCACTGTCAACCATAAAACTCTGTAAATGCATTGTCTCAGTTACAATCTTTTTTGCTCACTTAGTTCTCAATCTCTTAAACATGGTCTTTTGGGACATTTTAACAATAAAGTGCTAGTTAATGAGATATATTGTGGTTTATTGGTAAGGCACACTTGGCTATGTGTAACAACACAAAGAATTTTTTACTTTAACCATTGAAAATTTTAAGAAATTTTGACTAACTTTTGAAGACATTTAAGCAAGCACACAAAAGGTCTATTTCACCTTGCATATTTCCTAGAATATTAAAAACACCTGAAAAAATTAAACTTAAATTTGATGAGTAGTTTAATCATAGAAGGATGTCAGTGTTCTGTGATAGTGATTATGCACAGGGGGACAGCACAGTATGGTAGAGGATGAGGCCTCTGTGATTTGCTCCCTCCCCAAACTCTAGGGTCATACAGGAAGCTAAACACCCATATGCCTATTTTTTGTTATCCTTTTAAACTTTTAGAACACTTTTAAAAACAACATTACTTCCAATATTTAGAAGACACTATCCAAATTCTTCACAAGTTAAAATGTTGAGTGTTGTAACTTAAAGAGTATTGTAATTGTTTACATTAAGATTTAAATTGCAGTTAGAAGGGGTTGGCACATGCCTACAATCTGAACATTCTGAAAGTATCCAATGAGATCATCCTCAGTTATACAATGAACTGCAGGATAGCCTGAAATAGTGAGAACTTACCTCAAAAATTTCCAAAAATTAAAATGTAAATAAAATAAAATACTGTGTTGTGCTAACTTTAAAATTTAGTTGATGGCATTCAAATGTTAAATATTACATTTTTAAAATATAATTTTGAAATTACTTTTTAACATTTGAAAAGTTTTTTCATAATTATATTTTCATTCTACATAGAAAAAAGTTTTATTCAATGGCAATATAGTTTTCTTCTTTAATTTTTAAAAAATTAAACATAAATACAACATAAATGTAAGAAACTGAAATAAAAATTTTATATTTCTTTTTATGTTTTATCATACTTTCTTACATTAAGCACCAGACAAAAATATATATTATAAATATTCACTTTTTATTAAATATAAACATATCAAATGACATTTCTTTATGAGACTAATGAGGTTTTAAATTTAGAGCATAAGCAGATAGATTAATCAGCAGTTAGTATTAACTGCTTTACACAGGGATCTAGTTCAGTTCCAAGCACTTAAACCAGGAAGCCCATAAATACTCATTATTCCATCTCCAGGAGATGGAAAACCCTATTCTGGCCTCTCAGAAAATGTACACATACACACACACACACACACACACACACACACACACACACACAAACACACACAAACACATAAACAGATACACACAAATGCACACCCTAATTTATAGAAAATAAAATAAATTTAATTAATTAGCTTAATATATACAATGAATTTTTAAAAACTATGTTTTTTAAAATATCTCATGAGTCTGAGGATAAATGAGATTTATAGTTTGAGTGAAATATCTTATTAATAAATTTAATCTTTTATTCTTATTTTTAAAAATATTAATGTTAAGAATCTTTATGTACAGCTAAATTTATATAAAATGAAGCAAAAATTTACCTAATTTAAAAAATATTTATGACTTTGCCTCCAGAATTACTTACTTTGTGACTATTTGAATAATAGGGCAACTGTATCATCTCTCCAAATATCAGGTACGTTTAATGCTTACATGTAATTGATCCTTTTATAATATGCTCAGAAATGAAATAAATGTAATAAATAAATGTGAATTTTTAATACTTTTGAGTTATTGAACTTGTTTTCATTAATTAAACTTAATTTTATTTTTGGAGTTATTGATCTTTTATTATAAATAACACCCATATTAGCTGATGGACAAAGACTATTTTTATTTTGAAAAGTATTGCTCAAATCAAATTTATGCTTTGCAAACACACACACACACACATATATAATTTAACTTTGCTTTTAATTATAAATGTTTTAATTTAAAATTTGAGAGAAATGAATGAGAAAGCAATAGATTTTGTCATGCATACAGGAGTATTGTCACTAATACAAGAATATTAACGTCATATGGATGAATTATGATAATTTTAATTAAATATGCTACAAAAATAAGACAAACCAAACCTATATTCTATTGTTTTTATTTTGTATATTCTAGTTTCACATGACATAAATAAACATTTTTTTGTTATTTTATGAAGATAAATGTATGATGTTGAAAGTTAGCAACTGGGCACCGTGGTACATATCTTTACTCTCAGCACTTGGAAAGTAGAAGGGATATCTCTGTGAGTTTCAAGCCAGCCAGGACTACAGAGCAAGACTCTGGCTCAATACATACATACCTATACATACATACACACATACATGCATACATACATACATACATATATCATAGGAGTTTCTGTAATATGTGTATAATTAATATCAAACTTTGGTGTTTTACTTTGGGAAATAATTGTACATGTTTAAGTAGTAAAACAAATAGTAAATAATACTTTTGTTAATTAATATGATAAATTTTCAAGGAGTTTATTTGGCTGACAGCATATAATTTTATATGTTTGGCCTAGGAGAATAAAGTCATAAATAAGATTAGGATACATAACATTATAGTTACCTATTTATATCTACTAATAATGTTGTTCCCACCAACTCTCTTGCCATTATTCCAAAGACAATAAGTAAAATGTTGTACTATTTGAATTAGGAGGGTTTTTTTCCTACTTAAATTAAATATTTTATAATAAAGTTTAATAAGGTAGTTCTTATTTCATTTTGAACAATATAGAACTAATCTATAAGAATGTATAAAAAGTGTGGCGTTCATAGATTTACTTATTACATGTCTTTGTTTGTTTTTCTCCCCTCCCTTCTATCTTCAACGCACATTTTAAAGTTTGGTTGTCCTTGCAAACTTCCTATTTACCTGGGATGTGATTAGTGTCATTAATCTTCCCTGTCTTAGCTGTGTTGATGTACATGTATTTCAATATTCTCTAAGAATGAGTATTGAACATAATTGAAAAATAAAATTTTGAAAATTCTAATTGTGAAGTCATTGTTAAGCATTATTGCTTTCATCTAAAAAAAAAGTCTACTAATTGAGACATCGTTTCTTCTATCACATGACTCTACGAGGTCACTGACTCCAGAACATCAAATTATATAAGAAAGATGCTTCTCATGTTCCCAACAGGCACATTACACAGAGTCAGAGGTCCTCAAGTATAATGTTTTTGGTTGACATTCTTGAAAACTGGAAATATATCGAAAGGTATTTCTTTACAGTGAAAGGTTGATAAACTACTATTACAAATATGAGTATATGTTTAGGCAGACAAGTTTTGAGAAAGAATATGCATGACACTTATTACAGCACTCTACAGTTTTATTTTCCTTAGAAAGCAAGATGATGTGAACATATACATAGTTCACATTCTTGTGTGAGATGACTGCTGAACAAGACAGTATTAGACCAGCAAGGGACAGAAAATGTAACCTTATATAATACTTGACTTTCATAGGTAACTCTTTTGAAGAATAATAAAAATAATTTTCTCATAAATTAGTAACTTGGATGCTCATTATGAAGTGTTTGGTGAAAGATCAAAATATTATAAAATTTAAAAGTTGAAAATAAATATGCATCAAGCACATAAAGATACTAGGTACTACATGAAATGCCCTAAGGTTTGTTTATACATAGCAACACAAACCACGGAATAGCTTCAAAAAATTTTATCCATTTTAATAGCCTGTTTAATAATCAGTCTTAGCAACTTTGAGATTAGCTGACTGGACCATTATTCCACATCAAATTAGAATTGCAAGAGTCACCCATAAATAACAAGGTGGTAGAATACTTTTTTAAATTTACTTTGGTAAGAACAGAATTATAAGGGCAATAGAAATACAATTTTCAATGATTTAGATAAGATGCCTTACAAAGACACAGAGAAGTCAAATAAAATACACTGTGGTCTGGACTAAGTAAATTAATGGCTAAACATGGATATATGTGAACTGGAAATCATGTTAATGGAGAGTCAGGTAGAAGGGTAGAAATCAATTTGTTCATGTCAGGAGATTATCATTCTAGACTACTAAAAAATGGCTTCTGAATATAAAGTCAATTATCTTCCTACTTTTGAATATGGAATACTTTAAAATATTTGTAAATATTGTATATAAATCCCTTAGATTGTCTTTTTCTGGCTTTAGAAAAGTATTCTAAACAATTACTGGGTAGATTTTTGTTGCTGATTTGAGGATTCAAGGCATGGATGGGGAAAAAATTAAGTAACTTCGTGGAGCTTTGCTGAATGGTGATAGTTTTACAAAAGTAAAATTTTAAACTAATCACAGCGTGAAAGTCATGCCAGAAAGAACAGAAATTTACATAAAAAGTAAATATTACTATATATAGGTAGACTATGACTTTATGATACATTTGATAATTCAATTTGTAAGTAAGAATAACTTTTCATCTATATTTTCTCTCTCCACCTACATTTAAAATTGACATATACATGTCTTATAATTTCCTTACAAATAATAGCTCATTAGTTTGAAATTTGAATGTGTCTCAGTCAACAGCTATTAAATATCAGCCTTAAATGCTGGGTGAATGTGGGAGATGTTTTTATTCCTAGCACTTGAATGGCAGAGGCAGGTAAATTTCTGAGATGTTGAGGCCAGCCTGATCTACAGAGTGAGCTAAAGGACAGACTTCAAAGCTACACAAAGAAACCCTGTCTCAAAAAGCAAACATACAAAGGAATCAGCCTTCAAAAACCTTATTCATGTCTTGGCAAAGTTTACATTCAATTTGAACTTGATAATGGAATTCTGACTTGAAATTTTCATTCTCATCCTCCTTTTTGAGGCTAGATAGTTTCCTTTCTCCTTACAGCACTTTAAAAATACATTTGTTTCAAGATTGCTTTGTCACACTGGAAGCTCATTAGTTTAGTTTTGGGGTTTTGTTTGTTTGGTTGGCTGGTTTTGGTTTTGATTTTTTTTTGTGGTGGAAATCAAAGATTCTAATTTTCCTCCAACTACTTTGGTATTGACCACTTGCTCAGCCTGCTTACTCATACCTAACTCTGAACTGGGTGCACTGATTACATTCAATCCCACTGTTGAATTCATAGTGGTCTTTGGATAGTAACTTATTTTAAGTAGGTAACTCAAAGTTATTATAATATGTATGTGCATTGGCAACTCAGCAACCACAGTAGAAACAAGTAGTGGCTAATCTTCACTCATACCAATTGTACTCGGGTTGGTAACCTTGGTTTTCATCACCATTTCCAAAGATGTTTGCTTTGGTTGGAAAAGCTTTTGCTCTTTGAGGCACTTGTTTAAAAGACATACCACTTTTCCCCAAAGCATGCTGCTTCCAACTATGTCAGTCACTAAAGTCCTGGCTTTCCCTACAAGGAACCATCATTTCCACACATCCCAGGCAACTTCTTCCTTTGAGAATAACCAATATATACACTTACTGATATGACTTTGCCCCCAAGTCATATGCTTCATACTCTAATGCTTTTTATGTGTCATTGTCATTACCTGGGATATAAAATATAGACAGTAAAATAAGAAAAGCAAAGAAAATGAGTTTTAAACACAGTAAATTTGATTGTAATAAAATTAAATATATGTACCATCAATTTCTGGACCACTTTCACCTCTACAGATTTCTTTGTCATTGAAGATATATAAATCTACATTGGTCTGTATACAGACAGAAATATACACATGTACTGACAAATCCCTCTATTAAAAAAGCAACTAAAATATTTGGACGGGCTCACTTGGAGCTCAGCAGATCTTTCTGATTATGAGCCTTTCACACTCTTGTTGTTAAACAAAGCTGTGTATAAAAAAAACATGTTAAGCAACAATACAAGTGCCAAGCATCTAATTCATGCCTAAAATCAATATTACTTATAAAAATGAAAAAAAATGCTGGAAGATGAACAAAACTAACCTTTTCTTTTCAAGGGAGGTTCTTCTATTTCTCCTAAATCAATAAAAACAGGAAATTAGCATATCTGGTACCAGGTATTTACTATTTACTCATGTTTTACTATTTATTTCTTTTCAAGCTATTGCTTTCAATAGTCATGACTCTTGCACTTTGCTACCTAAATTCCAAAGTGCAAAACATATAATGCTTTGTTTATATGTATTATTCACTTAAGATGGTTTCATTTTATAATTTCAATAAATTTGGGGCAATGCTCCAAGTTACTACATTATAGTTCATGCATCATATTAATTTCAATTTTCTCTGTTTATTGTCACTTTTCACAGGGTCAAAACAAAAATAAATCCACACAAAGTAAGAAAAGGAGTTCTAGCAGTCAGAATTCTCCTTTTGGGGATGACTGAATAAATAATCTTCGATGGGTAAAAGTAAAATTTTTTAAAAAAGAATTAAACACATTGGATTACTATAATTTCTTCTTTTTGACCCCTCTAATGGCCAATTTATATACAGCTTGTTCTACTTACTTTTGTTCATTATATGTGAGCTGATAACTTGCATATTATTTAAAATATATCTTTCCATTCTATATCTCCCTTTAATTCAAACAACTTATGATTTCACTGAGCTTTTATTAAGATTAGTTATCATCATTTGACTGTTACTATGGCTTACATGTATAAAACACATGATTGTTGTTTTAATATTTTTGTTTCAATTCTCCTACACATGAACTTGAAAAATAGCTTCTCTGTCTCAAATAAACCTATAAGTAGGTAATCTATTTTGGTTTTATAACCATTTGTATTAAGACTCCCTACTATAATGCCACTCTAATAGCAGCATTTAATTTTGATACCTTTTCCATAATGGCAGATAAACTATAAGATTAAAGCCAAATGGAGGGAGATTTACTATATTTGGCAGCTTTTTGAAGTGTTTTCTTTGTACTCAGACATCCATTTATTTTGGTTTAGTTGGCCTTAGTGCTCCTTTGGGCTAGACCCTCAGCTAGCCAATGTCAAATATGCCTGATTCACAGCTATAGCTGTTAGATACAAGTCTGTGCCCTGGGTACCTTTGTCAATGTCCTCTTCTACATCTTCATCTTCTTCATCACCTTCAGATGAGATGATGTCAGAGAGCAAGGAAAAAAAGCCATAAATCCAGTCAGTTGTTTCCTCCACAGCATCATTTACAAATTTTAGAGGATCTGAGCCAATCTTGGCAATGGAGCTGGCTAAAAGATATGAAAATAAAGGAGAATTTAGTTTTCTTTCTGGAAAATTTGCTTTCCAGAAATACCTCTAAGCTATTATTTTGTGCAGAAATGGAAAACATTCTATTATAATATGTTCATTAATAATATATATATAAAGTATACATAAATACATATATACATACATACACATACAATATATTATATATATGCATATATATGTGTATATAGATATATATGTATGTTTATATATATATATAAACAAAGAGATATAATTTAAAACTTCTGGTACTAAGCATTACAGAATCACATTACAGAAAAAGAAAATTACCTAAGTAATGACCTTACACTAAATAAATGAGTGGGTCATCAAAAATTTGAATAGTTCAAACATTTTTTGCACAGATTTTAAAGTCATTGGGTTATGGTTGTTCAGGAAGGCTGAAAAAGCCATTGGTCTACACAATACTTCACAGCATCATAGACAAGATGGCCATGTAAACCTTCAAATAAGGCCTACACTTTTAATTAGACTCACTATGAGTGAGTTAGGAATGATGGTATCTGTACACCCTCCACACACACACACACATTATAGTTTGTAAAACAACAAGAAAAATCTTGGAGTTATCAAGGTAGTGATTTTGTCAAATTGAGCAAATTAAAACATTTTTAAAATTCTAGTATCTTAAAAAATTTTGATGTAAACTCTTTAGACTTAAACTCCTAGTAACTTTAATAACAAAATTAGGTAAAACTGAAGCCTACAAATTATACTAATATTATATCTTGGAAGATTATTTTAACTTATAAAATGAGAGCTTAAATCAGAAAAATATATAAACAAGGATTTATAAAATGGTGTTCTGATTTTATGAAAATTTCTCCAAAGACAGAAAAGTAGTTTCTAATATCTGCTTGAGTGATTATATAAAAATAGAGTATAGATTGCACCTGAGCTTTCATTAATATGTAATTAAGGTTTAGAGTTACTTTTTCTGAATTTAAAAAAAACTAGTTTTGCTTTTCAAACAATCTTCTCCTTTAGATATATTTAAGAGATCAGAGTTAAATCAATATATTTTATCATCTAAATATTACATGTTCCAAAATCAGGCTTTCACTCTGATTAAGACAGGAAGTGACTGGAAGGTTTGAGTAGATTTATTGTTAAGGATTAAAATGATTTCAGGTTATAAACAGGCAGACAGTAAAGAGCCAAATAAAATAATTTAGACAGTGGATAATCGTGGTGCATCCCAGACTAGGAGAAGTATGTGTAACATACCACTTGGCTCCTGATGTACCTAAGAGGTATAATTCAGAGTGTGTGTGTAAATGGTTTCACTTTTGTTCTCGTTCCCTGTGAGGAGGAAAGAACTCTAGGCTTAAAAAAAGAAAGAAATTGTTGGAACAAATGGACACATAGAATGGAAAGATGTATTCTAAGTATTACAACAAGTATGCATCTTGCTTATATAATTTTACAACTTTTTGTAAGTGACACTGGAGGTGCAGCAGGGGCATCTACTTAGGATAGGAAAGCATGGAAAGCAATGCCATTGGCTTTTTGTTGTTTGATCTGGATTGACAGGAGGATGAGATAGAGAAGTGGCTGAGATTTAAACTTTTCACACAGTGAATCTTAGATGTAGATACTTTAATCTGATCAAGACATTTTCAACTTGAATTAGGGACTTGAAAGTACAACAAGGATGGAAAGGATCAAAGTCATGATGCTCAGTGAGACCAGCAATAGAGGAGACTGAAGAGTGTGGTATCCGGAATGCTGGAAGACACCTAAGAAATGTGGGGAAGGGAAGCAATTGGTTTTAATATGGGGCAATGGTAAAGATGTATCTCATGAATTTTATTATAATAAAAACTCAGAGCCAGATATTGGGGAAAAGTTAAAATATCAGAGAGCTAGACAAACAAGTCACAGCCAATTCTAACCCAACCAGCTCCTCAGGCCCTGTCTTTCTGAATCCTCCAGATGCAAGCTTTTCTGTTACCAACCTACAAAGGAAGTGGCAGGGGAAGCTGAATTCTCTCTCTCTCTCTCTCTCTCTCTCTCTCTCTCTCTCTCTCTCTCTCTCTCCAGCTATATTGCTTCCTGGTTCAACTTTCCTAGAGCTCAGATTAAAGGTGTGTGCCACTACCACCTGGCTCTACTTGGCTTTGCATGCATAGAGATCCAGACAGAAGGGATAAGGCATTAGTCACCACTCCTTGACCTTCATGGGCTGGCTCTGTGGCTCTGTCATCTGATATTCCAGACTATTTTTTATTAAATATCTAACATATTACCACAAGATCAGGAGAATATGAAGTGCTAAAACTCAAGTAATGAAATAATTTGAGAAAAATAGAGTTTCAAGTATCAAATGATACTATAAGGGCAAAAAAGAAAAATGAACACAGGGTGAACAAAACACATTATAAATGTTTGTTTTTATTATGAATAAAGTCATATTTTTTATCCATGTATACCTTTGCTCAAACACCCTTCCCCCTCCTGCCCCTTCCAGTCACTCTCTCTTCTCCACATCATTTTATCTCCTCAGAAGCTCTCCACACACAGTATCAGTAGAGTGTGTTAAGAGCATAAGAGTAATTTGGAGACAGTGAATATTCTTTACTCCCAGTTATGAAGAATAAGAGATAGGTGAAGGAGAATTGAAATCTTTTGTTTTCAGCATTATTGAAGTAGGATAAACACACTTTACAAACGTCACAGAGAGAAATGGAAATGACATGAGAAAAGGGAGCTCCTGGGGAAACTTTGAGGCTCAGGTTTTCTTTAGTACAGGGTTCTGAAACTGTGAGTCATGACCTCTCTGTGAGTTAAATGACCATGTCACAAAGGGTTGTGTATTAGATATCCTGCGTATCAGATATTTACATTATGATTCATAACAGTAGCAAAATTACAGTTATATAGTAGCATTAAAAATAATTTTATGATTGGAGGTCACCACTACATGAGGAACTGTATTAAAAGATTACAGCATTAGGAATGTTAAGAACCGCTGATATGGGGGAATGGTGGGCATAAAGGCTGCACTTCAACCCTAGATTATTTTAAAAAATGTAAGGGTCAGGAAGACTATCTGAGTTACTCATTGTTGATACACCTCTAAATTTTGTATTTTATTTTGCTACATTAATGTATAGCTCCATTACACCAACTAGAAACTTTAGTCTAAATTTTGAGGTTAAAAGAAAACAGAATTTTATAATTGCAATTGAAAGTTTTGTAATAGCAATTAAGAGATTTAATAGATCACATATAGGGTTCTGTGTAATGGCTTTATTACACATGTTTTAGCACTGATACCTTCCTTCTGGATGAAGAAGCAGAGAGAAAGGGTATGGATCTGGATGGGAGGGAGGGTGAGGAGGAGATGGAGTAGTAGAAGAAACAGAAACTGTAATCAGAATATGATGTGTGAGAAAAATAGTTTTCAATGAATGGAAAAAATAAATCTCGTTCTGTTTACTGTTAAAAAGAGAGTTCTGCAACTTAACTTTCAGTTCTCTAAGAGTCCAATTTTATATCTTATAATGAGAACTGTCATAAAATGATGATTATTCAAAATTATTCTAATTGATTTACATGTATTAACTAGTTTTGATACCCCATTGAGGTGCACAGAATATTTTATTTCTTTTTAAATACTAGAAAACTTTACATTGATAGAAAGTGATGAAAGCAGGCTTTGTACTTATATTTAGACCACCGGAACAAGAAGACCTAACCAAAACATGGATTTATAGTCAGTTTTATGGTATGATTTTGAATGTGAATATTCTGGGGAGGAGATTTTTTTGCTGTTTAAATTTTTTAAAAAAGTATTTTATTTCACATGGAGATTCTTGAGCTAATTTAGGTATTTCAAAACTATCAAGTGAGAGTCTGGGAAAAATTTAAAAGATGAAAAAAACCCACCTGAATTCATGATGATATGGTTGAGGCACAGTATTTTACAGTGTTAGTGTTGTTGAACCAACAGCATTTTTGTTTATGATATAAAAATGTTTATTGGTATTGAATTCAATTAAATTTAAATTCAGATATTTTAAAATTATAAATTGCATCATCACAATCTGGAAATTGACATCATATCATGAAGGCTAATAATTAGATTTATTTTACTTTGATATAATATTTCTATCTACATATACATAATCATCTCATCTTAGTTAATAGGATATATACACATATACATATGATATATATGTATTGGGTATATTCTGAATATGAATATATATTAAAATAGGGCTAGGAAATGCAAGTACTTTTACAATAGCTCCTGTGTCAAATCTGCAATTTTATAACTTTTAAGTAGTCATAAAGTAGTAAACAAGTATCCTTACACCTGCCCCTGAACTCCCTCTATTCCCAAGGCTAGTTCTAGAAACTCGGTTTCCTCACCAGCTTTCTTTAGTGAAGTGTCTAAGATCCAAACCTGCATACACTCCTCCAAACTCCCATATCTAGCTGTGATCACACAAATCTTGAACCAGCATGTACCAAAGTAGGCTAGAATCACACATCAAACACACAATCAAAGAAGTCCACAGGCCCAAGTCACATCACAAAATTACAAACAAAATTAATAGCCAATATATGATGCCTACCATCAAGTCTTAAAGAAATGTTCTAAAAATATCATCTAGGTGTATCTATAAAGTTAACTTTATAACAGTCATAAATTTCATCAAAGAAGTAAAGGAATATTAAGAAGAAATGAGCAAATAGCTTAGTGAACTTAAAGATGATGGCAATAAATGTCTGAGTGCTATACCAGAGAACACAAATACATTAATAAGTGAACAGACAAAGACAATTCAGAATATGAACACTGGCTCCAGTCAAGAGATAGAACCACTGAAAAGAATGCAGGATAAGATGAAGACAGAATTGAAACTCAATAGGTGGAGTAGAAACCAGGCAAGAGGTTTACGAGTAGGAGCTGAAGGAGAAGAGAGATTGCCAGTGCTTGAAGATAAACTATTTAAGCAGAGAGTATTCTAAAAATTAAAAACAGAACAGGCACATATAAAAGTGCTGTAATTATGGTACACTATGAAAAATCTAAGAGAAAGAGATTATAGACACACTCTAATTCATAATATCCTTTAAAGAAAATCTAAGAATAGATCTAATGAAAGAAATGAAAGAAGTCTATAATTAAAACTTTAAATCTCTGAAGAAAGAAATAGTGGAAGAGATTAGAAATGGAAGATGTTCTCCCATGATCACAGCCTGGTTAAATTAATATTGTAGCAAAAATCTTACCAAGAAGACTTTACAATTTCAAAGCAATCCCAATCCAAATTCCCACAACACTCAACACTGCAAAAGAAAAAGGCATCCTGAAAATTGCAAGGAACCACAGGAGACTTTGGATAACTAACAAAATTCTGAGCAACAATTTTAAGGAGATTACTCTACCAGATTTGAAGGTATATTACAGAGTGGTAGCAATAAAAACAGCAAAGTACTGTCACAAAGACAAACAGGTCAACCAGTAGACCAAAATCAAAGACCCAAAAATGAGCACACATAACTACAACCATTTGATGTTTGACAAAATGCCAAAAATGGACACTGTAGAAAAACCAGCATCTTCAACAAATGGTTCTGGGAATATTGGATCTTCAAAAATGAAATTATAGCAATATCTATTAACCTGCTCAAAATTCAGTGCCAGCTGGATCAAATACCTCAAGGTAAAATATGAAATGCTGAAACTGCAAGAATACATAAGCTGTACCCTACAAGATGTGTGTGTGTGTGTGTGTGTGTGTGTGTGTGTAGAAAAGGACATTCTGAAAAGTATTCCATTTTCTCAACAATTAAGGCCAATTATTGAGAAATAGAACCCCATAAAACTATAATCCTTCTATAGCAAAGAAAATAATCAATAGAGTTAAAATGAAAGACAGTAAAGAGGAATCTTTACTGGTTTTACATCTGATAAAGAGACTAATATATAGAATACAGAAAGAACTTTTAAAAAATGAAGAATGAAGACCCTCAAGCTAGCTCAGTCAGTAGAGCATGAAACTCTTAATCTCATGTTTGTGTCCCATATTTAGCACCAAATGTAGCACGAATCCTAGTTGGTCTTAATAAAAACCCATAGTCAGATATTGGGATAAATGCTGAAAGATCAGAGGATCCAGCCACAGCCACTGGAGAGACGTCTTACCTCTACGGAATCCTTAGGCCAAAAAAAAAACAAAACCTGAGCTCTTGTCTTTCTGTGACCTTACATTTCTCTCTCTCTCCGAGGATATCACTTCCTTTCTCAACCTCCCAAGTGCTGGGAACAAAGGTGTGAGATCCCAAGTGCTGGGATTAAAGGTGTTTGCTACCACTGCCTGGCCTTTATGGCTAACTAGTAGATGGCTCTGCTTTCTGATCTTCAGGCAAGATTTGTTTGTTAGAACAAACACAAAATATCAGCACAGAAAAAACTTATAAAACAAAGGATCAAGATGATACAAAACTCAATTTAAAACTAGGCTATGAACTTATGCCCAATTCTAACTCCAAGGAACCATGACAATAACCAAAATGACAAGATATTCTAGAATACTCAGTTGTGGAACTTATATCCAGGCATAAAATACACAGGTTTGATTTGCATTAATAAACTAGAGGAAGAAATTTATGCTTGGTCCTATAGTTTAGCCAATTACCAGTGGCACTGAGGCCTTTGAACTTAGAAGTGTACCTACTACTTCCATTTTCCTAAATCAGTACAATCCTGACTGCACTCTAAATATATAGAGACTCACAAATAAATGCAGTTCTCACCCATTATCGAAGAGCTTCTTTTGCATCAGATGGATTCTATTAAAGAAATCAATAACTAATCAAAATTCAGAGAACAAGTGGCTATGCAGTGCCCAGCCATAACTGATATATTTACAATACAGCACATACACCTAAGGCTCAGGGAAATGTCTGAAAAAGGGGAGATGCAAAAGTCGTAAACAAGAGAGTCGGGTTGGCTACTGTGGGATAGTGCCTTTTATCTGTGACAGGGAAGCTGATTCCATAAAGTCTCAAGAACATTGTTTCTTAAACAAGGTCTCACATGCCAAGGTGGATCAGGAAATGTTTGCAAAGCCCTATGTCTAGATAAAGAGCCACAGGCATGAGAGGGCAAACTTGAATGGAAGAACCCATGTTTACTAGGACACACCCCATGATGGGTTATCTAACCTCAAATGGTCTGTCCTTAACATACACACATCCAAGCAACATTAAATGTACTAAGCAAGCTATGTACCCATGTAAGTGTGTGTAAATGTGATTGTGCATGTGTATATAATAACAAGAGAAGATGTTATGAATGGTGATGAGTTTGATGTCCAGAAGAGTTGGAAGGGGAAGAAAGGGATGAAAATGATGTAGTTGTAGTATGCATGCATGATTCTCAGTAAAAGTAAAGATATATAAGAAATAAGAAATGTGAACTTAATTTAAAACAAAACACAATTTAATTAAATAGCCTCCCTGTGAATTCAGTTGTTCAATAAGACTCTGGGCACTGAAATTTCTAGTATCATTATGCTTAGATATTTAAAAAGAAGTTGATAGAAATTTACATTTTGGGTTTTTTTTGTTTTTATTTGTTTTTACAACCTCTCTCTTTTCCAAACTATTTTCCTGAGTTTTAGGTATAGATGCTATGTTCTTTTATAAGCACTATAAATTTGTGTCTTTAGCAATGTGATGTTCAGTCAAGGGTTGTTTTAAAAGCTTATTATTTAGTATTAAGTGTGCTAATTTTATAATAATCTCTTATAGTTGAACCATGAATCTTGTGTAGTTTGGTTATTTCAAGGAAGTAAGAATTGCTACCTTTAATATTTAATGCCATAGTAGTCAAATACCTTTTCATGGTCTTTCTTGTCTATCTCTTTTAAAATTGAAAATTAAGCCCATGCAGGAGAAATCAGCAATGTACTCAAGAAATTTATGATGACATAATACTTTTCTCCTTTTCTGCTTAATTTCCAATATTAATCTTTATTATCTATCAGAACAAAGTCAGGCTGCTACAGGACAAATGACGCATCACCTCTTTCTGTTGTTTGGGCTGATGCTTTGTTCTAGAATAGTCTTGAGTATTTCAGTGTCTGAAAAATGACTTAGCATATAGACTGAAATTCTATAGATTATATTATCTGTACTCCCAGAAATTCCTGCTTAGGATACATTTGATTAATAAGCTTCTAATTTTACCCTTATTGAGAAGATTCATTTTATAAAAGCCCTAATGAACACATGACAATTTTTGTCTACTCAGAGCAAACAGGGATATAAAGTATTATTTTATTTGTTTAGCAATAATTACTCAAAAACAATAGAGTTAAATAAAAATAAAAACAGTATTTTTGTCTTATAAGACTCAAAAAGTATAAAACAAGCATGTAACATGTTAATTACAAAACATAATGAGGTAGAGTTATGTAATAAAAACAAACAAGTTTACATGATAAATCATAGAAATTCTCAGAAATTAAATACTTAATATAACTCATAAAATTGGCTAAAGAATTTTAACAATTGACACTGGGGCCTAGGCCAGAGCAATATAATTATGGCTTAAGGGGACAATTTAGTTGACAGAAATGGCTGTGCTGGCTAGTTTTAAGTCAACTTGACACAAGCTAGAGTCATTAGCAAGAAGGGAGCCTCAAAAGAGAAAATGCCTCCATCAGATCAGGCTGTGGGCAAGCCTGTAGGGTACTTACTTAATTAGCAATTGATGGGTGAGATCCCAGCTCATGATGGGTCTGGGTTCTCTAAGAATGCAGGCTGAGTAAGGCTTGGATAGTGAACTAGAAAGCAGCATACTTCCAATGCCTTTGTATCAGCTCCCGCCTATAGATTCTGGCCCTATTTGAGTTCCTATCCTGATTCCTTCATTGATGACCTAAGATGTGGAAGCATAAGACAAATAAACCCCTCTTCAACTCGCTTTTGGGCATGGTGCTTTATAACAGCAAGAATATCCTAACTAAAAAAGTGGCAGTAGCAAAATAGAGTGACAGAATAAATTTTGCTTATATGCATAGGAATTTATTATTCTACAATGAAAGAGGAGAGGATATTAGTAAAAATACAGTGTTATTCATATATTTTAAACTATGATTTCCTCAGTCTTCTCATTTTGCTATCAGATAGGCAGATGTTCTTAATAGTGAACTCTGGGTAGATTAGAGGAATTCATGGCTGAGACTGGAAGCAAATAATTAAGTAGAAGAATATGATAATAAAGAAGATAAAAATATTAATGTTAAAGGAAATAAAACTTAAAAACCAAACCCTATATGCCAAGATACATAAATAAAATGACTAAGGAAATTTTAGACACAAATAGATTGAATATTATATACAATCCTTTGTCTTTCAGAGTATCTTTTAGGGTATGAACACAAGAGCAAAATGACTGTGCATCAAAGATATTGCATGTCTTATTTGGATTTGATTTTATATAGCTCACAGTCTATGAGAGGTTAGATGTCTCTGTGTTGTATTGGAGTCTGAAATCAGAACCAGAAGGAAGATAGATGGTACAGGGACCAAGGCAATTGCCACTTGCAAAGGATGGAATAAAATTCATGGCCATAAATTCTAATTTGCCCTACTCCTGTGACCTTCAAGTCTGCATGCTCAGTGATAGTGGTAATTCTCAGGATAAACTGTCGTCCCTCTTCATGAGCTAAATATGCACTTTACCCAGGAGCGGGACAAGCCAATGGAAAATTTGGCACAGCTGACATTTTTGCAGACATAGCTACTGTCTCTTGCCAAGCATAAAAGGCACAAGATCAGTGATAACATGTGCATACAACTGCATTGGGCCCTGTAATGATCTTCTAAGGACAGTTTGCTCCCCTGCCTCCTGTCTTTACAGATCTGGCAGAAGGTTCCTTTCATTCCCACTATATTCAAACTATGCAAGAGAAAGAAGTCTAAAAATCCGTTTCTACCTGGTGAAAGTGACATCATGGAAAATCATTGTTCAGCTTTTTACTGAGCATCATCATTTGCTAATTTTAGTTACTCTTTACATTCTCCTGAAAATTCTATGTCCCTCTGTTCCAATGTGTCAAATGCACAGACATATATCCTTGGTATAGATTCATACACCCAGATCCTTATAAACATAGCTACACATGTGTGTTTCTTTCTTCTTTTTTCTTTTTAAGTTCCTGTCTTTTTATTTATCCATACACAACTACTTGTCTTCTGGTTTGTTGAAGCAGTAAGTCAGACAACACTTGCCACAGTAATTTCTGTCAAAGTGGCTAGCTTTGAAAACTCCAGTACTACATTCATCAGAAGGACACTCTCAACGAAGGCGACTAATTTTGACATTTTCATTCACCTTATAGTACTTCAGTACAGCCAATTTAGCCTTCTTTCTCTTGTGCTTATTCTTTTTGGGAGTGGTGTAAGACTTCTTCCTTTTCTTAGCACCACCACAAAGTCTCAACACAAGATGAAGGGTGGATTCCTTTTGAATGTTGTAGTCAGACAAAGTTCAGCCATCTCCCAGCTGCTTACCAGCAAAGATTAGCCTCTGCCGATCAGGAGGAATTCCTTCCTTATCTTAGATCTTGGCCTTTAGGTTTTCTATAGTATCCGAGGGTTTAACCTCGAGCGTGATGGTTTTCCCCATAAGGGTCTTCATGAAAATCTGCATCTTGGCGGCTGCTCCACCACAGATGGCGGATGAGGAAAAAACAAATGTTAAAAAGCACAGGAAAAAAGAGAGGATTTTTAACTCTCTTTTCTTTTTGGAAAGCTCTATTTATTTTGTGTGTATGAGATTTATGTCTAAGTGTACGTAGGTGTACTACTTGCATGTCTAGTATCCTTGGATGTCAAGGCAAGGTGTTGGGCATCCTCCAACTAGAGTGACTAATGGGATATTGTGAGACACCATGTGGTTAAGGAAAATAAAACTGGAATCCTCTGTAAAAGGAACAGGTGATCTTAGCCACTGATCCATCCCTCCAGATACAGATAATTTCTTTCTTTTGCACTGAAAGAAAAATGTTCAAAGCAGATTTTGCTTTGTTTTTGTGCTTATCTGCAATCAACTACTTACTCAGTACAACTTTTGTTTCAAATAGTACATTAATCTAAAAAGTTTAGCAAAGGCTTTCCTGAAACTAGTTGTCATGACCTTAAATGTATTGGAAAGATGGACCACAGATCAGAAGTGCCAACAAGCTTCACACATTCCTATTTACAAATAAAATTTTAGAGCATAAAACTCATCATTTTTGTTTTAAATTTCACAGCTCTTTCTTATGTGTTAAAATGTTGAACCTTGAGCAGGACAATATAATTTTCCTTCTCTATTGTATACAGTTACAAGCTTAGCTAAATGTCAAAATTACCAGGTATGATAAGTTTTGAGTATTTCATCACTCTGTCTTTGCACTATGTTCTACTAATGACAGGGTCAGAATTGTGGCTCAGAAACATTGAAAGTAGCTATTTACTCATGATGATAATGTGATGTAGATTATTTTATTTCACTTTGATTCTAATAATTAGCGACTATTCTTTTCTTTCTATATTTTTAATTATAAAAGCAAGGTTCTTAGGTCGAAAACTGCATAAGTACACACTAAAAATAACTACCTAATACAAGACAAAACAACAGCAAAACAAAAAATACGCTGCTCTTAGTCTACCCATCTCTTTTCTGTTCTCTTCCTTTAATTACCTTAGTTTATGTCACATATACATTCATAGTCAACCTATATTGAATTTTAAATAATTTTACATAAAGGAACAATAAACTAAGTTTTTTTTTTTTGTTTTTTGTTTGTTTGTTTGTTTGTTTGTTGGTATGGGAGGTGTAGGTAGTTTGCCTCTGCTCTTAAATTTTTCTCAGTTTAGTATTTCCTATTCACTTCCCTCTTAGTGTTTCCTATGCACCTTGCCTCTCAACTTCAGTCATTCAACAATGTATGCTTAGATGTAACCTGAATTACTGTTTGCACTCATTGATACTTTTGAGGCAATGAGAAACATAACTATGTGCAAAAAGTTCAGTTCACCAAATGATAAATAAAAATATTATACAAAAAAGAATAAAATAAGAGAGGCTCTGTCTCCACTCTTGTTGAATATCACTATATTTAGAGGCCAGTCTAAGAATCCGTGCAAGGGAAAAAAGAAAGCAACGGAAGAGATATTAATAGCAAGTAAGGAAGCTAAATTATCTCTGCCTGCAAGACCTTCAAAAACTGTCAAAAAATTTAGATCTAATAAACATCTTTTCAACAAAATAGTAAGCTATGAAATCAGCAGAAAAAAAATAATAGCTTCTTTGTGCACTAATAATAAACATACTAATAAGTAAATAAATAAAACCCTTTTTATAGTAGTCTGAAAATGTTGTAAGAATAAATGTAGGAATAAAGGCATTAAAAATTTACTATGCAAAATTGAAATTACTAAAGAAATAGAAAAAGACAACAGATGAGAAGATCTCCCATGCTCATGAATTGGCAGAATTATTTTTGTAAAAAATGTTTATATACAAAAAAATATTTACAGACTTAACAAAATTTCTATAAAATTTCTAAGGAAAATGTCCACATAAACAGGTATTTCAACCACTAAATTCATCTAGAGGCACAAATGATTGACCCTAACAGGTAGCATATCTTGAGTAGAAAGAAGGAAGCAGGAGGTGTCAGGAGGTGTCATAGTGTCCAATATAACAACAAAATCCAAATGACATGGCTTCAATATGAATAACTAGAGAAATGGCTGGATGAGTACAGTACTTGTTCTTGAAGTATAGGACCATGAATTTGGAAACCCAAGTGTCCACATAAAAGATTTCCATGCTATAAATTCAGCCCAGGAGGAAAACAGAGACAGGTAAGATCCTAGGATGCATTAGCTAGCTAACCAAAGAAGTAAAAAATAAAAAATAATAACCACCAAAACTTCCATCAATAAAGGAGCAGATGAAATTGAAACCAAATATATTAAGTATAAATGCCCAATATATATGTTACAATTGTTTGAAAATTCCTGGCTATCCAAGAAATTTAAATGTATTTAAATTTAATAAAACCTACACTGTTGTTCATTTCATCTCACCCAAATTGGATAGCTATCATGAGAATTACAAAAAACAGCAGCAGCAACAACAAAAACAAAAAACAAAATAACAGAGGTGTGAACGGGGAAAATACATTGCTGATGGGAGTCAGTTTAGGAGTATACATCATATACATCATAATGCAGCAACTATAGAAGCCACTAGGGAGGTTCTTCAAGCATCCTAGCAGATCAATGGAGAAGATATGTGGTTTTACATTATACACAATGAAATATATACAACTCCTCAAAATTGATGCTAGTGAATAATATATAATGTGCTAAGAAATTGCAATAATGAATTGTGAGATGGATTAGTAGGTAAAGTCCCTTGCTGCTATGATAGGTAGTATGCTCTATCTCTAGGATTTATTTCATAGAAAGAGGAAAAATAATAACCCTACAAGTCCTCTACTTCCATATTGCATGGTGTGGCATGCATGTGCTTCCTCTCCCTCTCTCTCTCTCTCTCTCTCTCTCTCTCTCTCTCTCTCTCTCTCTCTCTCTCTCTCTCACACACACACACACACACACACACACAAATGAAATTTATAAATTAAGATGGACACACTTGTTAAAATTATAGAAATGTCTCCCAGAAAACATGAATTCAAAGAGCACTAAATGATTTATTATGGCTATTCTTCCCCTACAAAATGAGTGTGAGTATATGGTATGGTATAATAATATTTATCTTTAAAAATACAAATGTTTGAGCTGGACATGATGGCAAATGCCTTTATATCCCAGTTCTTGGGATGGAGAGGCTGGTGGGTCTCCGTGAATCTGAGGATAGTACAGTCTACATATTGAGTTCTAGGACATCCAGAGCTACATAGAGGGAGATGCTGTCTCAAAGAGACAAAATAAAATGTCAAAGCAAAATGTCAGTGTTTTCGTATTATTGGATCTCCTCATTCTGCTGCTCATCATGTGGGGGATATAGAATTTTCAACTTTTCCCTTAAAAAATAATGACTTAAATATAGTTTTACCATGACTCCAACAAAAATATCTTAAGACTCAAAATGTAGGAATTATATAATCTCATGGATAAAGGGGCATATTTAGAATGAACATGTTTTCATTATCCTTTTGCTCATTTCATGAAGGATCATTAAATTTTTATCTCATAGGTATAATTGGACTATCAAATACTTTGCTTCTCAGTGTATTTCTAAGCATAAGGTACTGCGTAATAAAATGTATCTTTTTAGTCATAGTGGCCTAAAGGACAAGATAGCCTGGGACACTGACAGAAAATGTGGGCTTTTAGATAAGATTTGAATTACAGAAAGAATCATACAAAATACCAGATATTCTTTCAATTCCAATTCCAGTGTTTATAAGAGTTGCTAGGCTAAAGAGATTGTTTTATTTAGCCCAACTCATATACATACATACATACACACACACACACACACACACACACACATATATATATATATATATATATATATACAGAAAAAAATGCTTCTTTATACACAGCTACCTTTAGGTAGGCAACTAGGTAAAAGATAGACTGACAGACATTAGATAGATGATAGATAGAAAAGTAAATTTGGTAGAGGATAGAAGATAAATAGATAATAGGTAGATAGAGGAGAGATAGATAGCTGATAGATAATTGTAGGTAGATAGATAAATAGATGAGGTATGTATGGATAGATTAGATTAGATACATATAAACATAGATGATTTGTGAATAAATGGATTGGTATAGGTAGATGATTGATGGACAGGTAGATGTAAGTTAAACTTGGGACTTTGGGACTAAATTGGAAATTTCCCCCAAATAATTTCACTCTGCTAAACTCACATCCTAACAAGCAGTGCACCTGTTTAACTGGGAATAGTGCCAAGAGAAGGAAAAACTTCAGGGGAATTAATTTCCAGAGCAATAGATAAATGGCATACCTCATTAGAAAATCCATTTAAAAGGCACGTTTGAGGAATGTCTGTGAAATTTTTATAATAAATTGATGCCTATACCATCACATCATAGCCATCTTTCTTCCCAGATTACTGTTCTTATTTCCTCTTAATACGGTTGAAATTTAAGTTACAGCTTATGAGTGATTTCCTCCTTTGTTCCAGGTACCTATTCCTCACACAGATCATTCTTTTCTAATTACCAATCTGTTTTTGAAATGAGTATGTTTTGTGGGACATTTGGGAAATTTTCTAAATAGTGATAGATACCTGATCCAATGTATGATAATGCTTTCATATTGTAGTAAGGATGGCAAATTTAGACTCTTATATTAATGCAAAAATTGATATAATTACTATAATCTTTCCTACACACCCTTAGCCAGAGGCAAATCATAAATAATTTCTTAAGAAACACTATTTGTTTACATTTGTTATTATTTAAAGAAAAACCTGTCCCTTAATTAAAAAAGAAGTTATATGTAAAAAAATTTCAATCAAGTGCACTAATTTTAGTCCCCAGAGAACTATGGCCAACCCTGTTTCTGTAAGAACTTACTGCTTTAGTCTGTAGAAGCTTCAATCAGAACTCCAACAACCTTCATGGGAACTTCGCCTATGTTACTAAGGGACCAAATTTCTTTTCTTCCTCGGCAGTTTCTGTCGGCATTCATTTTCCAGGGGAGAAGTAAAGACACTGAGCATAGCAGCAGAGTGAGCCTAACTCTCAAATGCTGGCTTTCCCGCTGTTGTAACTATTAATAGTTCTCCATTTCTCTCTCAAGAGCATCCTGTTTTGGACCGTTAAACTATATAGCTATCCCAGGTGGAGGCTTTCTGCCCTATGAAGTCAGTAAAGCAGAACTACATTTCCTCCAATTTCCCTAGACAGAAATCTCCAGGTAACCATTGGGAGTTGAAAAAAGTAAGGCAGAATGTAAGAGGTGATGCAGCCATTGTTTGCCCTTTGAAGGTTGGTGCTGGGTGTGTCTTTTCACATTTTCCCCAGTACCTTGGCCATTCTAGTGTAGCAACATCCTGCTTGGTCTCTAGTTCCTACTGGGAGGTCTCTTTCACAGGCCTCTAAACCATGGCATAGCAGTTCATGACCAATAACTCTCTGAAATCATTTCCACTTGAGCTGGTGAGAAACAAGTAAAGGTTACAATGTGCCCTAACTCTCCTCTACTTCATTTCCCTCTGCTTTCTCAACTCCCAGCATGCCGACTTTCCATTCAACAGCAAACACTCTCAACAACACTGTATAACACACTTTGTTAGCTCCCAAGAAGCTATGCTAATATAATTCTTATTCTGTAGCAGGCAAAATGTTTCTGCTGCTTCCTACACATACAGATACACCAGATTGTTTAAAAAATTTTAACGTGTTGCATTTGGCAAGAAATCAAGGAGAGCTGAAATACTTTTCCAGTCTATTTATATTCAGTGTCCTAAAATTTGTCTTCATTATGGTGAATAATCCAAATAATACATTGTGAAGGATAGATATACCATCCCTATCACAGACAAGGAAAAAGAAATTCCTGCTCATTTTAATGCAAAGTTTATTTGCATGTGTTTCATGAGTAGGATACAGGGGTAAATTAGATCAAATTCTGGATGTCACAAAAGTTGTTGGTTGAAATATCTCCCTTTAAGTCAGTACTATATGTGTTTAATGAAATAAATTTTCTTCTTCTTGAACACATTCTAATAGTGTTTATCAACTGATACAAAGCCAAAGAGATTTTACATACTAATAACCACTTTGGCCTTCAATTGAAATTATAATGTGCATTTTTCTACAGCCAGCCATGTTTTAAAAATATTAATAGTTTCAAATTCAAAATATATTGGGATAGTACAAAAGATTTATCATTGATATATACATACTGCTTCCTAGTAAAATTTTAAATTATACCAATTAAAAACAATATTAAAAATATAAAAGCAGTCCTTGAATAAGGATATACAATGATAAAAAAACAAACAACCAAAAAAACAAACAAACAAAAAAAATAATTAAAGTTTGGAAAAATTGCAATTTAAAAAAAAATAAATAAAAATATAAAAGCAGTTTCCATTTTCTAAATATCTTATTGAAGTAAATTTTTTTCTTGCAATAAATCCTTAAAAAGACTCATTACAAGCAGGCAAAAAATCTTAGCCATTCTGACAGGTGTAAGATGAAATGCTGCTGGGGATGTGGAACAAAGGAAACACTCATCCATTTACAGTGGGAGTTCAAACTTATACAGCCAATTTGGAAATCAATACGATAGTTTCTCAGATAACTGGGAATCAATCTACCTCAAGACCCAGCTATCACACTCTTGGACATATACCCCCAAAGGATGCACAGTCATGTGGACACTTGCTCAACTATGTTCATAGATTGTTATAAACAGAATCTGAAAACAACCTAGATGTCCCCTTGTCAATGAACAAATGAAGAAAATGTGGTATACTTAGAAAATGGAGTTTTCTCAACTGTTTAAAAAACAGCATAATAAAATTTGCAGGCAAATAAAAGAAAATCATTCTGAGTGAGGTAACTCTGACTCAGAAAAATAGACATGGTATGAACTCCCTTGTAAATGGACATTAGCTATAAAGTAAAGGATAACCATGCTACAGTTCACAGACCCAGAGAGACTAAGGAATAAGGAGGGCCTAAAGATGGACACATGGATCTCCTTGGTAATGGAAAACAGAATAGATTTTGTAGGTGAACTGGAGTCAGGTGAAATGGGAACAGGGGAGTCAGGTAGAGGGAGAATGAAGGGAGAAAGTACTGAGCAGGACAACTAGAATGGGGAAGGTGAGATTCTGGGTGTGGAAGAAGCCTAGTACAATGGAAACTCCAAGAAATCTATGAGGATGACCCCAGAAAAGACTCCTAGAAATAGGGCATATGTAGTTTAAATTGCCCATCTCCTTCAACCAGGCACACCTTAAATGTGGAAGCCGAAGACCCAGGCTATGAGAGGGAATCTGCTGCTGACACTACCTGGAAGGCCAAGTCCCAGAGGCTGGACAAGCTAGAGACCTAGGACATAACAAAACACAACTGGCCAAAATGAAGTCAATATAATGATGTCTAATGATAGTATACTGTACTCATAAATTGGTGCCTAGCCTAGTCATCAGAAAGGTTTCATCCAACAATTGATGGAAACAGATGCAGAGATCCACGGCAACCATTAGTCACAGCTCAGGGAATCCTGCAGAAAAGTGGGAGAAAAGATTGTAGGAGCCAAGGAGCTCAAGGACACCATGAGGAAGCCCACAGAATCAACTCACTAAGGCTCTTAGGTTCCCACAGAGACTGAACTGACAACCAGGGAGCCTGTATGGGACTAACAAGACCCTCTGCACATATGTGACAGTTGTATAGCATGCTCATATTGTGGGACTCCTAAGAATGGGAGCAGGTGTTTCCCTGACTCTTTTTCTGGATTTTGGAATCCTATTTCTTATACTGGGTTGCCTTATCCAGCCTTAATATAAGGGGAGGTGCTTAGTCTTACCTCAAGTCTATATGCCATGTCGTTAATATCTGTATGAGGCCTGCACGTTTCTTAACAGAAATAGAGGTGTGGATGGAAAGAGCAGAGGGGAGGTGGGAGCTGAAGACTAGGAGGAATCTTTAGTCAAGATGTAAATAGTAATAATAAGAAGAATAAAAATAAGAATAAATAATTATAAAAAAATAACTCACTAAATTGATTAATGGAATTAGAATTTTAATTATAAGCGAGTGTTTCTAATATATACAAAAACTGATTTGAGGTCCAGATTTTTGTTACAACTTTTTGAACTTACATTCTTTTGGTTACATAAATGGATCACTTAAATTTTAATAAGCTAAAAGTTTTTGAGTTTTTATATTTATTTTCTTTTACATTTCAATTTTACATTTTTTTCATTTCTTACACATTGATGCCCCTCATCTTATTATGGAATGGTTTTATTGTGCCTGTTTTTGTTACAATATCCATTTGTCAACTAGAGCATAGCATGTTCTTCCCTTAAATCTGAGTATTTATCTATGATGCATAATTTGTAAATATAGGATTACATGAGCAGAAAATATGTGGCCGCCTGTCACCAACACCTCACCTTCCCTCCCATGCCAGTGATCTTTACTGATTTGTACTCATGCTTCTAAAGGCATTTCCAAGCTATAGACAGTAGAATTGTCCTATGAAACTAAAAGAATTTTGCAGAAATAAAAACTCAGATTTCTAAGGCTAAAACATGAGGTGGATGTAACTTCTGCTCTGCTCTTTCTTATCTGGATGGTACCATCTATTGTGGTGTAGGGACACACAAGTGAGACATCTTGCAAACAGTTGCATTCATAACAGCATCAAGTGCTATCTCTGCCCATGTCTTTACTGTAACCTCAGAACAGAACTCAAGACAAAGTCATCTCTATAAACCACTTCCAAATTTCTGACCCACTGATAGCTTGTGAAATTACAAATGTTACTTAATTAAATCTTTTTAAAATCAGTTTTATAGTCATGAATAACTGCTTTAAAAAGAAAGTAGAATTCTCTAACTTCATTACTTTCTTAGTTCCTAAGGTCAACCTCAAAAATGTTTAAATTAAATGAAATAAAATTATATGTATATATGTATGTATATATGTTTCTTCATCATTTAAGACATAGTTTCAATCTCAAAACCATAATTATGTATTTTTAAGTACTATTCCTCAAAAGACTTTCTATGTGTCTGACATTCACACAGAGAAGAACAAAACAATCTTTTCCTTGAAGAAGTTCGGTTTCTGCATGATACAGTCAAGTCAACCGATATTTCTATTGTACTAACTTGTCTAGATAGATGTGTATACTCAGTACTAGAAGAAAGAAAATATAGGATATTGTGTTATTCTGGTAATATTATAGAATTCATCATTTGAAAAAGAACAATGTCATGAAGAATGAATAAGAATTCTCAAGATAAAAGTGAAGAAAAATTTGTACTCACAGAATGAAGTACTTATGATAAATGGGTTTTTTCCAACTTCTTTAAATGTAATCTTTAATATAATTCTATCACATAGACATTTTACAATCTCTACTTTGTAGATGTAAAAACTGAGGTCAAGAGTGTCTATGTATTTCCATTATCAAAGAGTTATCAAGTAGCATGATCTGAGATAGTAAAGAAATGAAGCACCAGAGTACCCAGTCTTAACTATTAACCATCATGCTAGCTTGACCAGAGTCTGGAGCTAGGGAAATATCATTGCACAGGGAGAGCAAGGGATAAAAGTTTATGTTTGCCTAGAATAAGTAAGTAAAAACAGAAACAAATATGTTTGGGAAATTGGATATGTGCACTAAATTATAAGATTAAAAATAAAAAGCTAAATAAGCTAAAGACTTGAATTTCATAAGAGGTATTTGCTGCACTTAGGCAACAATGAAAACATGACTTTTTCAAATATTCACATTATGAAGATGTCTTTAGGGATCTATTAATTGGTGGGTACCAATGAAGATGTTACAGAATTTCATAAGTTCCTTAAAAAGAGATATGATTATGGAGTACAATAGTAGGTACTGTGCCACTGAAAAGAAAGCTCAGATTTATAAGTCATTTGTGTTTACAGACATAGGCTGTGATGAATTCTCTCCTACCAAAGAGGCTTTTAACTTGACTGGAGGGTCTTCTTTGGGAATAGCTGGTTTTGTCATTAACAAATGTAGGTATCATAAGGAGTTAACTTCATAGAGAAGCTGTGCTTTATATTGAAGACTTTCTAAAGTATTAACCATCAGATAAAATGTTTGTAACAGGTAACAATTCATAGCACTTAAGAAAAATATATCCAATATTTAAGTAATCTAATCTGAAAATCTAATTGAAGATAGCTTTGCATCTTATAGAATAAATTTCTGTGTCTGCTTATGAAATTAAATTAGCAATACTAGATTGACATAAAACTTCAAAATATATACTATAAAAGGAGTTAACTATGTTTTATGGTCATGCTTAGTTTGAGGTTAAAGTAAATGAAATTATGTTGTGATTGAAAGGATATATGAAATGCCACAGTCCATTTAAATTTAGTAAAAGTACAGTTTTCTAGAGTAATATAACTAAATACTTTGACTTAAACATCTGTCATTTTAAATTATAGAGAATGTGACTTCATTTTCTTTTAAAATTTATGAAAGAATACAGTAAATGCATTACTGCCGTGGAATGATCCTTTTGTACGCTGTAAATATGTATTTCTCTCAGTGGTTGACAATAAAGCTCTTTTGGCCTATGGCAAGGCAAGATTAGGTTGGGAAGTTGAACCAAACTGAGGACTTAGAAGAAGAAAGCAGAGTCAAACAGATGCCAGCAGCTATCCGAACAGAAAGATTACAAATGACTTGTAAGACTAGGGCCAGGTAGCAATACATAGATTAATATAAATGAATGAATCAAAATATAAGAGCTAGTTAGCAATAAGCCTGAGCCATTGGGGAAGGATTTATAATTAATATGAGCCCCTGAGTAATTTGGAAGAGGCTGTGACACAGAGAAACTCCATTTACATAAAAGGACAAAGAAACCCCTGTTTACACATTAAGATGATAATGAAATATTTTCTCTAGTGGTAAACAATAATAAGCATAAATCCATTCATCTACTCAGATAATATGCACTGAGTGCCCAAATCATTTCTTTCCTTCAGGAACTCAGAGTCAATAGGAAATGTAAGATAAATGTCAGATGTGGAGGTAGATACATACAATTTCAATATATAAAATACCTTTGAACAAAGAGATGAACAGTGAATTCTAAGACTGAAGAGCCAATAATAAAAATATGCTTTCTTGTTTGCATCATTCCATGGACACTCAGGATATAGTAACAAGTTATTAGCAACTCTGGTAACTCCTCTTTACATTCTCTATTTTCTGAGACTGGAAATATGCAGGTTAGAAGGAGGAGGAAAGTGTGTGTGGAAAAGAAACTTGAAACCAAATGTTAATGTGCCTTTGGAAGAATTCCAAACATTTTGTTCATCCAAAATTATTTAATATAGTCTGTGCTTTATTTTGTCAAGTATAAAACCCACCAGTTATTCTTCCTTCATAGCTGGTTAATTAAGTTTCAGAGATAAATCTCTACCAGGCTTTTTAATCATGGATTTTTATGAAGCTGCAGCATTTAGCCTTCAAGAAGCTTTAAAGATGAGGACATTGATTGCATTTTTTAAATCACTGAGCACAATAGACGAAGAAAGAAAACAGAAGAAACTCACTCCAGTGGTGCCAAGAACATCTGTGTGTGTTTGATTTCTCACACAATGCCATCCACACCTTAGGAGAACATTTTTCCTTTGATTCAAAGTCCAAATGTAATGCTTCTTACCTGAAAAGTTTTTGTAATCCACCAAGTCAAACATAACGATAGCAACAGCTGACCATGTGACTATCAGAGCGATGACCAGAAGCCAGGCTGCAGGGGAGCTGAAGGTTGTCACAATGTCCTCGGTGACAGTCCTCTTCAGCACCTTTCCAGGGGACTTGGGTACAGATCCATTTTTGTTGTCTATCACAGTTGTGGTTGTAGATGCATTTCCTAGTCATACACCCAGAAATAAAATACAATTTGTAAATTAACTTCTAATATAAGAAGCCAAATAACACAGACTAGTAAACTCTGGATGCTATTTTCTATAGTGAATGTGCAAGACACAGTGCAAGACAATAACCCACAGCCTATTAGCACATTACCACATTCTTAGCATTTTATCCTGAAATCCATAGGCTTAAATGATAAGTGATCTTCATTTCCAATAACATTTAACATTTGAAACAACCATGAGTTTGAGGATGCTTGTATGACCTTTGAGTTGGGCTCTCTTGAAACTCAGAAGGCAAACAAAAAAAAAATCTTGTGGACAGATTAAAAGTCAGTGATAAAGTAGTTTAAGTGAATGAAATTTTTCTTGATATCCTATTTAATTGCCGAACTTGTCCTCACTGACATCCTTAGGTTTTGGTAGGTACAAAGACTTAAGAGGAATGTTGGAAGTTCTTAGAATATCAATTAACTCAATTTTAATAATTTATTGCTGATGTCATAATGCACAAAATATGTAAGACAGCAAAGTTATAAACACACAAGATAATTGTACCATTTTAAATCTCACCCTTCAAAAACAACTTCTGTTAAAATGTTCTTTTTCTTCTTAATTTTCTTTACGTAGGTTTAAATGTGTAGGTTTGTGTTATTTGTTTGTAAACATTATGATCATACTTTCATTTCCTTTTAGCTAAGCAATATAGAATAAGTGGCACAAATATTTCAATATAAGAAATCCTTTCAAATAGAATTTAAAGTATTGGTTCTTTAAACAGATGTGAATACAGTGATGCTTAAGGTACAATCTTAGATTATAAAATATTCTTTAATTATTGGTTGAAAATATGAAAATCCTGTATGCAAAATAAACACTTTAATTAATGAAGTCTAAATACTTTTTTCTTCCATAAGTGGTAGTTTTTCTTCAAAGAAATAAATATATATTTATTTATATACAATAATTCTTTGACTTCCCAGGGGCTAGTGCATATAAGTTTATTACTCAAATACCACAATTACATAGGGAATGTTTTAGTATAAAATGGTAAATTCAGACTTAGACTTTCAAAAGGTTAAAATGATAATCAGGGACACCATTGGTGAGAAGATTTAAATAAGATTTTAAAAATAGCTTTTGATAGATATTAGCAATAATATTGCCAGACTTCCTTTTAAAAAAGGAAAACTATGGAGATGTATGCTTCAAGTTCATGAACTCAATTTAGAGGAAATGATAGCAAGATGGAATACTACCGTTAAAAACAGATTTCATAAACTGCATTTGAAGTGGTACTCAAAGAAGAAAAAATTAGAAAGAATTCACATCATATTCTCTCATTGATTTTTGTGCCAATTTTCCATCATTCCCAATGGTAGTTCTGAAATGGATAAATGATCGAGTGCTTTGAAATGAGATTTAAGACCAAAGTGAGGCCATAAGTGAATCAAGCCTTCAGAATAATGATTTTCAGGAGAGTAAATGAATTATGAGTGTTTAGGAGTAGCCTACCTGAAAGTTGATATGTTACTAATCTCCAGTATTTTAACCTCTGGAAAGCTTTCTATGACTCCTAAAGAATTGTTTCTCCACTTCAGACTCACTTGAGTGAGCTGAGTTGTGCAGCTGCAGACAAAGCTGCATCAACCTGCTTGGTGTCTTACTATTGAATGTCTAAGTTTAAAGGAGTTTGACCCGAAATTCTAGAATCTTGATGACATGTTTCAAGGGTACAAAACTTTAAATGAAACAAATTTTTTCAATCAAGAAAAAGGAGAAAATACAAATCCAAGAAGCAACGCAAGTTCACAACTAAATATAAATTTCACAGTTTTTCAAAACTTAGTAGAAGTTTTAAACTGTAACTCACTCTATAATTCTGATAATAATGCTATGGTAGAATTTTCAAACAGATAAAAATGATAAAGTAAACACTGATTTACTAATTTCATTATATTCTTTAATGTTTTCACATTCCACTATAAATTTTCCATATAAAAATTAAGAAAGGTTTTGAGGCTAGAGATATGGCTTAGTGGTTAGCAGCACGGACTGCTCTTCCAGAGGACCTGGGTTCAATTCTCAGCATCCATGTGACAGCCCACAACTATCTGTAACTCCAGCTTCAGAGGATCCAACACCTTCACACAGACATACATGCACAAAACACCAATGCATATGAAGTAAAATGAATAAATCATTTTTTTTTTAAATTAAGCAAGGCTCAAGTGTTTTGGAAATGCATGCTGGGTATCCAACATGAAAAGAGCAAACAACCAGAAAGTAATCAGAAGGTTATCTTGCTGGAAACAAGGTTCTTGTCTTTGTCACAAAACAGAATAAACTAAACCTTTCATTTTCTATTCAAATTTGCTACAGAAGCTACACAAAGCCAAGAGGTAGAAAATAGAGAGGGCATAAATTGTCTTCCTTGACAGCTGGTCAAGATAAATTCAAAGTACAGAGCGTGTAATCTGAGATTATTAAATGTTTGAGAAGCACTTTAAAGATGACAAGAGCAAGTTATTGATGTTCTGGGGAAAATAAGAGGTAAATGTTACTAAGCAGTTTGACATATGCTTCATTTCTGGAAACTTGGCACTTGGAACTAGGGCAGAGAAGTCAGGCTACTGTGTGTGCCTACTTTTAAATTCTAGTACTTTTGATTACTTTGATTGCCATATAGAACCACATTTAAAAAAATCAAGGATCTGACTTCACAGCAATGTAGCTCTGAGCTGTAGAGCAGAATGTGGAACAGTTTGAACAAGGGTTCCAAAGATGGCTTCCCAACCAAACTGTGCATGGAAGAATAAATCAGAAGTCTCCTGGCAAAAGACACTTAACATCACTATGCGTTATTGATCCCTTGAAGAGACAGCCAACTGCACTTGACCAGCAATATAAGGCTTGCCAAGAATCTCCAGAGTGACAAGCCTAGGTTACAATTGATATCAAGAAAAGACTGAATTTTCAAGACATAAAAGCATTACAAATTTTGCATTTTAGCATGAGATGTGATTTGTTAAATACAATATACTTCTTCAATATTTGGACAACCATGGAGAGAAATAGTAGTATATACTATCAGTGGCATTATATGCGTTCCTAAAATAGGCTGAAAACCTAGTCATAATTTCATATTAGAATGAACTTTGTCTGTTTCACTATAAAACTTATGTAAATAAGAACATTCTATAAAATCTCTTAGAAAAATCTTTGTATAGGTAGAGTTGAAAAGGTTATAAATATCTGTCTTCTAACAATATAACTAGTATTTGTAGAATGTATGTATATATATATATATATCATATAGAGAGTTGAGATGAATTATGTTTTCTGTAAGCCTGTAGAACTAAAGGATATTAACAGGAAATATAATTTATGAAAACAGTCAATAATTTCCTATGTTAAAATAGTTATATCCTCATTAGTATATGTGATACTTCTGGCCCATGAGAAATCATGAATTTTTAGAACACAAATCCTAGATATTTGTGACACATGCAAAATCACTAGCCCTTTCTACAGAAAGAGAATTATTTTTTTTAAACAAACTAGAACTTAATTCTCTTCCAATTTCAATTAAATTTCTATGTTTACATAAATATCATTTTTCATATTTTGGGAGGAAAGTAATTATAGTAAAACTATAGAAGACACTAAGTTTATATAATGAGGTAGAAATATATAAGTCATTATATTTATTTAATCTTATTTTACCACATAATATATTTTGATCATAACTTTGCCTTTCCAATTACTCCCAAATTCTCCAATACCCATTCATTTTTTCTATTTTTCAATTGGGTGAATTTTTTTCTCTAATGCTGAGAGAATTATGAAGGCCATTTCTGCATCAGTAACCATAAGAACAGACCTTTAAACCAGGTTTGGCCTTTCAGATCGTAGATCATAATTATAAGAGGTGGCATAAAACCCCCAATGCCTCATTTTCTTGTAAAATAGTCGAAAGACATTAGTTTCCTGCTATAAAGTTGTGAGCAGAGCCTGCAATGGCTCTCAAGTCTACAATGGAGAATCAGCAAAAGTTGGGGAGAGACTTATATCTGGAGGTCAAGCACAATGTGGAACTTGGAGCAAGCTGTTCTTATCTCCAGACGTGTCTGGCCTTTCTAGATACAGGAGTGTATATTGATAGCACTAGTTTTATCTTGGTGTTTCTGCAGACAACTGTCACAAGTTCTGATTGATGTACTTTCCTCTATTGGAGACATAAGATTCTTTTTCATCTGTTTGTACCATGATAATTATCAATTAGAACATTCTGAATCCCAGAACTTTTATTAAAATGACTGTCAAGTTTGAAAGGAAGTATTAGATTTCAGTTTCGTTTCCCAAGTGGCTGAACTATCATGGCCCTAAAGTGAAAAGAATTTCTTTGGAGGGTTGCAAAATCAGTATTTTTGTTAATAGAGGTACTTCCAGAAACACCTAGAAGCATCTCAGTTGGTATTTGATCAAGGGAGACGAAGGCTTATTATTGTTACTCTGGTCTGAAAGTGTAGGTCCCCCAGAATATTAACTGAAAACCCTGATCCCAAGGTGGAGGTTTCAGGATATGGAACCCAATGTTCCTTAGAAATGAGGCTCATTCATTCTAGGAAGTGAACTTGGAATGGAATGTCAGTTGTCCCTAAAGAAGGAGAAAGTTCCTTCTACCTGTGAAGAGTGAAGTATGCTGCTTGTCACACACCTCTTTAGGATATTCATTAATGTATTTACTTAGTATGTTCTTTCTGGAATATTTTCATTTTACCAGTTGCTCATTATTCAAAGTTTAGTTTTTCTACAGTTAACTTAAAAACAGTGATGAATACATAATTCAGAGTTTTGGAGCAAGAAAATTCAGTTCCTATTGCTTCTGTAATCTTTTTAAGTGAGTGTTACTTTTATCTGGAATGTTGCAGAGTTTGTAGAAAAGTACAATGAGAAAGGCTAAGATATGACCTACTAGGAACATGATAGCTCTGGTTTCATATTAGGTTCAATACTTTTTATACAAAAAAACTGGAATACATACTTATTAGATAAAACCAATACCATAAACAATCAGTAAAGTTTTAAAAATGTGATTTAATCTCAAAATTTCTACATCTACGAGAATATGCTGTCTTTGATATATTCTTAAATGAAGTAACAGAAATGAGTCATTTTTCTAATATGAGAAAATGTTTAAATGAAAGATATGTTGCTGATCATGTAAAAAATGTTTATTTAGGTCTATATCATAATAGCTGAGAATTTTATGTAGATTTTATGTGGTCAATCTAAGTCTAGTTGTAATAGAAATCTAGATGGAGACTGTAAGCATATGTAGATAATTGATAAATTGTTAACCAAGGATATGCAAGTTCTAATTTTTCATCTTGAGAACTTACAAAACAATAAAAACAAACAAAAACTAAAGAGATTTAAAATTTAATGTACACAAAGTCATTGACTAGGAAGCCTACATTGTTATTAAGCAGAAGAATTCTTTTCAAAGAGTCAGTGAGAATTGCTAACACAGGCATTCTTAAGGTTTTCCAGTCTTCAAAGAGGTTATAGGTAGAAAATGAGATAAAACCAGATGAAACAAAATAAGTACATTTAAAAAATAAATGCATTGATTATTAATTTACAAAACTGTGAAGACTCAGTGTCATAGTTAACTATGGATGAAATAATAACCACAGACTTAAGTATACACTACATTTTCCATTTCTTCTGGAGGTTGTTGTTCTCATGGCATGATCGAATTATCATAAGGAAGATGCCTGACATTCCAGGGTATCTTCAAAGGAAAGACCATAAACAATACCTCTAAATTCCTATTAAAGCAGTAATTGTACTTTTAAATTTCCGACTCTAATTACTGATCCTTAACCTAATTACCTCCTAACCATCTGATTCTCTGGCCTCGTAAACAGTTGGAAATTAAGACTTGAACCTGTAATTAGATGAGGGAAAGGTGCAGTTCTAGACATAGAATTAATCATTCACTTTGATTTTCTTTTAAAAATGTTGATAAAGTGCTAAAATATTTTAAGCCTAATAAATTAGAATATTTTTGTATCTTTCATATTAAAATAACAGAAATCATGACTGGTGCCCTTACTATATGCCCTGAAGCCACAAATCAAACTGTTAGTAGGCACTATATATAATGACACACCAGAGAATTGAAAATTCACCAATATGACTCATAAAAAGAACAACATATACAAATTAAGTTTATTTAGGCAACTGATCTATGAATTCAGAAGTCAGAGATAAGAAGAGTATTTAAGTACATGTCAAATGTTTGGGAAACTACCAAAGTCTTCCAAATTCCACGGATTTCTTTTCACAGAGTCAATATTTATTTGATTTGTGGTTGTTATTCTTAGAAAACCCATTTAAATAGTATAAAAGCATAATTATTTTCTTTGATGAATTAATTTTCTAGTACTTTCTTTTGACACCTTTCCTCGCCACACCCACCCCCACCCCAGCCAACTTTGCAAAACAAGTTGCTTCCCAGGGCCCCAGCAGTCATCTACTCAATTGTCCATTGTTGAATTGCAAGCCCACAGAAACAAAGAAAATCCTTGATAATGACATTTTATTTCATTTAGAAATAAAAACAACTTGAAGGTTTCAATCATACTAGCTTTCTGTATTTCTTTTAGCTCTCATGTGTGTTTTTTACTTTGTTTTTCCTAAAGAGGTTTTCATACAAACACACTTTCTTTTAAGAAGGAAGCATACCTTATTACCTTTAGCCCCATGGAGTCACATAACACATAGATGTCATAACAGGTGTTGTTTACATCCAGTGTGAGGATGTTGCCCCTCAAAGCATGTGAAACCTTTTTTTTTAACTAATGAATTCTTCATCCAGAGTCTTCCTAAAACTTATTTTTATTCTATTTTTATTTATTTATAAAGTCTTTTTTATCCATATATCCCCTTGCTCTCCCTCCCTTCCCTCCTCCCAATCCCTCTCAGTAGGTCATTAGCTCCCCCTCCCCCAAACCCCACTCCACTCCCCTCAAAGGGCAAGAAGTCACAAGGTGGCTCTGCTCAGTGTGGTGCATCCACTCCAGGAATGTCAGATTTCCTCATACCAATATTAAGACTGGGAATGGGCTCCGAGGTGGCAGCCCACGCACAGAAACATAGTCTGATCCCACCCCTCCAGTCTTCACATACTGCCCATGTTAATCAACAGTTGCTTATCCTTTAAGGGCCTGGCTCCTGTTCCCTATAGTTTCCTGTGACTGTTGTTGATTTAGTGAGCTCCTCAGAGCTCCAGCCAGCCATCACTGTGGGAATTTCCTCATAATCTCTGTCCCCTTGCTCATACAGACTCCTCCCACACAGCTGGATCAGGAGTTCAGCCCAGTACTCAGCCATGTATCTCTATCTCCACCTCTATTCATTGTTGGATGTAGGTTCTTTGATGAAACTTAGGTTGGTTATTCATTTAATTAAAGAAGTCCTGTCTAGACACTACCTTCACTATTGGTTGGAGACCTAAAACTTCTGTTCCAAACTGTATTTGCAGGAAATGGTGACATGGCGATTTGTACTGATTGCCATAAATAACTTTCAGAAATTTAAGAAAATACAAAAAGTACTTGAAGCCAACACTTTTTATAGGTGACATGAGGAGCAAGTTTGTGTGTGTGTGTGTGTGTGTGTGTGTGTGTGTGTGTTCAAGTTTAAAGAAATGCATTGCTATGCTTTCTGTTTATAAGAAAATTTCCATAAATTGTCAGAAAAGCATGAGAATTTAAGGTTTTATTTTTTCATATTACATGTATGTGGAAAAAAAGAATTGATGGTTAATTGATTCCTTAATGGTTAAGGAATGACATGACAAATCTGATCTCTCAGGAGCTTTTGAAATATAATTATGGTAAACTTATGTCATCTATCTTTAACTATCTGTAATATAAAGTTTGCTGCCAGTAACACAAATGACATTTTCTTTTTTTTCTTTTTGAATATAGTCTCATTTTTTTTATCCATGTACCCCCTTGTTCAAACTCCCTTCCCCCTCCTGCTCCTTCCAGTCACTCTCTCTTCTCCCTATCTCCTCCATCTCCTCCCAGAAAGTGCAGGAGGTCCCAAAGTCCCAAGGTGGCTTATTTAAGCATCCACTACAGGCAGATCTGCTTTCCTCATCCCAACATCAAGACTGGGTCAGGTGTTCCTCTGAAGGGCATGGGCTCCAAGGTGCTTCAGATTCCAAGCTATTCAGGGGTCGTGGTTTGCAGCTTGGGTATGCTTTTGCTTTTTTGTTTGTTTGTTTAAAGTCGACTAATGAGTGAGTACATCCCCTGCTTATCTTTCTGGGTTTGTGATATCTCACTCAGGAGGATATTCTCCAAGTCCATCCATTTCCCTGTGAAATTTAGGATATCATTTTTTTTCTTACTGCTGAGTAGTATACCATTATGTAGATGTACCACTGTTTGTTAATCCATTCTTCAGTTGAGAGGCATCTAGATTGTTTCCAGGTTCTTGCTATTACAAATAATGCTGCTATGAACATAGTTGAGCTAATGCTTTTGGGGTGCAAATGTACATCTTTAGGGTATATGACCAGTAGTGATATTACTGGGTCTTTCAGGAGATTGACACCCAGTTTTCTGAGAAACTGCCATACTGCATTCCTTGTTCAGCCACAAATGACATTTTCTACAGTTAATCTATAATTAATTTTATTTTTCTGTTGAGATTGAAAATATAACCAGAGAATTTTTAACTAACAAATCAAGTACAACTTAATATTTTGAAGAAAATATACTTGTTATTGAACACTATTATAATGACATATTATTCATTGTTTAGTTAAACTGGAACCTAAATCTTCCTCTAATTATTTCAAAACTATATCTAAAAGTCTAGCCCCAGTCTAGATAATTTTTTGGATTCAATGGAGGAAATGTAATATGAATTGAAAAAATTTCCTGTGATGTGTGTGTGTGCAAGTATGCGTTATTTTTTTATCTAAAGAAAACAATTTCCTGTGCCTTTCAAGGAACTCTGAATCAGCTTGAAGATCCTTTATGCATCTCTGAAAGACAAGGAAGTTGTAAATGTCTGTATTTCAATAAAGCAAACAACTGGATAGTTATAGATACTACTCTTGGTGAGCTTCCTCCAGGAATACTCCTAGTTGCAAGCAGGCTGCTGAAGCTGAACACATCTGGAAATGGGCTGTTAGTTTACTCAACTATGATGTAGCAGGTACCTGAAACACAGCTTACATAATTTTCTAAAGTCTCCTCACTATTTGAGCATCAGAACTTCTGCATGTTGCTTATTTTCCCACATTGCTATCTTCTCTCTATTCAAATAGATCTAAAATTGCTCATAAGTTCTATGTGAAAAAATATGTAACTTTTTCCAATTAAAAATAGACTTTTCCTAGTCAATTATAGTTGTTGACATAGAACAACTTTTAATAAAAAGCAATGATGTAAGTCCAATGAGAAATGATTAATTTTTTTTTCATCTGGCCCCCACATTCTTTGTACAATTTCAGCTTTGTCTAAGTATATTAGCTGTTACATTACTGAGTACTCTTGAAAATATACATTTGCACAGCAATAGAGTAAAACTAAAAGAAAAGCTACCTTTTATAAACAATAGCAGTGTTTTTTGTCAGATAGATGACTACAGATACAAATTCCCATACTGCTAGAGACTAGGAGAAAGACATGTTCTCCAGATTTAATCCATGGTCAGCTCATGGCTCAGGAACAGATTACATGGAATACTGACATTTTATATCATTTCAAATAACTTTGAGTAGATTTTGTTGAAGGAAAAAAAAAGGTAAACTTATACTTGTGACATTTGAATTACTCAGAGCAATTATTTCTATGAGATGTGCATTTTTATAAGCTTTTTGTTTCATTAAGTTTATTCAAGCATTAAACTGTATCAGTATCATCAGTATCACTAAGCCATAGCTGACTCTTTAAAAGCAAGCTTTCGAAATCTGGTTGCCTGAGAGCATGTGTTTGAATAAAGTATCAAGCAGTCATACACTGATCAATAAAGGTCTAGGCTTATGTTCTGGTAGATATTGGGCAACTAGAGTCTTTTCTAGTTTGAATATATATATAGAGAGAGATGATACATAGATGATAGATAGATAGATAGATAGATAGATAGATAGATAGAGTAGAAATCTGGAGTGTAAAACAGTAAAGTTATTTCACCTTTGATTTCATAACAAAATATAAACTCATTAAATACTTCAATTTGGATATTAAATCTATTTCTTTAGTTTTAGAGGAGCTTCTTTAAAGACAGAATAAATTTTTCTCCACAGTTCACTCTTGATTAGATCCTAAAAGTAGCCAAATCTTGAAAAGTATGTTTTTCTTGGGTATTTTTCATGGGTAATCATAGTGGTTAATATTCTAGCCTCCAAACTGATCATAATTATATTGCTTTAGGCTCATATACCATTCTTGCTCCATGGAAATTAAAATCACACTAGCCAGCTCTCTAGAAATTTATTTGATGCCCTATGTATTTACTGATTGTTTCAGGAAACACAGTGACTCTACAGGAGCATATGGGATGTGAAAAATAAAAGAAGCACTCACGTCGGGCAGTAGCGGCACAGATCTTTCATCCCAGAATTTGTGAGGCAGAGAGAGGGAGATCTGAATGATATTGAGGCCAGCATGGTCTACAAAGTAAGTTCCAAGACAGGCGAGACTCTTACACTGAGAAACCCTGTCTTTAATAACCTAAAAGCAAAAAATAAATAAATAGATGATAGATAGGTAGACAGACAGACAGATAAAAATTAAAGAAGCACTCTATAAGGATAGTTCATAAAAACTTAAATCATGAGTAGTAGTGGATCAATCATTTGGCACAAGTTAAACAGTTTATCAGTCTTCTAAGAGGGCCAAAACAAAACAGCACAAATTGAGTGAGTTCACACAACAAGACCTCACTGCTCATATACAAAAGCCAAAGGTTTAAAATTGAGTTACCATGACAGCTTTGTGGTGAAAATCCCTTCTCAGGATATTAACCATATAGGGGTTATTCACACTTCTCTCATTTTAATTAAATTGCCTTTATAAATACCTTATCTTGAAGGAAATCCTCATACCAGGGTACATCATAAAACACAATGAAACCTAAGCTGTAATATTTGGGGATAGAGTGAGAGGGCCAGGTAAATGTTATGATAGTCTGCTCTGATAGCTCAGATAAAACCTAGGCCTCAGTCCCTGCTCTTGAAATTGGACAGACCAGTTCCTGGGGAAGCCATGAACAAAAGGACAATTAATTACTGGTGCCCCTAACAACAAGGACAAGAGGGATGGGGGCACCAAACCTGGGCTATTGAGACAGCCTCCAATCTGCACAGCATCTCAAGGACAAAGCCAGGGACTTGTCCAGGCCTGTTTCCAAATGGAAACTGTATCTTAACTAGCCCCTAACTAGATCTAGCCCATTCGAACATACTAATGTGATTGTCACTTGCTTGAACCAATCATATGTAAAGTGACCTAACTTCCTTGAACAGACCACTAAAACCAAAAGTAATCAATTTACTTAAGCCAGAAACCCCCTGCCTGGGCTTGAAGCAATCCTGAGTCTGTATGCAATTTTAAAATCCTTAACTCCATTTTGTTCTAACCACAATAAATACAATCACATCCTGCTGCTTGGGGGCTCTCCTGCTCTACTGCTATATCAGAAGAAGCCCATGTTAATTTGTAATAAAGACTCTTTGTTTTCTCATTGGATTTGGTCCTTTGAAGGTCTCGACTATGGACACAACATAGACGCTTTAAAAATGTAATAAATGAATTAGCCTCAGTATTTATAATACAGAAATTTTTAATGCTGAGAAGTTATACTATGAAGCTTAAAAAGATTGTAATACATTTTAGTATTAGATAACTTGTCTATAATATTAAAAGATCAAATTTACTCAATAAATAAAATATTTTGGAGAGATCCAGTTTGTAATGTAATCACACTATATTTTTGTCTAAGATGGCCTGAAAGAACTGGAGAGGTGGCTCAGTGGCTTGCCACCAAGCCAGATGACGTAAGTTCAAGCCCCAAGACCCATGTGGTAGAAAGAGAGAACAAACTGCAAGTTTTCCTCTGACTTCACACACACACACACACACACACACACACACACACGAATGTGCCATGGCTCAATAACAAATATCAAAATTGGAGTAGTAAATTGGGACCTTGGATTATTGTGGGACCACAAAGATAGAACTTTAGGTCTGGAATCTGGTTTGCAACTATAAATCGGGGACACAAAATAACTATGAGAAGCTAAAACTGAGAGCATACAATATTCTCTAAGGAAAATTGTAATGCACAGAACATTCTATACAAAATATTCATTCCCTGGTAAAGTTTTAAGTACAATAAACATTCAGTCATGTAATCAATAACTTGTACAACTAGCATCTTGACCTTTGAAGCTCTGTACTCCAGCAGGACAGAACCCAAACACTATGTAAACCAGAAAACAATATCAGGAATTGTGAACCTATATGTTAGATAATCCTGTCACTTATCATTGATTTCTCCCAGTCATGTATCCAGGAAATTCAAAATCTCTAAGCCATGAAATCTCTAAGTCCTGAAATCATAGCCCTCTATGGGTACTCAACAGTCTGAGACTAAAAGAAATTCATGGATAATTCATCTCTTCTCTTCTCCCAGTTCAGGACTAAGCTTTATTGAAAACTAGCTATAACCACTCCAGTATGAATTACCTTAGGCTCTTGTCTGTGCTTGCAAGCTAAAGAAATAGAGCTAAACACCAGACACTTAGACCATGAGATTCCCCAAGCTCAAAATATTGATGATTTAGCATTTACTGAAACAGTTTGGCAATCCCTGCTCTTGAATCTAGAAAAGTAAGAGACACAAAAGATACCCTAAAAATATATATAATTGACTTTCTAATTGGGAGATGGTAATTTAAGCTAGCATTTTATAAGTATTAATCAGACATAAGGCAGGCATATGACATAATCAAATGAAAGTGTTCAGATGGGACAAAGCTAAATCTAAGTCATACTCTTCCTTCTTAGTAACAGCTGCACCTTGATGTTCATCAATAAAACCAAAGTAATCAAACTACCCCATAGGGTGACCATAATGAATCAGTTATTCAGGGGTATGTCAGGTGCAATAGGTTTTAACGTCCATCCTATCTATTGCAAACCTAATCTACTTCGATTTATTAATTGATAGTAATAATAAAAATTCATCCCTGTAAATATGGCGGTTAAAAATGTCTCTGTAAGGGAAAAATTACTTTTGTTCAATCCATTCATCACTCTGTTGTGTTCATAAAATGTAGAAATTCAGAGATTGGGCCTCTTCTTCATTTCATTGATAATTGAGGTTATATAACTGTAAATGTAAGCCCTGGGGGCCTTAAGGCTTGTTTCTTTAAACAGACTTTACATTGTAAAATATACAACCAATGCTCAACTCATTCATAGCTACCATTAGAATAAGGTTAGTAGATACAAACTATTTTAAAGTACATTTTTCTGATGGGAAAGATATGTAGTAATCTCATTTATGTAGATCCCATATTGGATTTTAATGCATTCAATCCAAATTACAAAACCCCAGAACTGCTATTCTGTTCATTCCTTCCACAATTTAGTGCTATTCTATATTATAAATAGGCATTATATTCCAAATAGTTGGTTTTTTGAAAGGTGCTTATTTAGAGCACAAGCATATTTTTCTATTTTAATTAAAGAACGTTATGAAAATTGGTTATGGTCTCAGTATGCCTATCAAAATCTTTTTAATATTATGCAGCTGAATTGTTATACAAATAAAACTGTAGATCTTCTCATGCCTTTATAAATATTTTAATATTATCCACATAAAGAATAATAGAAGCAAGTCTTTGTAATTCATATCTCAGCTCTTTCAGGAACCCTTGGATATAGCCTTGGGGAGGAGTTCAGTGTCTGCTCCACAGGCTTCCAGGAAATGGTTCCTCACACATCTCAGCTGTACCATATTCTACTGTAATTGACTGAGAAAGTAGGAAATAACTTCTGGGAATTATACCTAGGTTGTCTAAATGACTGTAAACTCTCTGCCTGCACACACACACACACACACACACACACACACACACACACACACACTCACTCACTTTGTCCAGAAGCCCAGTGAATACTAAGTAAGTATGGATGTGTCCTAAGTCCTGTGTGGTGTTGTCCTGGTCGCGAGGCCCTTTAAAAGATTACTAGAGACACAAACTCTTTGAAATGCAAAAGCAAGGTTTATTGAAAATTATGAGATATTCCATGAATAATTAACTGTTATCAGTCTCTAAACTACCTCTCCTGTTTTACCTTTGTACCTAAGCAGACCTTAGGCTTACCCTAAAGCTGGGAACTTTTGCTCAAAAAAGGAGGTGCTTCTCTGATTCTTCATGTGGCACTCCGAATGAATTTCTGGTGATGCTTTTATATAATAGACACTGTCAACATATGCACTTCATTAGAGATGAGACTTTCAATGTCCTTTGTTCCATTAGCCAAGAGCGCTGTTTACTAGTCCTATGTGATCCCATAGTACCAATGATTACAGCAACAGAGGTAATAGGCATTAAGTAAACATGATCACTAAATAATAAGATCTTCAAAATGAGCATGGAATCAGAGATGGGGAAATCTTCTTCTGGAAAGAATACTTGGTTGGATTTGTGGAGGGAAGAAACTTAACTTCAGCTAGTGATAACGTGGAATGAATGGGTGGTGTATGATTTCAGTGGCAGTGATAAGGGCAGAAAACATTGTGGGTACTAAAAAGGATAGTGTATACCTTGCCAAGACACAAGTGTTGATGGTAGCCCTCAATTATTTAATTTTTCAAGTTTTCTCATGGCAGAGGCATGTGGTTGAAGAAATTTCTGAGTACTGTGTTAAAGCATATTAACAACTCTAGTTAAATATGGAAGAATAGGCCCAAGGAAGTACAGTATTTAATACTTAGACTTCCCAGGACAGTAGTCTTAATATTGGTAGATGATTATAAGCACCGCAATGGTTCTGTATATAGTTTTGTATTCCTGCTTCCCCAAGCCTTACACATTCATGAGGACAAGTTACATTTGAGTCTACTTTAAAGATATATTAAAGTCAAGAGCTTGGAGTTGAACTTTCCTTTTAATTTTTCTACCTCTGCAGACACCATGAGCTATGATTTGCCAAAGCACGTCCAAACAAAGGCAAATGAATGCACCACTGGAGACAAAGAAAGTCTGCAGTGAATGAAAACCACATCGCATTCAATGAACTCTTTTCCCGCAGCTTTGCTGAGTCAGTCTTTGGGGGTCTCATTTCCATATGACTATAGAATGACAGCTACCATAGAATACAAAAATCTAGGCACAGTATCAAAGACAAACAAGCACATGCTTGTGTTATTCACCCATAACAATGACTTTATGCTTTTTCTCTGGCTAAAGGATAGTGCTTATATTTAAAGTAGTTATTCAAGTTAGGCTTAACAAAATTATGCAACAACCGTAAGTCAAATTTTGATGTTTGGATGAGCTATTTAATTTGAAATCATTTCTTATTTAAATTTCAGGTAATCAAGACTCTGATATTTATTATTCTATAGTAAATAGATCAAGAATGTTTGAAACTCAATCATAACCAGAATACCATTCTCTTGGACATATTCTCAATGCTGGCTTTCTAATTTAATCAACACAAAAGAAGTCAGGAAGACATTATAGAATTGAAAGCCTTTATGATTCTGTCAATGTTGTTTTTATAAAGTGTAAAAAACAAAAACAGAACTAAGATCACAGCTATACAGTCTGAAGTAGAAAGGGACAACATGATTTATTATCTCCAAGGCCATTAGGGAAAATGTAAATTTTGCCTTTGCTGGATAACTCATTATGCAACTTGTATCTTATTGAACTATTGGAGTATGGTTGATGAGATGGGTCATGCTCCTTCTGTCCCAAAGTTTCCCTATGTACCTGTCTATTTTTTGTCTTGATGGCCATAATAACTTCCAACTATCTTACCATGACATTTGGTTCTTTTATCACAGAGATTAATGCTTTGTGAATTCAAATCATTTTTTGGTTACCTGTATCTTTTACTTTCATGAATTTTTCATTTGTACATATATTATTAAATTCATATTCAACAATGACTATGTTCCAGATAATTTCCTATGTCATAAGAATGGAAATATGAACCAATACTGTGATCTTCCTCAATTTTTAAATAAATTTGTAGATTCTTAAATCCTCTTAATTGACACTGCTCATCATTAACAGACATTAAACCTTTTGCAAAAATTATAACTAGAAAATTTCTTGAGTGTTTGTCTGTCTTGAAACATTTTAAGATAGTTGGATTATCCATAAATCATTACCTTGAAAAAATATTCTAATAAATCTTTTTCAAAACTTTTAAGCATCCTATTTTATTTTTGAAGATTACTGTCATTGAGTAAATCTTTCAACTTTCCATTTTAGTGACATGGACAAGAGATGGCTTCCTTATCTCCATTAAAGAGAAAAACTAGCCAAACTGCGCTACTACAATTAGATACTTGAAGTCCATGGTCCTACAGTGTTTAAAAAAAAATGACCTTAATTTTTTAATGAATAAAAATTTTCTAAACATGGAACTTTGGAATGTGTGAACTGTTGAGTCTCTGATTCCTGTGTCATCCCTCGAGCTATTTTTCTTCTGTTGGTTTGCCTTGTTCAGCTGCAATATGATGGCTTTTGTCTTATCTTGTTATATTTTATTTTGTTCTATATTTTTGTAATGACATAGAATCTGTTCTTTTTTAATGAGAGAAAGAAAGGGAGTAGAGCCCTATGGGAGAAGAGATGGGGAAGAACTGTGAAGCATGGAAGTAGGCAAAACTATAATTTTATATATTATATAAGAAAAGAATATACTTTCAATAAAAGAGAAAAATAGTCACAAAAAGGATATAAAAAACAGAAAAAATTCCAAACATGTATATGCTACCAGAAAAATAAAATAAAATAAAACAAAATAGAATGCTTAATGGAATTTAAAATAAACAAAATTAAATATATATTTTAAGGTGGAAAAAAATTTAAAGATATTTTTATTTGAGCTAGGAGATGCCTAAGTGGATACTGTGCTTTGTGTAAACCCTGTGACTGAAGTTCTGATCTGCCCCCCACTCCACATAAAAGCAAGACATGAAAATGCAAACATCTGTAATCCCATGGCATCTTAACAGGAAACATGACATTGAAGCAGGAGAAAGGGAAACCATGTGGGCCAGATAACAAGAGAACAATAACTGATTTTCTCAAAACAATAAGAAAGAGCAAATACCTGAGGTTGTCCTCTAACCTCCATCCACTTGCTGTGTTATCCACATATCTACACACACATATATACAAGCATAACTGCACACACAGGCAAATACAAATGTACATACATACATGCATATATATTACACATACGTGTACACATGCATACAAAATGTGAACACACAGACACACACATGCATGAATGCACACCAATACAAATAAGACATCCATTCACAACAAACACATAACACACATATACATGTACATGCAACTACATATGCACATAAATGCACTCACACATACAAATGTGCCAAACATGCTCATGCAAACACACAGACACTCATACATGCACTCACATGCATACACACACATTTACAAAATATTTAATGGTAAAAATGTAAGAGTTATTGTTTCCGACATAACCAAGCATTGGATATAATTTATTGAATTCTGAATAAATATTTTACTTTAATGTTATAATCTGTCCACGAACATGGTTAATTTAGTATAACTTCCAGCACTCCTCTGAACAAGTACCATTTTTACTGAATGCAACGAGGCTTTCCCTACATTGTCTTGGTTTTCCTATTTGGTTTGCTAATAGTGTCAGTTTTTACTTCATAAGCTCATGTTTGTATAAGTAAATGTTCATCTTTTCAAACATTTTATATTTTTAGTTCTAGAAAATTCCATTTCACTGAACAGTATATATAGGATGTATATGTCTACTTTTCCAGTCAGCAATTTTATACTTTTACTTCAATAAATTTACAAAGAAGACATTACACTCAAGCACAAGGCCTGTGCTTCATGTATCATACACAGTGAATGTAGATGGACAGTAAGAACAGCAGTTTTGAAGCTATGGACATTTCCTTAGGGTTTTACACTGTCATGATTAATTACATTGTTATGAATTTATTGTCCATCACAAAGAAAGAAAATCTTTAACACAGTTGAAACTAGAAAAACAGTTTCTCTAATGCCTTCTTTAATAATTCATGTCTTCCTTTATCTACAACCTATTCTTTCTTTGCATCTAATATCACCCTTTTGAGTTCTCCTTTCTAAATGTCATTACGCAGTTATGCTTATGACCATTTACATGTGCAAATATATATAAGATAGGATCATATATGAAAAAGATCACATGGCATTCTTCTTTATTCAGTGACTATTTTAATGCTTTATTTTTGTTTAATTCTTCAATATGCCTATAATTTACTGTTGTACATTAAATTGGGGATGGTTTTATTTTTCTCTAAGACACATTATAAAGTCCATGAAAATTTATTAAATATAAGTTTATTCTACTGTCATATATTAAAGTGTTAATTAACTCTTTGTGATACATTAAGACACTAATAAATGATTTTTTATATAGTATTACTTACAAAATAATTTTGTCTAGCTATGAAAATGTATACCTTCTGGGAGGGGAGGATACTTGGTACTGAACCTCAAGCCCGGTAGGCATGTTCTATTTCCAAGCTATCCCAAGTCACTAAGTATGTGAATGTGTGTGTGTGTGTGTGTGTGTGTGTGTGTGTGTGTGTGTGTGTTCCAAGAAACCTTTATTTATAAAACCAGGTATAATGCTGGCTTTTGTAAGAAGCCCTGAATTATGACATGGAATCACAATGGATTCCAAGGAAGTGAGTCAAAACCACAAAGGGTCTTACCTCAGTAAAGGCAGTAAGAGATGCTGAACCATTCTTTCAGAGCCAATTGCCACTTGTTTATGCCTTATGGCAAGCACCATTCTCTTCCTCTATACAGCATATTTCATTCATTTGTGAGAAGGTTTTTGCTTAACAAGCCTAATGAATATTTCTGGGGGCTTTCATATAGAGTACATGGTACCACCCAAACTATCTAATGATATTTTCAATATTTCATCTCTCACGTTATGTCTATTCCATGTATCAACATCTTAAGTTCATATGATTATATTGATTATATTTTATCCAACATTATTTTCATCCTGTGAGATTATTTTTGATATTTTTGTTTTAATTAAAAGGGTGGGTTTTTTTGCTTTGTTTGTTTACATATGAAGCACAGTTCTCCTTTCCTCCCTTTCTCCCACTCACTTCCTACCCTACTGCACCATCCACTCCTCAAAGAAGATAAGGCTTCCCATAGAGAGTCAACAAAATCTTGGATATCAGGTTGAAGCAAAGCCAAGCCCCCATCCTTGGTAACAAGGCTGAGCAAGACATCCCTCTATAGGGAATGGGCTCCAAAATGCCAGTTCATACACTAGAAATAAATCCTTGTTCCACTGCCAGAAGCCCCCAAAACTTTCCAAGCCACACAACTGTCATCCACATTCAGTGGGCCTAGTTCTGTCCAATGCAGATTTTCCCAGCTTTTAGACCAGAGTCAGTGGCCTGTCAGTGGCTCAGGTCAGGTGTCTCTGTGGGTTTTCTTATGATGATCTTGACCCTTTTGCTTCTATAATCCCTCCTCCCTCTCTTTGGACTGAGAGCTCAGTCCAGAACTTAGGTCTGGATCTCTGTATCTGCTTCTGTTAGTTGTTGGATGAAGCTTCTATGATAACAATTAAGGTGGTCATCAGGTTGATTACAGAGGAAGGCCTGTCCAGTCACCCTAATCACTATTGCTTGGAGTTTAGCTGGGGTCATCCTTGTGGATTCCTGGGAGTTTCCTTAGCACCAGTTTTCTCCCTAATCCTTGTTCCCTCATGTTCTCTTCCTACCTCTTCTTACCCTCCCCCCAGCTCATGCTCCAGATTTACTCCAGAATCTTATCTATTTCCCCTTCCCATGGGGATCCATGGATATCTCTCTTAAGGTCTTTGTAACCTACCTCCTCTGCAATCCCTAAAACTTACAATAGTTTCAGCAAATTAAGTTTGTAATATTTTTAAATTATAGATTAAACTAGCCAACAAATTCACTTTAAATAAATCTTCATATATATTAAAATATAAGTATTTACTTTTATGTCATACACAATCATTTTATACACATTGGTACATAGGCCACAAAGTGAAAATAACTCCATCAACATTATTTCTAGATGTCCTGGTGTGTCTGGGAGTCTCTAAGTAGATTAGCAAGTTCTTCTGCTTCTATAGTGGCCTAAAATGAAAGGGTCATAGAGGTTCTTTTAAAAGACAATTTGAAAAAACGGCAAATTTTTCAAAAGTGTCACGTAGTTGTTCTTCAAAATGAATTGAACTCAATTATAGTACTGTTCAATAATGGAGATTAAGTTATTGATTTATTTTCATACATAGTGTCATGATGTGTTCTGCTCCTGTTGTAAGAAGCAGTCTTAAACATTTTTAACATGCCAGTTAGGACATATGAAGCAAACAGGACTTACATATGAACAAGGAAATAGAATAGGGGCAATATTGCTGTATGGATACAAGCTAAAATACTTTCTTAGTGCTGAAACAATCTTATGCCAAAACTCTGAGGGAAACCCAAAAATAATAATTTAAAATCTATGATCATATACACATGTATTTTATGTATAGAGAAATTATATTGCTGACAAGACACCAGGGTCTCTATTTGTATAAGCTGTGTTCACAGCACATGCTCTCTCATGTAGATCCAAGGTTCCAACAGAGCCTTGAGTCTCCACATATAGATTGTGTCTCAGGCTATAAAATGTTGAAGGTCTTGTTTCAGCAAGACATTTTAAATGTATATAAAAACAGGGCAAGTTACAAAAGAATGTTTATTTTTTAAGTTCAAGTATCATTGCTTCTTATTTATAATGTCTGGAGATTTTCATTAAGAGAAATTTAAACCTTCTTTCTCACCCACTATAAGGTTGACCCATGGCAATACAGACTACTGTTAGATGTATGAGTTTATTAAAAATATATTCAGACTTACTTTTTTAATTTTTGAGATTATAATTAATTATATAATTTTTCTGTTCCACTTTCTCTAATTCTTCATTGCTCTCCTTCAGAATCATGGTCTCTTCTTTTATTAACTGTTGTTACATGCATATATACATATATACATATAAATATGTATATATTTACATGTATGTGTATATATTTATATGTTTATATGTATATGTTTATGTATGTATATATGTATGCAAATATACATATATATTTATTCCTAAATATCACCTAGTAGGTCTGTATCATTTTTCTTCTATTTATATTTTCAGGGCTGTATGTAAGTATGTATGTATAAATGTATTTTTCAGGGTTAACATTTTGGTGTTAAATAAGAAATTGATTATATTCTTTCCTTAGAAAACTATTTCTTCTACTTTCAGTAATCCTTAGATGCCAGGCCTCTACCTTTAAAGCTTTAGAGATGAAGAGCAAGTTTAATGGTTAGAAGCACTAGGTGTAATTTTGGACAACTCTGTATCTATTCTAAGCACCCACATGACAGTTTACATCTGTCTGTAATTTCATGGACAAGAGATCTGACATCCTCTTTTATCCTTTGCAAGTAGTAGGCAATCATGTGGATTAGACAGGTATTAGGAAAAGCACTTATACACATAAAAATTGTTTTTACTAAAAGAGGCAAAAACCAATAAAAGATAATGTAAATAGTAAAACTGATAAACAAGATTTAGCTAAATATAATATTGAAATACACAGAATTCCAGCACCAATGAATTTATAATAAAGATAGTAGCGATTATCCTCATAGATTTTTGAAAGGATTAAATGAGCTAATAACTGGCAAGTGAATGAGCACAGTATGTATTCTTAGAATACTTTTGTTATTATCATTATTGATTGTCAGACATTAATTAATATAAATCTCATTTCACTCCTCTTCAAAAAAAAAATCAGATTTTAAGAAAATCTGTGCTTTGAACAGTTAAAATTTATAGGGTAATGGTAAAAATATCTAATAAATTATATGTACTTTGGAAAAATATATATCCTCTTAATAATTTGTTCTTGGATCAAAAGTAGTCTTACATGAGAAAATACTGAGGCTGTTAAAATACACACACTAATAGGATATCATCACAAGGTGTCAGTTAATGGCAACTTTTGGGTGAATATCACTTTGTGTTCGTCCACTAGATCAGAAGACCACAATGTCATGTGTGGCTCAACTATTTAGTAAACAGCAAGCTCACTGTATTTTCTCTAATCGATTTTGCACAAAGTACTAATGCCCAATGATGCATAAGCAACAATGCATCTTCCTTAACAAAACTTAGTTCCCATGAAGTACCAAAACACACAATTTTGAACAACTTTGACCTCAGAAAAATGGCAAGAGTATCAAGCTTAGCAAAAATATATACAAAGAGGTTCTTTTCATTGGAGACAAGAAGAATATAATTCTAGCTAATTCAGGGTTCACTTGTGTCGAGTTTTACTTCTCATTTATACAAAGACAGTGGAATTTCACTCAAACCTGATGCCAAACAATGACCCCAACAGTGATCTAGGCAGAGTGTTAGAAGTTCAACAAGTTCAGGTACTAGGCCCTTATGATAAAATAAGATATAAGGTTACTTTTCTAAGATTGTTACAATTATAACTTTAAACACAAATAAAAATGGGCATTAATCAGTGTATTAAAAATTATTCGTGTGTATCAGAGAAGAAAATCCCTCAAATGTAGGATTTTTTTTGTAGATGAGTTACAATGTCACATGAAGAGGACAGAAAGAGGAGAAAAGATTATTCTTGTGTACATGTATGTGCACATGTAGCATATGTATATGTATATATAGGTATAATGAGTATGTAGTCATTATGGTATTAGTATGTGTCAGGCACTGTACTATGTGTCTTACACCTCTTTTCTTTTCTTACCCAGCTCTTAGTATCACCTATAGAGTAGTTATAATTTGCTATATCTTTTCACACATGACGAATTTGACAAAGAGAAGTTATATAAACTTTCAAGATCATGTAATATCAATATATGAGAGCCAATAAGATAAAATAACTTCATTCATTCTCTTCTTTAGCTGGAATACGTTTTTAAAAGCTTCTCATTTTTGTTTGACTGAGAAATACACCCAACTGTCCAATTTGTTAAAAATTGGTCTCCAGTTGGTAGTACTAATCTGGGAAGTTTGAGAAACATTGTAAATGGGGCCTCATTGAGAATATAAGACCATGGCTATGGGCTTGGAGGGCTCAAAGCCAGTCCTGCTGCTCATCAACCAGGAAGGAAAAAAAAAAAAAAAGAGGGGACTGACCAGTGACCTTTTCTCTATTGCCAAAGTTGCAAGCCACTTCTGCCACCAAAAGTTCAATAAACACTCAAATCTTAACAAAATAAAATCTTTATTGCCTTACGTTGCTTTTATTAATGTTTCTGTGACAGTGTGAGAAAGAAATAACCATTATACTGCTTATATGTTGTCATGACGTATATTCATAAATAATAGTCCTTTCTATAATATACATTAAAGTTTCTCTCTTCTTCCCACTGCTCCATATCCATAGCATCCATTTAAAAATACACCTTCCACCCATACACAGACATGGAGCACACACCAACAGCATGGCAAAATAGCCCGACATGTGCAATAGTGACACTCAACTGCTGTAACCAACAGCTGTCTAATTAGAGTTAAAAGGACACTCAACAGGAGAAGTATAGCTAGTGTAGCTCTTACTAGAAACCTATCCAATATCCTGGGGCTACTGAGGTCTTAGGAGATCTTAGAAAAGAACCTTCTACTACCATGCTACTAATTCAACATAACTTGTAGTATTCTAAATACTTATATTTATATAAATATAAAGGTAAGTTTAAGACCAAGACCTAAACAGAGAAACTTCTCTGTACTACAGAGAGCATTACTGAAAACACAGTCAAAATGTATAGAACAATTACTCACAGATTTCCACAATGGATAAATTCATAGCATTACTCATGTGCATAGGCTCAGAGGACATCATGGAAGATGGAGTACAAAGGTTGTAGAAGTCAAAGCACTAGGAATTCTGCCATCTGCTGTGAGACTATGCCTCCTAAAAATGACACTGAAGCTTCATCTATGGCTGCCTAACAATACGGCTGCCTAAACAAGACCTGGACAAAACATTAACATTAGATGTGCTAATGTGAAAGGGAGAAACTTTGCAAGGCCCCTTCTCTATACTGAAAACTGCAGGCAACTAAGTGATGCTGAGAAAGACAGAATTAGTTTTCACCTATGAAAGAGACCCTGACTTGGATATCCAATACCAAGTGGCCAGATCTCAAATCAAATACACACTACACTGAATGGTGTAGCCTAAAGTTTTTGGCCCATCTGGCCAAGATCCAGACCTGTAGTCCTATAGCTGCTTAGCCCTAAATAATCACACAAAGGCTTATATTAATTACAAACTGTTTAGCTTATAGCTTAGGCTCTTACAACTTAACTCAACCTATTTCTATTAATCTATTGTATTGCCATGTGGAACGTGGCTTTACCTGTACTTTTACATCTTGCTTCTTGGGCTGCTGTATTGCGCCTCCCTCAACTCTGTCCTCTTCTCCTTTATCTATACTTGGAATTCCCACCTGCCTCTAAACTGCACTGTCATAAACCAAAACACTTCCTTTATTATCCAATGGTAATTCACAGCTTACAGAAACACATCTCACATCAGAATGAACTCTGAATTGGTATTGATAAATGTTTAACAATAAATAACAAAGAAGAAAAGGTAAAGAGTTTAGTAGAAACTGAGGTTAGATATTGGAGAAGCTGGAGGAGAAAGAGAGTAAAAGGATATGATTTAATTAGCTCTATTTTAATTAAAATATGAATAAAAACAAGTGCTCACAATAATTTTATTGTCTGATAAAAGAAAGAAAGGAAGGAAGAAAGAAAAAGAAAGAAAGAGGAAGAACTTAGTATATGGTTTGTGGATAAAAAAACATAAAGAATTACCCATCTAATTAGGAAGAAATCCATATTATATATCCTAAAATAAACTCATTTAGTAATTTGAAGTTGAAGAATACAATGGTAAATAATAACTTCAATTGATTTCATAAACAGCTTTAAATTCTACTTGTTCTTTCAAGAATCGATTCCTTGTATAGAATGGAAATGAATAGCTTCCAAAAATATTCTAAATTTTAATGAGTGCTACTTCAAATAACGGTTCCTAGTGTCTGAGTATTGTCCAAATACAATGAAGAAGCTGGAAAGCATACCTCAAGAAAGGCATACAAGTCTGGGCAGGTGTCATTGAAGTGTTTCATTTCTTAGTAGGAGTCTCAGCTATAAAATCAATGCCTTCCTTCCATGTTGCAACATTGCTTATAGGGCCATAGGAATGCAATGATAAATTCACTCTTCTTCCACACACATCTGTTTTCTCTGGATACACTAAATGTTTACAGTGTGCTATACTCTTTTTGTGACTGTTTCTATTAAAGGATGATTTTGTTATTGTTGTTATTGTTCTGTGGTGTGGAGCCTAAACTATTAAGTGACAATCATTCAACTAAATAATTATACAAAAGAACACTTGTAATTTTGTTAAAACTATAAAGGAGGTATGCACATATTCATGCTATGAGATATAATGTTTGGTTTTTATCAAAAATACTGACAATTGGAATATAGTCTGGGTATAAGGTGATTATTTAGGATCAGAATGTCAAATAATTCATTTTAATCAAAATATAGTATATTTTTAGGGACATGGTTAGGTGGCTCTCAATCCATGATGCTTTACTAGCATTTGAAAAAATGGAAGTACTGTGTTACGTTCACCTGATCATTAATGTGAGCCATCTAAAATCTAAATACATCCAGGAAGTGGAGTAGAACTTGACAATGGGTTGGAGATTTGAGAGACTCTGAAATAGAAGAGCCAACAAAAGCAGGTCCATATTCCCTCCCATTGAAAGAAACTTGAATGGTATGTGTATGCTAGTATAAACTAATAAGCTGATCCTAGTGAGGTTACTTAACAATAGAAAGATAGGACAGGGCAGTCTCAGCTGAACTGACCTTTTGAAGACTCTATTTACTCTTAATCACAGATATGTGTCCTAAAAACACAAAGGGAAAATAAATTTATTGGATATTATATAAATTCCTTAAAATAATGCAATGGCATTAAAATTGAAAATTAAATATATGTAACTTTCATCATAGATTACAAATCCCATGAGTTAAAATGCTAATGATTTTAGAATAACCAAAAAAATTAAACTAAACTAAGAGGAACAAAAGATATACCATAGCAAGAGATGTAAAACAGGACAACAATAAGACTACCCATTGTGACTCAACTTTGTAACATTATAAGTAACATTAAAATCTTTACTTGTGAGCAAATAAAAATCAAATAATGTTGTAGTATTGATTATATATGGGTAGATTGATTATTTAAACATAACTTGCAAAAAAACATATTTTTTCCAGCTCTGAATATTTAATTACAATTAAGCAAAACAATTAATGTTTATATTGGCCTAATGTGGTTCAGTAAGTGCTGGTGACTTACATAACTCTTTGTTTTATGCTAGGACACTTGGAGAAAATATAAGCTATGTTGCTAAGTTATACTGTGAATACAGAGGCCTTAATTTCTTACTGCTGCCTTTCTGACCTTATACATGTCTGTCTACAAATGTTCTTTATGTACAGAATTAACATTTAGTCATTAATAGCTCAAGCAAAGTGCAAGGTAGACACCTACAGTCCTATCATCATAAGCCAAGTGCAGACAGGAGCATCAAGAGTCAGAGGTCATCCCAAGCTTCATAGAAGTTCAAAGCCAGCCTGAGTTAAGAAAATCTGTTTCAAAAACCACAAGTGCCCACATGTACAAAATTAAGCCTACAGTCCCTTCTAGCCAAAATCTTTACCTTACATGTCATAAATCATTGGAATGTATCTATTCATTACCAAGACAGTCCATTATTTGAAAATTACAGATAAGAAGCTACTATAGCTAAAATGGTGGAAATATGGCTCATGGTTTGTTTTTTGGGGGGGCGGGGTTTGTCCTGGCTCTTTCATTTTTATTTCAAACAAACAAACAGACAAAACCTGAGATTAGAGTTGAGGGTCACTACTACTTTCAAGTTCAGAAATGATGAAGGAAATAGTACTGAATGTTAACTGGAGAGATTTAGGTGAAGACATCTTAAATACAAATACCTTTGTGAGCAGTGTGTTAAAGTACCCTTAGATTGAAAATTTTTAACCTTTAGAAAGATATTCATTTCACCTAAATATAATAAAGGTGATTTACAAGAAGCTGACAGCCAACATCAAACTAAATAGAGAAATACTCAAAGCAATCCCACTAAAATCAGGACTGAGACAAAGCTGTCCACTCTCTCCTTATGTATTCAATATAGGTCTCAAAGTTTTAGCTAAAGAAATAAGGGAACAAAACAAGGTTAAGTGTGTACAAATTGGAAAAGAAGAAGTGAAACTGTCTCTATTTGCAGATGATATGATTGTATACATAAGTGACCCACAAAATTCTACCAGGGAACTTCTACAGCTGATAAACACCTTTAGTGATGTAGCAGGATACAAGTAACTCAAAGAAATCAGTAGCCCTCTTATGTACTAAAGATAAAAGGGCTGAAAAAGAAATAAGGGAAATAGCACCCTTTATAATAGCTGCAAATAGCATTATAAATACCTTGGAGTAACTATAACCAAAAGAGTAACGGATCTATTTAATAAAAACTTTAAATCACTGAAGAAAGATATTGAAGAGGATATCAGAAAATGAAAAGATCTCCCATGTTCCTGGATAGGTAGGATCAACACAATATGATGGCAATCCTACCAAAAGCAATCTACAGATTCAATGCAATTCCCATCAAAATCCAAAGACAATTTTTTATAGACCTGGAAAGAACAACACTCAACTTCATTTGGAATAACAGGAGAGCCAGGATTGCCAAAACAATTTTGCACAACAAAAGAACATCAAGAGGCATCACCATCCAAATTATACTGTAGCACAACAGTAATAAAAAAGAGCCTAGTACTGGCATAAAAGCAGACTTGTAGATCAATGGAATCAAACTGAAGATCCTGACATTAACCCAAAAACCTATGAACCCTGGATTTTTTTACGAAGAGGCCCAAAATATTCAATGGAAAAAAGATAGTATCTTTAACAAATGGTGTTGGCAGTTGAATGGTAGTGTGTAGAAAAATGCAAATAGATCCAAGCCTATCACCCTGCACAAAACTCAAATCCAAGTGGATCAAAGACCTCAACATAAACCTAGCCACACTGAACGTGATAGAATAGAAAGTGGGAAATATCCTCCAACAAATTGGCACAGGTGACCCCTTTCTAAATATAACACCAGTAGCACAGACACTAAGAACAACAATCAATAAGTGGAACCTCCTGAAACTGAGAAACTTCTACAAAGCCCAAAACAAAGTCAATAAGACACCAACAGCCTACTGAATGGAAAAAGATTTTCACCAGTCTTACAAGTGACAGATGATTGATCACTAAAATATATAGAGAACTCAAGAAACTAGAGCCCAAAACCTTCAATAACCCAATTAAAAATGGGGTTCAGAATTAAAAAGGTCATTCTCAGCAGAAGAATTACAAATGGCTGAAAGGCACTTGAAAAAGTGCTCAACATCTTTAGCCATCAGAGAAATGCAAATCAAAACAACTTTGAGATACCACGTTACACCTGTGCAAATGGCTAAGTTTAAAGACACAGATGATAGCCCATGCTGGAGAGATTGCCGAGCAGGGGGAACATTCCTCCATTGTTGGTGAGAGTGTAAGCTTGTTCAGTCACTCTAGAATGCAATATGGCAGTTTCTCAGGAAACTGGGAATCAATCTCCCTAAGGACCCAGCAATACCACTATTGGTCATAGACCTTAAAGATGCACATTCACACCCCAAAAGCATTAGTTCAACTATGTTCATAGCAGCATTATTTGTAATAGCAAGAACCTGGAACAACCTAGATGTCCCTCAACTGAAGAATGGATTAACAAACTGTGTACATCTACACAATGGAGTACTACTGAGCAGTAAGAAAAAATAATATGCTAAACCTTGCAGGCAATTGGATGGATTTGGAGAATAGCCTCCTGAGCGAGGTATCACAAACCCAGAAAGATAAGTAGGGAGTGTACTCACTCATTAGTGGACTTCATATAAAAAGCAAAGCACACCCAAGCTGCAAACCACAACCACTGAACAGCTTGGGATCCAAAACACCCTGGACTGGCACCTTGGAGCCCATTCCCTCCAGAGGAACACCTAACCCAGTCTTGATATTAGGATGAGGAAATCAGAGTTGCCTGGAGTGGATCCTGAACTAAGCCACCTTGGGACCTTGGGACCTCCTGTCCTTTCTGGGAGGAGATAAGGAGATGGGGAAAAGAACAAGTGACTGGGAGGGGTGCGAGGGGGGAAAGAAGTTTGAACAAGGGGATACATGGATAAGAAAATGAGACTTTATTCAAAAATAAAAGAAGAAAGTTATTCATTTCTCACAATTTAAGTATATTGCTGCCTATGTATAGAAAAATAAAAACAAGTCTTCATAGATAAACAATTTTATTATGATAATTTGTATTTTAACATGAAATTGTTTAAAATGACTTTAAATCTCTTTCAATTATATTTTTCTATGGTTTCACTTAAATTATCATGTAATTTCATTTTATTATAGAAATAAAGTACTTAAATATAATATAAAGATAAATAAAATACATTGGATCCAAAGAAAAATAAAATATTTGGGGATTAATAGTTTAAAATATTTACAAAATTCAGTTCCATCTTTCTTCATGTTTCAAAGTACAAGGACATATGGTAAACTAATATCTGTATTAAAAAACAAACCTGTGATTTAGATCTTAAATCAGGTTTTTGCTGAACAAAATTCACATTTAAGTTTACACTAAAAGCAGATCTTATTTCAATGCAAATTACCTTAAAGATTCAGTAATTGCTTGGTGAATAAATATATTTAAGTATATATTTGAAAGTATTTGTGGATCTCTATTATCAGGATGCAAAATTTATCATCACTCTTGTAAAATGAGACATAAACATAATCATTTTCCATGTTAATCGGTCAACAAAATTATTAAGAAATTAATAATTCTATTCTGCTAAGTACTTGTTTACTGAGTTTCCTTGAAACTTTTAAGGTTGAATCTCCTCCTGGAATCCTGCTGGTCACACTAGCCTGGGAAACAGGTTGGCGATTTTCAACTCCTTCTCACCCTCGAATTTCAACTCCCCAATCCTGTGCCCAACTTTGTAGCAAATAGGCTTGTCTGGCTTCTCTTTCCAATCTGCCTACTCATTCTGAAGGGACTAATCATATTGACTCCCACAGCCTTCCTTCCTCATGCATTCCTTTGTCTCTGCTGCCAACATAGCAGACACTCCCTGGAAATCCTCTGCCCTATAATGTAAGGGAGTCAGATAGGCAATATTCATGCTAGTTGCTGCCCCCTAATTATAATTCCCCAGGCTCATCCCCAGACCTGTAAGAGACCACCTGCACGGGCCTGTGTCCCTCTCTTTTTCTATTGGGCATACTAGTGGATACCATTATTCAACCACTTTGAAAGCAGGGGCAGAAAGATTGATGGAAATTCCATGAAAACCTAGTCTAGATAAGTGAGTTCCAGGTAGGGAGGCCTACATAGTGAGATTCTGCCAAAAATAGAAAAAAAGAGAAATTTCAAGATTAAAAGTAATAACAAATATTTTCTCTTTATGCTTCCTGTATACTGTTAAATGTAAAAAACTCAATATTCATTAAAATTAAATTTATTTTTGCATTTTGTTCTATGTACCAGCTACACGTATGTATCTCACATTTATTCACAAACATTTTACTGAGTAAATTTTACATGTATGTGTATATTATTTTTCTTCTTGTGCATGTCTGTTCTGTTTATGTTTTAACTTCTGTATTTTGTTTTTAATATCTACCACACACTTCTCTCACCATTCTTCCATAAACATACAACATTTTTATGTCAAATTAATAGGATATTTCCTTTTTGTCAAATTCAATTTTATTTCTATTTAACTACCCTTTTTCTATTTTCTAACTTTGACTACATCAACAATTGTAATTAATTATGGGTCATATATTACCATCTTTTTATTTATTTCTCTCTAATTAGTCTTGTTTGGAAGGTGCTTAATTGGGAACTTATCTTAAAAGCTGAAAATCTGCAGGAAGTTTATATAAGAATACTTTGGAACTACTGCAGGAACAAGTGTTTCAAGTTTGAATATAAAAGACAGGCATGTTTATTTGGGGCTGAACAGCAAGCAGAGGGATCACACATCCCTCACCTACCTCAAACAGATCACATTTTGCTGACTGAACTGTGGGCTCCATGAAACTCATCTCTGACCTGATTTTTTTTTTTAACTGCAACAGAGTCGGCTTTCAATTAATAGACAATTCTCAAAAAGGAACATGCACACAGCTCCTGAGATGTGGAAGCTGCAGGAGAGAAGGAATCTCACTTGAAAAAAGGACCAAGTGTCCTGGTAAGAGAACTGTGAGCCTTTTTTAAAAAAGTGCACTTTATAACCTTCTCTGTGTGGTGAACAGAATGGGTTACATATTGTGTTTTACTTATTATAGAACAGGGTTCAGTATGGATTTCAGAAATGCTCATTAAAACAAATGAATTTCAGGCTAACTCTATTGATCTTTACAAAGAATGATGAATATGTATAAGCTACAATCTGCCTTTTCTACATGTTCAAATATCTGCACACACACAATGAAGACACTTTCTAATGCTGATCATTGTCACACACTGTAATTTACTGGATAATCCTATATCTTGGAAGAACAAAGAAAGCATACATTTCTGCAGAACCATCCTAATTAATCGAGATAGTATCATTAACTGCCCAATCATGAGCCCTGTAATCTTGAAAAGAAGACTCCTTGTAAGTATCAGCTTTCTTGGCCTGCTAGCTGGCAGAAGGCAGATTCACACACCACATATACTCACTTACAGAGAGAATTCAAGACAACTGAACACACAGAAGCATAGAGGAGAGGGGCAATGCCAGAGATTGATGGGCAGAAGAGGATGGTGATGGGCAGAGGCTACTAATTCTTTCATGGACATGAGCAATTGTTTGATTTCTTCTCTTTTTCTGAGGGCTACTTCACAGCATCAGAAAGATAGTTAATAATATAGTACTGAATACTTCAAAATTCCTGTGAATTATTTATACCAAATAATTTTAACTATTTGATATGATGGGGCTATTAATGAACTTAATTTAATCATATAACTATATTTAATGTATATTAATTTTGTTAATTAGCTTAAAAACCATAACTTTATTAAATATTATACATAACTTGAAATTATTGACATAAAATTGAAATATATATTCATAAAAATATTTAATAGAAAGCAAATTTGCATTCATCTGTCACAGTAATATGTGTCTTCTGGAACTTCGTATCAGTACAGGTTTACATTAACTAAAATATAAGCAGGATATTAATTTCTTACCACTGCTTTTATTCCTGGAGGCCATAGACAGAGCTTTATATATTATTATCATTGCCTGTTGTTCCTGATCCCTTGATCAATCTTCAAAACTTTGGCGGATGGATGCTTCATATTACATCGCCTCTGGCAGGGAAGTTGCTGGGGCTCACCAAATATGACAGGACAGGAATATTCTGCATTAAGTCTTTAACCTCACATCATTTGCACAAGGCCTTTTGCCAACTGCAGTAAAATATTGCAATATTCTGGGAATTTGGATAAAGATATTTCAGGAAGCAGTCATTCCATATACCATATATAGTATTCTTCCTATTCTCCATCAATAGACAAATCAAATGCTATTCTATGTAAACTCATATTTAAAAGTAACTAGGGAAACAAAATGTTGCCTAAAATTTATAGCCCATATAGATGATATATTTTAGACATCTCAATCCCCCCCAAATTTGTTTTTCACAATTACAGACTCTGTTTCAGAAAATCTATTGATAGTAGCAATTTGATCTTTCTTCTCTTCTTTGTCTCTTCTTGGTTCTTTTATTCAGTTGTAAAACTCTAGCAATTACAACATGCTATCAAAATAGTGGACATCCCTTAACTGGTTTTGTGAACATAAAGGCATGAACGTGGAGACAGATGAATGATGAAGCTGGAGAGAAACAACAATGTATAGTGTTTTGACATCACATTGACCCTGCATGAAACAGTTTTAAACAGAACAAGTTAGCATTAGTGATGGGTGACAGAAATTACAGATTTTATTTTGGGAGTAGCGGACATGATGGATGAGAAACCAGGTTCCATAGATACTTACATAATGTATCAATTGTCCGTTCTTTCAGAAAAAAAAAAAATTAACAGCCTAAAATGCTAACAAGTATGATAGTTTACTTTACTGAGAAATCTGAACTGTAAGGTAGATAGGTTTATTTTCCAGTTTTTTAAGAGTCAGCCAGAAGGAATGAGTCACTGGGAACTAGAAGATTATTTTTCAAGAAGATTCATTTATAAGCTAAAAAGTAGGTGCTGGCTTTTAGTTGACTCAGCAGTGATCCAAAGTTCTACTGTTGTTGTTTTTTTGTTTTG